>PTEX01000195.1:1235029-1484768 GCA_003342815.1 Eudromia elegans
CGGCAGCCCGCCCAGGCTCGGCCCTTGGCGCTGCCCCGCCGCGGCCGGCCGTGCACGCCGGGCCTGGCCCTTTAAGTGCCGGCGGCCGCCATCTCGCCGCGCCGCCGGGCCTGGCGCTGAGCGGAGGCGGCCGCGGCCTCCTCGCCCGCGGCTCCCTGCGGGGTGGCCGCAGGGGGAGGAAAGGGCTGGGTCTCGCCGGAGGGAGCGTTGCCTCCTAGTCTAGCGGGGATTTCGTCTCGCTGCTGCTGTGAGGCGCGAGGCAGCTGCTGTGCTGGGAAACCAGTGATGCACGGAGAGCTATGTGAAAAGAAGGTAGCTGAGGAGATGAAAACCCCCTTCTCGGGGAGGAAGCTGGGGGCAGCCCTGCCTCACTGCTGAAAGTTCAGGGGAATGCACTGCAAAGCAGCAGAGCCTTCTCGCTTGAGAAATCCGACGTGGAAGGGGCCAGGAGCCCCGTTCTGGGCCTCCCGGTGCCGTTCGCTCTGGTGTTACCCCATCAGAGAAGGCAGCGGCTCCAGCAGGTGAGGTTGGCTGAAGCCCAYGACCGAAGCTGCAGTTGTCCTCGAGGCGAGCAGGGCGCTTCTGTGCAGAGAGCGAGAGGCAGCTCTGCAGCTCTGCTGCCACGTACCTCCTAAAGCCGAGGTGCCCCAGCGCCAATTCCAGACGCATCTTCTAACACCTGATCCAGCCAGTTAGTTATTTCAGCTAACACCATGATTTTATTACCTTTCAGTGCAGTAATCCTCCATCAGTCCATCCCCTCAGCCAAAATAGAGATCATTATGTTCAGATCTGAGGAAAGTTAAGCATCTCTAAAGTCATAATGGGGGAATGTTACTTAAGGCAGTGATCCTCCTGGAGACTACATAAGAATCCATCAAACAAGCTGCCCCTATCAGCGAATTGTGCTGCTCTCTATTACGTGTCTGAGGTTGCGATTTGGCCCAGAAGAAATAAGTCTAGGAGGAAAAGAGATCTTTGAAGTGCCGATTTGTTTTCTTGGTACTGCCTTTCATTCTCTCCCCTCTGTTCTCTGAGGCTGCAGATTAAAAACAGAGTGATACAGGCATGTGCACATGGTGGATTCATCCAAACTCAGCACTTTCTTGTTAGTTTTTGTCTGTAAGAAGCTGCTTTTAAGGGCTATTTTCTGTCCTATTTAAAGAGTTTTCGATGTTAGTTGCTTTATTCATTCTTTAAAGCAAGAAAAAAAAAGGAGGAGGGAGGGTTGGTTAGTATTATACTGCGGTGCGATAAAGAAGTGAAGTGTCAGCTCGGTTATTTCCTTGTGGGCGCATGACCCTAGCACACCCRTTGGCAGCCCACAGGCGGGAGGTCAGTGCGACCTGTAAAGCTGGGAGGGATGAGGATCTGCCTGTTTAGGAGTCTAGCTCTGTTCCTCACGATACCTTTACTCTTAGAATTAGTAACATAATGCGTAAATGTGCGGGGAGTTAAATGGGATTACACTATTTCCTTTTCTTCACAATCTTCGGAAGTCACTTAGTATTGGTGATACTGGTCTGTATTGGTGATACTGATGTATTGGTCATACAGAGATTTGATATCAGGTCTAAAATGTCTTAAATGTTTTTTCACTTTCTCCTTTCCACCCCCTCAGTTTTTAGTTATGGCTGCCAARCCAAGTACAAGCTAGACATTGCATTTAGCATCAGAATTCTGCCATCCTTGGGGTTTTTTTTCTTTTTCTGTTTTACAGCTGCTTAAAGCCGTGGGTACCTCCAACATTTCCAAACCAGCAATGGAATAAGAGAGAGAGATTTGACMAGGCTAGAAAGGTTCATAAATTATTAAAAAGTTTCAGCATTTTAGRGGCTGGAAAATTGTATAGAATTTGGCAAAAACAAGCATACACACAAAGAACGCAACTCCACCCAGGCATTCCCAATAAAGAGAGCACCTTTAAAATTTTCCTTTGAATTTGCTTAAAAGACTTGAGTAATAGGAGAGATGCGTGAGTCATTCTCTCTTTCTGTCTCTCTCTAGAACAGGAAAACTTGCAGAGGGTGGAGGCATGTCACATATAGTGTGGTACACTTTAAAAATATCAGCTGAAATGACTCGGCTGAAGAAGTAGGAGGACTGATATTAGTCACACACTATTACACAGCTCAGAAGATAAAGACAGAAGGAGTTACTGGACAGGTATATCCCACTYGGTGCAATTTTTTAGCACCTGGATCCTGGCTTCGTATCTCGTCATTCTTTTCTGCAGAATGCCTGTGTTTGCTTTGCATTTTGAGAGAGATTCATTGTCCACACAGAAATAAGTAACTTTGTTAGCTGACCAGAAAACTGGTCAGATTTTATGCACAGACAGTACCAGGAGCTTGCATCTGTGATCACTTTGCTCAAGCCTTTTGTTCCTTGTCCCATGGGATGAGCACGGGAGTAGTTGCAATCCTTCAGCTCTGTGMGAGTTAGCAGGGAGGATGAGAATCTGTTAAGGAATAGCCAACATTATGGAGAGATGTTTGATATAAATTCCTGCCCTGCTGCAGGAAATACTGTGTTAGCTCTCTCCACTGCCAAGTAATACATTCTCCATTTCGTGGGCCCCATTCCTTCACCATTCTTGGCATTTGCACAGGTTATACAGAGTTGGCTTAGATTTCAGAGAAAGAGACTGTTTTTTTTTTTTTCTGGTTACTATGACACACGGGCCAAGAACTTGGGTGTAAGGAATACATCTGGCTCTGTCATAGCTGCAGTAACAAAATATAAGTATGGTTCAAAAACAAGAGCGTTGTATCCTTTGGGTGTATGAATTTCCCAGTTATGATGGGAGGGGAGGAAAAGCTCCAAAGCAACAGAAAGCTTTTTGGACTTCAACTAGAGTCCATTTAAAGTCATGGGAGTCTTTCTAATATGTTCAACATTTACTCTTTGTTAGCATCTGTGTCTGAAGGATTTTAAAGCACTTCCAAAACCTTAGTTTACCCCTGTGTGCTCATCATCACTCTCCCAATGTATCTGAAGCTATTACTTAAATCTGTTTTGCATACAGAGATTAGGGTARATGGCTTAGCTAACTTTGCAAGAACTAACTTGTATTGTAGTCACAAACTGAGCCCAGGARTCATCTGTTCCAGTCTGTGTAAACTGCTTATCCATATTACCTTTCAACATATGGCAGAAAATCTTAAATCTAAATAAATAATAAAAAAGTAKATCACACAGAATAAATTCTTGCTTTATGTGACTGTACAGTTAAGCCTGGGTCCTTCCAGATGTAACTGCAAGGCTCTATATGTGCATGTCCTGTCTTTCCCCAGGGGTTGTGATCCATTTTTGACAGCTTTAAGTCTAGGCTGTGTGCCTGGTGCGAGGCAATTAGCTATCTGTGCTGTGTAGGTCTGGAGTCAGTCTTTCTTGAAAAGTCTTAAACAGGCAGTGGTAGTAAGGGACAAGATTGGTCCCTGTTTTGTCCCAGTTTGGTGCAATATATCCTTCTACTTACTGGTTTTATTCAAAAATGAGAAGATTTTTGGAGTTAGATGATATTCCATGGATAAATATTAAACCATTTCCTGATCTGGCCCTCTGCTTGGCCCTGTGGATGTTTGCAGGATCCAACCCCTGTATCTAGCTGAATTTTTAACAGCACATGTTTCATTAAATAGCCCAGATCTTGTGTCTCTTCTGTACTGCTTTATCTCTGTGTAGTACATCTGATAATCTCATAAATCACACTTAAGAAAACCAAAACCTGCAACAGACCTTCCTAGTTGTTTGTAACTATCTTAACAAATACCTCCATCAGCCTTATGAGCCRTGTTGGATGTAGCTTTGTCTGATTTCAGCCTGCTTGCGATTCGCGAGTATTTCCTTAGTGCTTCTAGTCAATAAATGGCAGATAAAATATCTCTAAAGAAAAGTCATGATCATTTATACTAACTCTTTGAAAAGAATTTGAAATTCATTATTAGAATTACACTATTCTTGTGCCGTAAATGGTTGAGTGAAAAGTGTCAGGATTTTGTTATATGTGCAAAATAGCATACACTGATTTTCTGCATGAACCTTGTCTCATGGTTGGCTTTGCCTCCAGAAGATATCGTCTTGCATGCCTCCTTTTGCAGGCACTCGTGCTTGTGCAATTTGTCATCCAGGTGAGAAAGCCAAAAACTAAAGCTTATTTTTCAGCAATTTTAGTTCCATAATCTGACTGACTGCGTGGCAATGTTAAGGCTGGTACAAGCAGTGGAGCAAGAACRAGATTGAGAATAGGCCCATAGCTCTTGCCAGCGTAACAGCTTATTGGCTCAAACAGATTGTGAAACAGTATCTTCACTCCTAACTCCTGATTTGTGTTGGAAATCTGTTTATGCATAAAGTTTTATCAGCTTTCCAGGTACTAAGTTCATACGAAAAGCAAGTTATCAGCCTCATAGGAGGAGTTAGAAAACATCAATGTCATGTGTTGTGGCAAACAAACTCCCCCTTTTAAGCTGATGTGAAACATTTTTATAGAAAAAAATGTTTTTGTTTGGCACAAAAAAAAAAAGACTAGAACTTGTCCTATGCACTTTTTTGTAATGCAGTCCTTATTTAGGTACCTAAAATTGGAGTTAAACACACCCCTACCTTAAAATCTGATATGAATTGAAATGACAAAAGAGCTACTTCTCAGTGCTCTGAAATCAGAGGCTGCTTCTGGCACCTCTATCCGTGTGTGATTTGTCTCCTGTTATATGCACGCACACAAGTCTCTCTTGTAAGCAAGCRGCTTGGCCTTAAAAGTGGGTGTGCCTGTGTGTTCAGCAAAACAAACCTGTGCAGACAACACGGCGGAGGGCCCTGTTAAATCCAGAGGTGTCTYTTTTTTTGCAGTCAGTGACTAGACAGTACTCTGGACACCATTCCTACTGTATTATTTCAACATCAGACATAAATAGGTCACTTTGAGCTTTGAATTCTATAATGCRTCTGTGCAGGTGGCCTTGCAGCAGCGACCTACAATTTGTCGTGGTAGGCTGGAGCAACAGTGATTTCTGCACAGCGTGAACCCGCCAATGCCATTTTATCTTTTTTTTGTTTGTTTATTTGCTTTGAAGTAGGACAGGCCTATGAACTGCCAGGACTCAGTGGACCCTCCATTTATTTTATCAMTGTAGCTTCTGTGATGTGGAGTAGAGAGATCACCTCTTTCATTTGGTCTGAACACTAGCAGCTTAGATGCAGAAAGGGCAAAGAGCTCTCGTGCTTGGCATAGATCAGAAAGCCACTTAGTTGGTTCATATATCGCTTACATTTCTTTTAAGCTATTAAATTTGGATTTTTTCATTTTATGTGTGTATACAAATAAGTATTGATCTCAAGAGTTGTATCTTTTGGGGAAATTATAAGAATTTTCAGAAAAAATCACTCAGMTCTATTGCAAATAATTGACAGATTTTGTAGTGCTCTATTTCCTACTTGTGTCTAGCWGGTTCAGTCCTGAACTCTGAMCACAATATATMTTTATTTAATCTTTTATKTATTTAATCTTCTGGTGAAAATGTRTTTTGTTGTTCTGACATGTAGGGCTGTAGGTTCACCCACAACAGAGGGCTTTAGTAGCATTGTGTACAGTTATTTGAAATCAGTGCCCATGTGTTCAAAAAGAAGGCTAACAAAAAACAATAGATTTCTTTTCCTCCTGCCCATTTCCTTGATATTTCAGTTTGGCTAGGACTTCTCTATTTTTTCCTTTCAGTTGCTACCATACAGCTTTTTTACACAGATCTCTTTRGAACTGTTCTTTAATGCCTAGACTATTTAAGCCAAAATTCTGTTCATTTTTTCCTGGCAGCAACTACTTCATGGAGAGTACATTAATTGCAACTTGTGCTTGTCGAAGAATGTGCCTTCACTTTCCTACATTAGCAGAATCAAGCTTTTCTATAGCTCAGCTAGACTCTTGCAGTATAACCATTTAGACTGACAATATGTTTATTGAGATATAAAGACCAAAGCACCTCTTGTGCATAAATTTAAGGCTTATATAGGCTCCTGATTTGCAAAAATTCCATTCTCCAACTTCTGCTATATTGAACAGATTTGAGAAATTCATTGTTGTTTCAACTTGTAGAATCCAGAGTTGAAAACAATGTCAGAACTCTTGAATTCGCTGTTATCAGTTTGTCTTTAGACTAAAATGTAGCTGCGATAGAAGGGTGGAGAACATTCTGATGCTATGCTGATTTTTCTGTCGTATTACCACACTTGAAAACCCAATTTGCCTTTTCCCTCTCTTTGAGTACTGTTTCTCATTAAGATCCTACTTAACACAAACATTATTTCACCATGTCAAGCAGATGATCCAGAAAGATCCATAGAGCTTCTCCAAAGTTACTTTTAGAAAAATATTGAGATGACACTTAACAGGAAATCGAGCTGTAACAGTGGGCGTTACATAGGGCTTTAGTTGAGTGAGTGTCACTGAGGTTTTTATTGTATTTTCCTGTCAAATATTTTTTTTTTTTCATGTCTTAGAGTTGGATTTACAAGCTGGTAAAAACTTTTATAAAATGTTACCACAGTTTTGGTTTGTTTTGGTTTTTATTTCATAGTGAGGGAAAACCAAGTTTCCTGTTTGAATAGGTATTTTCAAGATTCCCTAGAAGATACTTGCATGAGAAACCTAAACAAACATATATAACTTTGTTGCTGATATGGATGTGAATATGTCCTATGATTCTTGGCAGCTGGTCTCTTCTTCTAGAGRTACTGCACAATTAGCTGCTACATAAAAGTCTGTCACTAAATGCATTCCTWGGGAGGGTATATAACGGTCTTAGATAGTTAAACAGAGAACATTATAAGACCTGGAAAAAAGAATTGGTCTTTTCAGAGAGCCTGGAGGAGAAGGTGGGTAAGTCAATTTCCAGACTCAAGCAATGAGTATGATCATGATCCTGCTGTGGGGCAGACTTTCCTTGCTATTTAGTTAGCTGCAGTGGAGCAGGACGTGCCCAGCTGTTCAGGCTGACATTGCGAGTAGGGGCTTGTGTCAGACGGTGAAATAACAGCTTTCAACAGGCTAGTAGGGAGAACTTAGTCCACTTTGAGGACAGTGCGGAAGAGGAAGCAGTGCAAAGAAAATGGTGTCAGTGGAGCCGAGAATGCAGAATCTCCCTTAATTTGCTGTGTGGCTTCAGGTCTCAGCCCAACTGTTTGAATCTGCAACTCTTAAGTCTTCAGCAGAAGAGTAATAACATGTTGCCACAGCAGCATAATTTGCCCCTGTTGATGCCTTTGTGCAAGACGCTAAAGGGAAACAAAACAGCTTGGCTCAGAGCAGCTAAATGAATTCAATCTCTTCTGAAAGCTCTTGCCTCTGTGGGGCCTTTACATGGCATAGAGAGAGTGAACCAGACACTGACAGGTCTCTCATTGTGCCTAAGCAGTCTGTGTCTTTTTTGTGTATCTGCCATGAATAAACTTGATGGTCCTGATCCCATTCTTGTCAGAATAAACCCTGAAGTACTGGCTACAGTGAGTATTTTCTGAGGCCTCAGGGRGAGTTGGTGATGCCTAGTGCCCTTCCAAGCTCAGTCCACTGAATTAACTAAGGTTATTACTGTTATTTTTTTATTCTGGAATCRGGAACTAGACCCTGTTTTTGTTTACTGCTGAAGTTAAATCTGACTAGAGAGGGAATCCGTGCATTCAGTCCGTTCATGGGTACAAAAGCAGGCAGCTTCAGCTGTATAGCAGCTTCCTGTTGGCTGTAAATCAAGACTGCTGCAGTCAGTTAAAACCAGAAAATGGTATGGTTGGAGGAGGGGAGAGRGGAGGAGGCTTGGGAGCCTTGCAGCTGTTTTCACATCCTCTCTCAAGTAGAATTTCTTCAATTAAAAGCAAGGGTTTTATGCAGTGAAACTTGGAAGAAACCAAGTTACACAAATGCACAAATGCTTTTCTTTCGTCCCTGGAGCTGCCATAAATTGCATTAGTGTTATTTTATTCCTCTTTTTTTTTCTTTCTCTATGGAATTGCAGAAGTCACAGCATTTAAAATGGAAAGATTTGCAGCATGCTGTCAGTCAACGTGCATGCAGGATATATCTYCTGGTTTAGTCTTGCTGGTGCTTCCATAAATCAGCATAGCTAAAATATTTGTGGTTGTCTATGGGAGATTTATGCAGGTGAGAGATTAGAGCCAATCTGTCATTTTTGTGGGGGAAGTGAGAGATGGAAGGTGCTGGGGAATGCTGGCTTACAGGAAGGAAGGATTTATAAATATGTCASTGGATATTTAGGGGTTCCATAGAAAAGATTAGGAGAAACTTTGTGCATCTGTGTGTGGACAAGTGCACRTGTCTCCCTTGTTTGCCTGCATAATTTTCAAATGCGTTTAGTCAGAGAGAAACGTTATATAGAGGCATTCATCATTTCAAGTCTTCCTTCATTTACCCTTCTGCCCCATTCTGTACATGGCTTATGTCTTATTTTTGCAGCATAAGTTTGTCTTGCAAATTGACTGCATGAGTAATTGTGTCAGGTTAAAAAGTTCTTAGAGCCAGCATGTCATCACATAATAATTGTATGTAAGAGCAGGTACTCTTGCTAATTATCATGATTACGTGAGTTCAACTGTTCAAGAGATGAGGAGAAGGAGGGGCATGAGAAATCTGTATTCTCATATTGGCAGCAAAATCCAGGTCAGGGTTTCTGTTGCTGCAATGCTGTATGACTACACTGACCTTAATGTTGTTCTGCTGGTTCTTAGCACTTATGAACATGGCCCACTGACTTCAGTGGAGAGGCACTGATTTACACCTCTGACATCCTAACGCTTTATGGCTGTGGGCCAGGAGTGACCAAGCTGGAGCGCCAAAGACAGAATAACTGTGGGTTTTGTGGAATAACTGTGAGTCTTGTAGGCTTCTGCCTGTTCATTTTCCCTGGGCAATCTCAGGGAAAGGCTGGGATGGAGCTGCGTGAAGGTCATCACTGACGCTTCTCATTTGCCTCATTACTAATGAGATCAACCCTGTTTGTGCTGTAGTGCTTTCTGGCTTAGCAAGGTTTGGGAGCCTGCAGAGCCCTGGCAACCAGTGAACACATTTTGGAAAGTTTGAAGAAAAAAAAGAAAGTTCTGCATAAAATATGTACATTCTCTAGCGTTCTCTCTCCTTTTCTGTAACATGTCTTTCTGCTTTTCTGAATACCTATTTTCACTCTCTCATTTGAGTTCTTCTTTTCAATTATACGTCAGCCTGACCTGTAATATGATATAACCTGTCAGTAACAGCAAATCTTCCTCGAGAACCTAGAGAGTCCTGAGATGTGTCTGCATAGTCCTGTGCTGAGTGCCTGTCTCGGGGATTTGAAGAAGTGATGAACTCCACCTCCATTTCCCCCAAAATCAACACTCTGACCTGTGCTACCAGAATCTGAATAGGTGAAAAATTATCCCCTTAGTTTGTTAAGCCAAAAGAAAAGACCCCACTGTTTCGCTAATAAAAGAGAGATGCTTTGTTTGTACAATCTAGGAACAAGAAAAATACCATACAGAGAAATCTGAACTGCTTTGTTGAAATAGTATTACTGTGCCACTAACTAGCATGTATTGTGTTAAAGTTAAGTAAAAATACTTTCCAGGGAAATATGTAGCGTGAAGGGACGGAAGTACTAGTGGTTAAGTCAGTTTTTTTTTCTATATGCATTTTTGCCAAGTCCCTATGAATCTTTGCAGTTTTAGAGACAGCCTAAAAAAACTGCTAACATTTTCAACTACAGAACATAACACTGAATAAGGTTGGTTGAAAAATTTCTGTCAAAACTGTTTTAATGGAAAATGGCGTTTTGATGAAATAGCATTTTCACCAAAAATATCTGCTTTCCATGGAGAACGTTAGTTTTTCACTGAAATATTTTGACAGAAATTTTAAAATCTTGGGCTGAAATATGTACAGCTGTTCAAGTCCGTCTAGTGCCACTCACATTTCTTCACCTCTTCAAATTTAAGCTATATTGCCAATTCTCTTGATTTTTGTCATTGTGGTACTTAGGAGATCTGTCCAAGCTCACCTCTTTAAACATGTCATGGGACTGCTAGCTTACACAGTTAAAAAGCTGAGTTTCTGGTCTTCGTGGCTGCAGGGGGAAAAAAAAACCCTCCTGAAAAATGTGATCTGAATGCATCAGGAACTAGAAATAAAAGGAAGCAAATCAAAATTTTGTTCACTTGTTTCAARTAACTCTCAAGATGCTTGCCCTGTTTTAGAAAGTGTTTGCATGTAGAACGTGTTTCACAGACTGATTAATGATTTTGAATAATTTAAAGTTGACAGTACTTTCCTCTGRTGCTGCATGAATTAGTTGAGCGATTGTGGCACTCAAGAAATGGTGGTATGTCAGGGTTAGCCACTGATTTCTTATGTGATATTTAGCAAGGCGCTTTTCTAGACTTCAGGTGCAGTTTAGTGAATAGCCTAAGACTACTCTAAGATTGTGTTGTTGCTGAGAAGGATGATATGTTATTACTCATGGTCCAGGTTTATGCTTCCTGGTGGCAATATTAGTTTTAAGTCATTTAAAGGAATTTTGAATTTAGACCCTCTGCTTCTTTGAGGCTTGAGGGTGAAGAATACTGTAAGACGATATTGTATTTGAGGTCTTCAAAACCTGCCTGGATGCAGCCGTGTGCCATGTGCTCTAGGTGTCCCTGCTGGAGCAGGGGGTTGGACTAGATGATCTCTAGAGGTCTCTTCCAACCTTAAAGATTCTGTGRTGCTGTGATTATTAGCAAGCTTCAATTCCGGCTTCTAGAGCTTTCAAAATGGCAGATTTTAAAATTATACATTTTTAATGGTTTCCTATTCGTCTCCCTATGGGGGAATGAGAGAAAGTGTTTTCCGTGGGGGAAAAAAAAAACATTGCATGAAACAATGCATTCACCTCAAAGTACTGAAGCAAATTGAATGTAACAAATCCAGGACAGGTGAGGGCTTGTCCTTCTCAAGAACAACTGTGCGGAGAAGGACTTGAGGACAACGGGACATGGAACCATAGGAGAGACTCCAGCATAGAGCTGCAAAGCTGATCAGGGGACTGGAACATTGGTGCTGTGAGGAAAGGGTGAGAGCTGGGCCTGAGAGATGGCTGAGAGGTGATCAGTGTGTGAAAATACCCTAAAGAGGATGGGGCCAGACTCTTGTCAATGGTGGCCAGTGACAGGACCGGAGGTGATCGCCACAAGCTGAAGCACAGGAAATTCYGCCTGAATTTGAGGGAATGTACCCTGGGTGACCCTTCTTGTGCAGGGGCTTGGACTAGATCCGCTCCAAAGGTCCCTTCTATCCAAAATCTTTCTGCAGTTCTGTGTGATTCTGTGAAATCACCTGGGTCTATTATACAGGAAAATTGCAGCAAACAAAGATCTGAAAATAATTTATGGAAACAGCTGKAAAATACAAGTAGTATCTTTATTAGATTGTGTTTCTTTGTTTAACTGCTAAGTATGTCTGTGCCTGGGTCCTTCTTGTTGTCGAAAGTGAAGCTTATGTAATTAAACAAACTGATATGGCTCAAAAARAGAGAAAATGTATTCATTTTTGAGCTTTAACAAGAATGCCATCAATTGCATAGCAACATGTGCTGTCATGGGCTGCAGAGGAAAAGGAAAAGCTGCCTGATTAACTGGCTTAGCTCACATGGAYAGATATGGTACTCATCAATTAAAAGACATGCTGGAAGAACTCCAAGAGAACCAGTCTTCTCACAGGAAGAGCCGGTTTTCATGTGCGTTTTCCTGTAATAAAGAGGGGGAAAAGCACTGTGATACAATATGAATAAATGAAGCTTCATGTTCTCCATTTTCAGCCTATAAATTTTAGTCTAATGTACAGTCATTGTGAAAATACCAAGAGATCCCAGYTGAGATCAGGATTTTATAAAGTTAGGTGGTATACAGATAACGAGAGACAGCTCTTTGTTTAAGTACGAATATTTTCAGATCTTGTTCCTGCAACTAGATCCTGCATCTGCTTAATTTCACCCTGTTTCCTCTGAACTGTTGATCATTTTACTTGAAATAGTGCCCTATTGATGGTGGATTGATTTTTTTTTTGGTACTGCAAATCAGAATGGTCCTACGCAAATAGAAAACTTGACCATCTTTCTCAGCACCTTCAAAGCAAGACATCCAGCAGAGGCCAGTTTATCGGTTTCTGTGGTCACTGTAACCCTCAAATGCAAATGCTGTGGCCTCAAAGATTGATTGCTTTAGGTCTAATATTTAAAAACAGGTAA
Source organism: Eudromia elegans (assembly GCA_003342815.1). Classification (NCBI taxonomy): domain Eukaryota; kingdom Metazoa; phylum Chordata; class Aves; order Tinamiformes; family Tinamidae; genus Eudromia; species Eudromia elegans. Next base: position 1,247,293 of record PTEX01000195.1, read on the forward strand.
GAGTTAGGTCCAGTACTGTTGCACTGAGACTTAACAGACCCCGTGCTTACTAATTGGAAAGGAAGAAATTTTAACCTCTGCAAAGTGTCTCCTCTGGCATTTCATATGTAATTATTACTAGCCCCACTACTAGCTCAACTCACGTTTATAGAAAGTTGTCCTCTAMCTTTTATCACTGAGTACTTTCCTACTGAGTCACAAACAGCAAGAGGCTTGGACAAATTTTAAATTCCAAGGCCATTAACATTCATGTGAATCCAGCCCATAGAAGATGTATTTCAAACCAAATTTTTATGTTGTTTGAGCTGAAAGAGTTATCAAGGTTTATAAACTTCCCTGGTGAATATTACCCATGGTGAGGTGGAACTCTGTGCAGGGATGGTGAGTGTTGAGGAGAGGGCTGTAACGGGTTTGTGAAAGCTTGAGAAACCATGGCAAGCTTTTCTAATGAATTTTCAGGTTTGTTCACAGCTTGGCTGCAGAGCAGCTGTGGGAAACAAACCCCCTGAGAACCGAAACCACTGAATCTAGCTCAGAGTTACAACTCTTCAGTAAAGCAGCAAGTTGAAGTGTTTCAGTGCTGGGGAAGTGAAACTGGCCAATGCTCTATTTCACTTGGTGAGAGAGCGGCCTTTTTGTATGGCTTGAGTTTCATTGTAGAAAAAAATGCTAAGCTCTGAGAGGAAGAACTGATGCTTAATAGCATTTGGTAAGACCTTTGGGTGGTATCTCTTAGAGCTTAGAAGGAGTCCTGTGCTGGAGTACAGTCCTGCAGTCACGAGTTATTGAATGAGACTGAGGTTCTTCAATTCTTCACTGCATAACATGAATCTGAAGAGTCATTTGTTTCAGGAGCTCATGAAGAATTTATATGGAAGAGGCTTTTTTTTTTTTTTTAATGTGGTGTGAACTTGATTGCACTTTACAATCAGCGTCTCTAGGACTCGGATATTCAAAAATTCTTAAGTGCTTTACTGTCTAGTAATGATAGTAGGAATGAGACATTTTTATATTTTGGGGAAATATGAGTCTTAATTTTCTCACAGGCAATATAATGAGGAGGGTGTAGTTTGCTTTGGTTTTGGTGGTGTTAAGTCTGCCTGCTGGTCTGATAACCTCTTCTTTTAGTGTCCACCCTACAAGGCCTCCCCAGCGTCTATCTCAAAAGCAGCAAGCTCTCTGGATGAATTCTCATTTGTTCTCAAACAGATAAGCAGTATCCTTGGAATATCCACTTGCTACATAGTCTTCATTGACGTGTATAGGCTGTGTGGTTGAGTCTATCAGATTAGTGCTTATCAGACTGCATAAATGCAGCCTGGACACTGGTCTTGTGTTTCCAGGGTTATGTTAAAGACCAGACTATCAGTTGACGCAGTCTCCGTCCAAGAAAGTGTTTAAGCACATGCTTAAACAAGTAAATTGTCCTATTTAGTGATTACAATATATATATGCTCTTTTGCTTTGTCAAGAATATTCTTAAACGTTTCCTTGGATCAGAGCCTGAGGCTGGCTGATTTATCATATAAGTATGCATCTGTACAGAAGCAGAAAGGATATAACTGCCAAGATGGAAATGAGTTCTGATATTGCATAGTTAAAAATTAAAATGTCACCTATTATAAGTGGCATTTTTGGAAGAGGAAGTACCCATTTTTCCCAGTAGTATGCAAGTAGTTTGTTTTGAAATATGAAAACTATTGACAGTGGAAACAGGTGTGCTGAAGAAAGTGKTGTTGTTCAAATATACTGAATTGTAAACCTCTAACCAAATCAGATTAAATGAAAGAAGAACAGTTATGTAATGGATATAATGGAAATACGGCAGAAATGCATATGGTCTGATCTCATTCTGAGAAAGAAAAATGTCCACAAAAGACAATGAATGTGCAGTTTGTTGCCAGGACCAAGTATTTCTACTTCTAAAGTACAGAGACATTTTATATTTCGAGAGTCTGTTGGGTCATAGAAGGCATAGGACGATGGTACAGATTACTGCAAGCACGGGCTGGGCAATTGGCACTTGTGGCATACGTTTAGTGGAAGGAACAGTAGGTCACCTCTTYGCTTGCCCGCAACCTGAACTGCTCAGTATTTCTCTAATTGCTTGCTTGTGTAACTGAACCACACAGCTAACCAACAACTGTGGGATTCTTACAGTGGCTGCTCTGACAGAGGTAACAGACATTCAGTCTCACGAGGGATGAATTTCACTGCAGGACTTTTTTACAGTTTGCAGCTGAGGCTTCAGGGAAGGCAAGAGGAGTCAGAAGTCCTGGAAGTCCAGCAGCAGTCGTCGCTGAGGTAGGCCATGACCTGTGACAGAGTGTCATGGTGATTTGGTGATTTCTGTCAGATAACAGTAACTTAGGACTTTGGTTCTTCAGAATTTCTTCTGCTTGCGAGAGATAAAGCCAGGTCTTTGCTAAAAAGGGAGGAGATTTTTTCCTAGAAATTATTGCCCAGATAGGGTGCCTTGTTTCATGGCTGATAGGAACACAAGTCTCAGACAGATAAAGCAGCATCTAGTTTGGCTTTAAAAGGCATTGTTGATGGCATAGAGAAACTGAGGTGGCTGAAAATACAAGTACATTCAGTAGAATATGTTTGCTTTTAAGTTTTATTTCTAATGTTACCAAAAATGCCAAAGGAATACAGATATTAATTATTTGTTTGTATCCTTCCAAAGTGGAAAGGATGTACTCCCAGAAGCTCATTAGGAAAAGCACCAATTATAGAAAGCCTAAAATTCAGAGCACTTAGCATATCTCTGCCTTTTTTCCATGCCTTTCACTGCAGTCATTTATATCAGTACAAAAGCCTTTATAGTGGATAGCATCTGACTGACTTTAATCACACAAGTTGTAGATAATGAAAAATCAAGCCCAATAAATTTAATACGTCACTGTAGAAGCAACCTTTTGGTCTTGAGCTGTCTACGGCAGAGAAAGCAGAAGAGAAGGGGCTGGTGCTGATCTCCAGTGTGCCAGCCGAGATGAAAGTATGTAGTAATGAGTGAGTGCTCTCTCACTGCTGCTGCATGTGAAATTGCAGCTTTCTGTGTGACAGACAGTTTCTTATGTCAATGGCAGCCAGAAAACACTGCAATACCAAATAGAAATCTGTAGTTATGCTGCACCCCTGCCCTGCCCCTCCGAGACTCGTAGCTGTAAGAGGGTAAAAATACCACACATGTTCTGTTAAATCTGAATAAATCCAAGTATCCTGGCATTTGAGTTTACTTTTCATATGCTTTTCTCTTTCCAGAGATCTAAAATAACATAGACTCTTTTCTTCTTAGGGTATTTTTGTTGTGCGGGTATCAGAAATGAGGTGACATTATATGATTGTGCAAAGATGCCATTGTGAAAGAAGTACTCCTGCTCATGTCTCCGGGATAATTGGCATGTGTGAGATCTGTGCTGCCTGCCTGTAAGCTACAGGTACAGTTTGGAGGCCCTTCCAATTTGCATTTCTGTTAATATACAAAGGATGTAATGTTTTGTCTATTTAGGCTCTGATAAAATGGGCTCATTTGAGTTCAGTCTGAAGATTGTTTCTTATTGGAACTTTTTGCCCTACAGKGCAGGCAGCCTTTTCCATCTTCTAGTCTAAGCAGTTTTCCGTGAGATCGCATGGACCTTTCAGCTGCATCATATGTACAGGAGAAACGGAGAACTCCCAAACTGATTTAATATCTGTTTTTCCTGTTTTTAACGGTTTTTAACACTTGATAAATACCTGAACTGTTGTGCTGTTGAGACTTCGGAAAATAGACACTAGGGAAGAGAGAAGGGTTATTGGCATTTTTTGTTTCATTTTTTGGTGCAGTGTGTTTAGCATCTCTGCAAGATTTAACACGATTAATCTTTAAATCTTAGCACACTACTCAGAGAGACAGACTATCATAAAGGTGTCTGTAAACAGCTGTTACATTCTTTGTAAGCTGCTGGGAAAGTGTGCATCATTCTGAATAAATGTGGAGGCAGCTGCAGCTTTGGAAGATTTAGTTCCTTGAATACTTTAGAGATCTATTCCACTTTGGCTATTAGGGGCACAGTGGCTGTGATGATCTGAAGATACAAGTAAAGCATAATTCACAGCGATAGATAATATCTTTTATTAGGCCAACTGGTAACATTGAAAAATTTAATTAACTTGCAGGCACAAAAATCCTTTCTTGAGATCTGCTGCTTACCTGCCATCCACTGTCTCATTGCTGCGAGCTCAGCAGAAGATCCCAAGAAGTTAGAGTTGCAAGATAAGAGTAAGTAAGAGTTAGCAGAACAATTCAGCAAGACTGAGGGAGGTTTTTATTTAAGATTTTTGCTTTCTGGCTTTTGACTTCATATACTGGTGGAGCCAGCTTTCAGCAAAACTGAGTGGCTGAAGCCCTTGCAATCATGTTGGAGAGCCAAAATTATCATCTGTGTTTAAAAAATATATTTTTATATAAAATTTGAAATGGGCATTCTGCCCAAGATCATGCTAGAATATAACGAAATCAGGAACAAGATTCTTGCCTAAACTCCCGGAATTCTGATGAGGTTTAAGTGCAAAATGTGAACGGAGGAAAGAAAGTGTCTTACTGAATGAGTCTTACGACATGTTCTGTGCCGCAATGTGCTGTGCTGAGTGAGATGAGCGAAGTGGGGATTTCCACCATGAGTAAAATTCGTGCTTCTTGGAGATGTAATTCAGACTTTTTCCTTATCTGATCTCCAGGTTGGTTCGTTCTTTCTCCCTGTAGCTGACTATCCATCATATTTGACAGAGAAATTGCTATGACAAAATGCTAACGCTCTTGCTCTAGGCTATTTTTAATCTACTGTAGGTGAAAGATCAGAACACATTCTTTTGGAAGATTTATGTCATCTGTACCCCTGTGCTGTGCTGGATTGGGCAAATGGGAGTTGACAAACTACAGGATAGAAGATTTAAACCGTTGACCTCTGACACTGAGTCATCACAACTGTATATTATGACATTTATGTTCAGAGGTTAAAGTCTTTGTTCTGAGGGAATCTCGTAAATGCTTAGCTGAGGTACCAAAACAATTGCTTTTCTGTCTTTAAGTTTTGCAGTGGTAACCAGTAGTTAAATATCCTTTTAATGCCATTGTAGCTTTTAGGATGAAATGTTTCCAAGCATTTGCTAAGTCCTCCTGTTGTTTGTGCAGAACACCATGTTTCTGTTTCTTGAGAAGGGCCTAAGTACTTAATGAAAGTTCAGCCTGGGCAGACTTGTGTATTTTTTTGCTGATCCTTTGATAGTCGAGTCTTTCAAACTACTTCCTTACTCTAGATTTGTTAATTATATCTATTTCTGAAACAAAAGCTCTGATAAAGCAAGTAACTTAGGGATGTATGGAACACTGTTTGCAAAATAAATGCAGGTTTCAGTATTCTGCTGAACTAAGGCCCGAGCTCCTGCATACGTGCGTTATAATGTAAAACAGTAGAGGAAGGAGGAATATGTGTGACTGCTTTCTGCCTGTGTGACAGATGTCATCTGAAACCTTACCATGCCTTTCTACAAAATGGGAATGAACAGAATGAGGAAGAGAGGATGAACCTGATGGAGCGGTAATTGGGCTGAAAAATAACTGAGCTGATTGCAGGTTGAGCTCTAGACAGTTTCCCATGCAGGAACCTGGCCTGTGTGGATGAGCACAGTATTTTGCTGCTCTCGTTACGGTTTAAGGTTATTCAGGCACGTGCAGCTGCCTGGCTGGCCCTCTGAGCTCGGGTACGGGCTACATGCAGTATCTGAGTGCTGCTCATGATCTTCATAATGCATCCTTCCTAAATTATACATCATTACGAGGGGCACATAACCAATTAGTGTATGGATTTGTTCTGCATGTGCAAATCTTTTCTTGGGGTAGGGAAGCATCATACAGAGACTTGGCTGAAGAAAAAAAAGAATACAGTTTAATCTTAAATTGTAATTGTCATCCTCTGGTTAATGATAAGCAATACTACGGCCTGCATATCAGCTGTAATTAAGCAGGAAGACACAACAAGGTGTATGTTACAGAGAGATAACACAGTGCTTAAAGCCAGTGACCTGCAAAGCACATTATCTCCCAGCAGCACAAGCCATGCAGAGTCAGTCTGTATGGGCATGCGAGCAAATGCACTGGCCTCTTCTCATCCACCTTCATTCTGCTTTTCAAGGTGCAAAAAATGGAAATCTTTTTCATGTTTCTTGTTGTGTCGTATGATTAAATTAAAAAAACACTTATATTAGTCAACTTTTGTACATATAAAAAACTTGATATGAGACATTATTAGTGCTGATTCAGTGGCGTTCTGGGCACTTAGCACTGCATGAAATGAGGCCATTTGGTTAGACCCATCAATTTGAAATGTGCAGGGAAGGATTCTCGCTGGTCATTCAACTCTGAAGTTGTTCCAGGAAATATTTCATGTCTATTTTAGCTACAGCAGAACAGCTTTGAGATGTGAAGAGGTGAAGGGTCTTGTCCAGTGTTTTTCAGTCAATAATTGGAACAACAGAGAGCAAGAGAAGTGTTTTTTGGCTTCACAGGTTTTCACTATGTTACCCATCCAGACGGGTTCAAACTCTGTTAACCAAATGCGAGATCTTTGGCAGTGTGGACGACTGGGGCTTTTGTAGCCTGAGCTCTACTGAGCATGGCCAGAAGCAGAGGGAGCTGCTTKGGGTTTGAACAGCACTTAACCTGTCCGGACCTGATTTATATGGGTGTTCCATATATTGCTGGGGAAAAAAAAGATATATAAAAAAGTTAGGCTTAATATAAGAGCAGAGACAAAGCAGAGGCAATGGAAACAGCTTTTTTTCCCCTTAGTCCTTTTATTGGGTGAGACTGTTTCTGATTACAGCTGTAGCACTGTAAATGCCTGCTAGATGTCTGGTGATAATCCATTCAAAGCAATTACAAGGCATCCGTCACCAGCGGGGTCTGAGCCACAGGCCTCTTATCTGGGAAAATAGATGGAGGAAAAAGGAGGAGCGAGGAAAGGAATCAATGCCTTTCACCAATGTCATCTGCCAAATTGAATTAAGCAGCATGGGATCCTTGGTCTACACGCTGAGAGAGTCAGAGTTTGAAGAATCTGTTTATAGCATCTCAGTTCGTGAGCAAGGCAGGTGTGGAGCTACATCTAACATCTACTTGCTTATAATTTCTTGGGCATCCAGAATATTTGTGGGACTAGAAGACTTGAAGAACTAACCACTCACATGCTTTAGAAGCAGTACTAGTAAAACCACTGGGTAAAGATGATGTGTTGCCTAAAGAGAATATACGCTGAATATTTTGGTGATGTGTTCRTGCTAGATAGAATGTAGTCCAGGACAGAGCCACAGAAACTTAGTGGGTTTTGAGTTTCTGCTGAGGAGGACTTGAAGAGTTTACTGTTCCCTCTGTAATTGCTCTAGTCCATGGCTTGTGGGATGAGTAGTTGTTGCTGTCATGGAAAGAACAGGGTTTTGTGCTCATGTTGATTCATGTAGAAGATCCCTGACAGCACAAGGTCTGCAGAGGTTTTAGAGTTTATATTTATACCTATGTGTGTGTGTGTGTATTTTACAGAAATATCATTTACTCTTGTAGGTTTTGGTGTTTTACGTTCATTAGTATGTCTCTTTCCGTCGCTACCTGTCTTATGGATTGGCAAGGTAAGTGATGCAACTTGTACTTCTGTATGTCTAACAAGTTGCATATTTTGCAAAACAAAGTTGAAAACCAGGAGATGGATTTAAAAGTACTTAGTAATATTGCCATCTGTTCAGTGCTGCTTTCCTCCACTGAATCTGCAATTAGTATTGCAAAGGCCACGGCTACATCTAAGGAGATGCTTGTTATAAGCAGCCCACTCAGTATGTGATTAAATAAGAAGGCGGATACGTACAGTCAACAGCAGGAGAATCATCACTTGGGCTACCACCAAAAAAAAAAATTCCATAGCATGAATCAGAGTCTCGTCTGCAGGCTGTGACCATCAGCTTTGTTAACGCATTATGTGGAGTACCTGGCTTTGTACGTTGGCACATAAAGGTAGGCTAATTAATGACCTTTTTTGATTACAGCTAATAAAAGAATTGCTGCAGTTCTTCTTTCAGTCCTGCTCTTGATGTACACATAGGGGAGAGAAAAGAATGGTCACTTGGGAGAGGTGGTAGAGGAGCCAAAGGACTTGGGTAGCTGGGACAGGCTCTGGAGAAGTGTTTGAAAGGATGGAATTCTCAAGGTTCTGTATTAAAGAATGACTCAGCAGAAAGATGCAAAAGTAGATCCCTAAAGGTAAGCAAGCCAAAAAAAAAAACCCCAAACCAAAACAACAAAAAAATGGGGACGTTACAAAACGATTCAACTAAATCAGTTCAGTACAGAGAGTTATGGAAACTTTTTTTTTTTTTTCTATCAAGTGCAAGTCTGTGGGAATTTGCATTGCAGTCAGGTATACTTAAAGTGCACATAAACCATCTAATAAAAATTCCAGCGGAGCGTACGTCACACAGCTGTGTTTTATTATATTTGTGCTTTCTTCCCACCGACGGTGCCTTTATAACTGCATTACTCACATATCATCATTAACTCTGACACTCCTGGGTTTTTACTGCTTCCCTGGTTCCTCTCATCTCCTGTGAGTTCTGGCTGTTTCCTGCAGATGTGCTGAGATGGGTTTCCAGAGCATCTTCCTAGAAAATGAACGCAGGGCACAACGCACGGGCTGGTTACTGTGGGCAGTAAGAAGGGCGCTCATCTTGTCAACCAAAACCGCCTGTCCGGCCTCTGCTACGTGTTAAATTCTTCCTTTGACCCCCTCTTTGACCTTCCTACTCCATGTCTCAGGTGTAAATAAGGGCTGCTCTTTACTGGAATGCAGAAATTCCTGAAATGTGCTGAGCTGCTCAACCCTAGTTTTGGTAGTTCTTCATAGATTTTAATTGCCTGGTGTACAAGTGTGTTAATTGGTTATTTGGTGTGTTTGGAATCTGTATTTTTTTTCTGGTGACTCTTGTCTGTTGAATAAGACGTCAAGCCGTTTTACTTCAGAGCTCAGAAAACTTTGATTCCTGATCTCTGTCAGCTACTTGGAGCTTAGAGATGGTCTCCCTTTGCTATGGATCCTCATTCTCTCATTCTTTGTCCATTTTGAATAAAAGAAGTTCTTTGAGGCAGGGACTATAGCTCACTAACTAAGTATTTTTAGAGTAAGGAGCTTAAATTATTTCTAGTCACAAAATTAAACTTGAGATTTACCTAAGCATACCGAGTCTGGTGAGTCCAATACCTGTGTGTAGCTTTAGCTTTAGCTGCMCTGGGCTCCAGGTGGTTTTACTGTGCTCAGGAAAAGCAGAGCCCTGGACTTTTGTTTGTGGCCAGGGCTYGGGATTGCTCAGCCAAGTCCATGCTTAAAAAGCCGTTCAGGCTTCCTGTAAGGGGAAACTAAATACACCCACAGGCTCTCATGGGAGAATGCCCCAAATTCTGCAGGGAACTCCAAGCAACAGGGTTTATGGCAGGTGGTTCTGGGTGTAATAACAGGTTCCAGTAGTGTATATGCCGCAGGGCTTTGTGCAATATAGACAATATATTTTAATAATATATACTATTATTAAACATATACACATTATTGATTTAACATATTAGTTAATMAGAATTGCTGTAGGATTCTTACAGAATTCCTGTAAAGGCTCCTGAAGTGTAGCCAGATAAATGCAGGATAGCTGCACTGTGATAGTCCAAGAATAACGCACTTAACGAACGGGGCTGGCGAGCTGGAGCTGAGATTTCCATGTGTGGGGCCAAGCCCTGGTGTCCAAGTTAGCCTCAGCTAACTTCGGAGAGAAAACAAACAAGGTTTGGTCCCGGCTCAGCCACGGTGGGCAAAAGAGGGACCACACAAACCCCCTCAGAGAGGAGGGCTGAGTAAGTCTGCATGGATCGGAAATACAAAGTAGTTTTTTTTTTTTTTTTAGGCCTTGGTTGATAGTTCTCTGGCTTTTCCACTGCTTTGCAGGGGCATGTTAATAAATGTACCAGCACTATGGAAATTCTGCTGCCATTTCTCAGAAGACCATGAGAGAATTACTTTAACATGTTTCCATCTTCTTTCTGCCTTTTTCCTCTGTATTTCTTTTTCTTTGACCTGGTACAAATTTTTATATGCTTGCACGTCTCACTTTTCAATAGAAATCTGACTTCCTTCATCGTTAGAATCTCCCTGCRAGCAAGACCACATCTTTTCCAATCTATTTCCTGACTCCTTTCACTAGTCACACGCAACAGAGCTGAAACCAACCAAATGATCCTTTATAGAGGCTTGTTAGGAGCCTGTCTGGGGGAAGGAGGCAGGGAACGGGGCCCTTGTAACTGTGGGAGTGTCATTAGTAGATGCCGTATRATGTAAAATCCCTGGGACTTTCTCCTGATACCTGTAAGGTCACTGAAGTGACCAGGCCTGAACAACTCAGGCCATAAATACAGGCATAAGAGCTCAAAAAAAACAAGTCTTTTTTTCTGGACAAACAATTTTATTTTAGGTAATGCGTCTATACACTGTACATTCAGTCACTGTGGTATATAAGCATAGCTATTTTCATACATAATCTCATAAAGTCCTTTATTTTACAATATTATCTGCTTCCAGGGRAGGGAATGTGGAAAAGGGGGTGTAAAAGGACTATCAAGGTACACAGCGAAATAGATAAATATGCCAAGCTTTTTTCTTATTTTTTTTTTAAATCAGGCATTTATAAACAAGAAAGCATACATTACTTACATAAAAATAGTTCTAGAATAGTAGAGTAAGTCATAATATTGTCATTAGCAGCAGCATAGGAGAGACCAGGATAACAAAAATGTGCTGAAATGCTATTGGCTATTATAAATGTAAAGGTTTATTTTTCTTCAGTTGAAAAAATGTCATTTCTGTGATTTCTTTTAAGAAAAAACCCAAAATTTCCCTCTAAAATACAGGGACTGATGGGAGGGCACAATGGAGGGGAGAGGGAACAACCTTTTGATAATAAAGTACTTTACAGTGAAAATAAAGATGAATAAAATGCAAATGATGGARGAAGGTTAACCCACATTTAAAACTTGCAAAAAGACTTTTTGTTGCTGTTTTTCCTAACAGACGGCAAAGGTTCTTAGTTAAAAACACAACTCTCAAAACAAGACAACTACCAGGTAAGAAAGAGTTCTGAAAAAGTAAACACCATATACACTTATAATACAACAGTGTAAAATGAAAAAAAGTATTTACATGTTGAATTTAATTTTAACTTTTTTTTTTACATTGGCTAGTTCTGTTTGAAAAGCAGAATATTATGTATACTTGTTAGCTGCTCCATAGATATGAATGTTATTGCTGTTGTTTTTTTCCCTTCGTTAAGTCTTCTCTCAGAAATAGAAACAATGCGTAATTAAACTGAATATACAGGTATTAAGTAATACATTTTTATGTACAGGGAGAGTCAACAGCCTGTATGTGACACCTCTTCTCCCTTTCCACTTCCTCAAGGAAACTAAAGAACAGGTAAACGGAGACGTGGGACTGCGACTGCTGCGGCGGGCGGCAGCAACAGGGAGCCAAGGGAAGAGCAGCTCCACCTGGCAGGCGAGCCCTCCCCACTGAAGTGTTGCCAGCAGAAATTACACACAGAACTCACTCACCTCCAGCACCATCRTACACGTTTTTCCTCTAAAGTTTCCCACCATTTGGACATACATTCTGTAGATGCACTGTCTCCATGTTTTTCTTTAGGGCAACAGAATTGGTAAGTAAATTATATGAATTATGAATTAGAAATCAATTACAGTCTAGTAATATTAAGATTTTACTATTAAAATGTATTTTAAAAAGATAAAAAATCATTTAAGATAGAATCCTATCCTGTAAACCTCTTGTCATGTAACTGCTGGTGTAGAAGGTTTGTTCCCAGTCTTCTGGCACCTTATTCTATCATATCAGTTTTAAACTGTAATTTCTAAAAATGTGTTTATTAGGATGTTTTCACTCTCTATGATCCATTACTAAAGATTCTTAACTTCAAACCTTATGAAGTTCAGTAGCCAAACATGACACTTAGCAGGATTGTCAGAATACACAGCAAAAGAAGAAACAGCATTGTTGGATGTAGCTTCGCTGTGGAGAATTCTTCCTTGCAAATCTCTGTGAAACAGAGGTGATGCTGGTCGATACACAGTTATTGACTGGATTACTTACTATCCTTTTGTTTTCTTTGAAAAAAATACAGAATTTTTAAAATTGTGGAGTATCCAAAAAAACATATGCACAGAAGAAATTATGCCAGTAAATCAGTAAGCTTCCCAGCAACACAAAAAGGAAAAATGATGTGACATGATACAGGTAAATAGGTAAAAACAAAATAAAATCAAATTCAGACAGAAATGGCTATGATTCTTTTTGTTGTCTTTGAGTCATAAGAGGAGAGACAATTGGAAGTTAGGAAAAAGATGAAAATTTTAAAATTAAGACTTCAAAAAAGCCAGTGGTGGGAGGAAAAAGCAGATTTGTTCTATGTGTAATTTCTTAACATGGCAATAAAGCACAGCATATGACAGATCTTTGAAATACAAAAGCTCAACTACAGCTAAAATTATTTAGTTTCCCTTGAAGAAATAACTGAATAATACAGATCTGGAAATCATAAGGCTGAGAACACTTTTATGCATACTGCATAACAAAATTAAACCCTTTACATAAGACAGTAATAATGCCCCTTAGTGAATATATAAGTATGGCAGAGATTTTAATTCCATGCATATGATTTAATAATTGCAGAGAATAAACATACAATGATGAAAAAAAAAAATCCACATAAAAAACTGCATAAGCGTAATCAATATTCCTTTTGCATTGCACTTTAGAAGAGGAGATCTGCACCCAGACTCAGTCTGCACATCCCRAACACAGCAGGGCAAAGCCCTGCATAAACGGACAGGTTCAGGTATTTCACTCGCTCTGTTTCTTGCTCCCCAGAGTTCTACATTGTCCCAGTAATTCTACGCCTTTCATTTTTCTTCTTTTTGTACCTAAGACATATATGAACTTTACTTCTTGTTAATGCTCACAGTTATAATGGTTATTATAATGATTTCAAGCAAACAGCTCTTGTTTAAAAATGTCTAACATACTGTAAGTAAAGACTATAATTTTAGGATTGGCAGCCGCGTTCCATCTACTGGGATTAACGTTCAAAAGCAAATAAAGATTACTGGAAATATGGTTCTTTGTCTACAATAACTTTTATGTATGATGATGCATAGGGTGGGTTTTTTCCTTTTTTTTTTTTTTAAAAAGTTTTTTTTTTTTAAAAAAAGCATCAGCATTTCCTATATAATATGCTGAGAGGAAAAAGGAGCTGGAAGGCACATCTGCAGCCCCAGGTCAAATTTTCATCTTTCCCTCATAAGACTGAGTGTGCAAGAGGTGAGTGTTTGTGGGTGGAAAAAAAATAAAACCTTTTCTGTTGTTCCGTAAAGCACCAACTGCATTTGCTGAGCACTTCTGGGAGCCCCCTCACTCCTGCCCCCATACTCTGTTACACACAGCCATGCAAAAAAACAGGTTTAAAGGAGAACCAGTAGTGCACTGCTCTGGACAGTTCTTATTTGTAGCATTCTATACCTGCTGAATACTTGCTTTGCATAAATGTAAATGATGACAGTGGCACATGATGGAAAACTAGGTGGATGATTTTCACATCTATTAAGCAGAGTAGAAGCTAGAATGCTCATCGTGTAAACYTTAAAACTATGGAATAAAATGCAAAGTTTCTGACAAAGTGCAGTTCTTTTTAAAAAATAATATTAACAACAATAACAACAACAATAATAACACAAAGTGATGACATGCTGCATTTTCATTCCAGGGCTGCGGCTTGGATCCCAAAATTAAAGTAACTTAATTAAAAAAAAAAAAAAAAAAAAAAGGCTTATTCACAGCAGCAAAAGTGTTGGGTTTGTTTTCTGTAGTATCCGATAATGTGATGTTGCACTCTCCTTGGGCACAGTAATCCTGACAGACAGTTTAGAATAAGGTAAATACTGAATTTATGGTAAGATGGTGCAATAAAGAAAAGTTTTCCAGAAAACAGAAAGCTGAGTATAAAGATTTCAGAATGACTTGGAAAATACACGTGCCTTCCACTTCTCAACCGACTTACATGTCATCCATTTCCTCCTTTATCTTTCTTCTTCTTTCTTTCTTTCTTTTCCTAAAGCTGAAGTGCTCTTGGATGAAGTGAGTCTCTTGAACACACCAGTTAATGAAGATGTCTTTAGAGACTATGGCATGATTCACAAACACTGAAGTCCGTAAGGCCGGGTTTATAATTCTCAAGCACGTATCTTCTCCCCCTCCCCCTTACAGTTCTCTTCCCTGTATCTTCCTTTCTTCAGCAGAGGAAATGAAGATAATTGTTTCTAAGACAAAAAAAAATCAACCTTGAAAAGCACTCTGAAATTCTCATACAACCACGTGACAGGGTTAAACTGTGATGGCTTCCTAAGCGGCTGGAAAACTGCTATGAAATGGCATCCTCACCAGAGGGCTTCTACATTAAGAATCCCAAAGCCTATAACAAGTCATTAAAAATTGTGCATTGAAGATTTTTGTTTTGCTTTTAAAGGTTCCGTTATAAAAATCTCGTTAATTGTTTTAATACCAAGTCTATAGAGTGAATTATTTTAAATAGCTTATAACAAAAGTTTTTAAATTCCAAAAATGTTCCAACAGGCAGGAGGGCAACATAAAAACACTGCCGTGCTTGCCTTTGATTCTGATTCGAGCTGGACGATGCTGCTTGCTTGGAGTCTGCCAGTAGAAAATTTGCTGTGGATTTAAGTATTTTGTTTATAAACACTTTGTGTTTTATAGGCACAGTAAGATGTTGTGCTGTATGGATTAAAAAAAAAAAAGGAAAAAAAAAGATGTAATTCAGTGCTTCTGTTATGAAGAGTAACATCTGCCTTCCCACTATGTCGAAGTCCATATCCATGGATGTGTGCTAAGACACAACTACTCACACATGCACTTACACACGTACCCCCACACATCCTCCCTTACTGTGCATATACAGCGTTCCGTATGTGTTGTCGATGCTGCGTGATTATTTAGTTCTCCAGGTTGCTCAGTGTGTTTTCACTGCTGGGTTGATTGCTTGACTTAGGCCACAGTTGTTCCTGAAGTTCCTTGACTACTTTTTCCAAGTGTTCTCGAGCCTCCCTCTCATGCATCAGGTCAGCTCGGAGCTGCTCCCTGTCAGCCTCTGCGTGCTGAAGCTTAACCTGTAGGTCCTCAATCTACAGAAAAGCACATGAAAAACACAGTCAACAACTGCAAAACTTCAGCACCGCCGTCATTTTGTACAATTAAACACAGACCAGCAGCCTGCCACAAAGCAAGATGAATAATAAAACCTCAGGCTTCCAGGCACAAGATGATCAAAGCTGAAGTGGAGGGAGGAATTTCCTTCTACCATCTTCTTCCATACTCCACTGTACAATAAWCCAAGTTCACTGCAGGAACTATTTAGCTTTGAAATTATTAAATACTTCTGGTGGCTTATCTATCAGAATGGAGCACTTTAATATAGAAAGCAGAATAGTTAAGCATACCTTAAATTGTTTATGAAACTCCAGCCAATGTACATCCAATGCCCTTATTAATTCTTTAGGAGACAGCAAGTCAGGAAAGTTAACTGCAAGCTAAATTTGCAAAGCTAGAGTAATTTCAGATATTCTATTAAGGTTATTAATGTCARTGTCACTCAGTAGCTCTGTAAGAACCACGTCCAACAACAACAAGTGCACACACAAACCCCTTACATCTTTCATGTTAACTCTAAGGGCCTATAGGGGCTCACAATGGCCACTCTCCAAATGCTTCTGAGMAAAGATGAAGGCTGTCCTGATGCCCCAGCCATCCTTGGAGCTCGGTGCCAAGATAAGGAAATGGGCAGCATAAGCCTCAATGATCCCAGTCAGAACTCAGCATCCAAATTCTTTGGGCTTACACATAGAAATGTACAGCCCTGAATTTGCTATTGGGTTTCCTCCTGTGCCCASTCGATGCTTGCTCTTTCAGGCTACGCCTGTCTAGAGCATTGTGGCTTCCTCAAAAATAAATAAATACGAAAGTGAGAAACTTCCTGTATTTGCCAAATTCGAGTTAAGATAAAAGGCTGTATAAAGCTTTGTTTTTTACATGCGTTAGAAGCTTTACTCCTATTAACTGCTTGTCAAAAGTCAGGCTTTGAAGTTACTTAGGATCTCTTCATYGTTGGTGCCAGGCAGCCCTCGCAGAAGCAGCTGTTAAATAGAGCCGTCGCTCAGAACCTGGAGCGTTTGCTGCCCATGCCCGGCCCCAGTGTGGCCTTCAGGCCCCGACACTGCTGCTCTCCCGCTCTGCTTGTACTGCACGATGCGGCAAGGGCCACTGCAAACGGGCCCTGCCCTTAGGACACAAACCTGCAAGATCTTCAGCTGCTTTTGGGGAGTTTAGCCCTCCCTTGGTAGTAGGAAATCCCACGAGAAGGAGGGAATGTAARAGAGGACTGAAACCCACCCTTGTCAAAGCTTTTGTGCATGTCAGTGCACACGGCAGGACACACCTTCGGCTCTGTTAAACTCTAATCCAATAACTGTGCCGTTCACTTTATCTGCACTTGCCGCTGCCTTGTTTTCTGCCGCAGTGGAAGTGAACTGCAGGTAACGCCCAGTGCAGCCGCTCTCAATCTGGTTATGTTTAGTCTGGACATCTCTTATCAGTGAGACATCCTGTGATGCTAGAGAGGAAGCCACATCATTTCCTGCTTCTGGTCTCCTGGTTAGACATGTCTCACAGTGGGGCAATGCACCACTCCCCTTCCCGTTATTGAGAGCCAGAGCTCAGAAGAATTTCAGATTTCTGTTTCTTTTTCTTTTCACCAACTCCCTCTTCCTTAAATTAACCAGAGYATTTGCAGCTCATGCTTTACGTGTAGTAACATGCAATCCAATTTCACACAGAAGCCTATGTTTAACGGCATGCACAGAGTATCAGAAAAACTGCTCTATTAAATACRGTCTACAGGAAGTCTCTTTAACATGAATTCTGGTATATTATGTTATGCAAGTTAAACCTCTTGCAAATGTATGATACTTATGTGCCATCTGCATGTAAGTGATACCTAYCTCTGTGCTGTGGGAGTTTAAATTTAGGCAAATGTGCCCCATCTTTCAGAAACCGTTTGCTGTTAAAACCTGCTAACCCACAATCTTTTATTTATGCATTTCTCCAACCTGGCTTTTAATTTTGGGCAGGGGAAGTTTTATGGGAGAGTTGATCAGAGCAGGGCTGCGGGGGAGGCAGATGAAGAAGATGAAGGAATAGGAGTTCAGCCTTGAGAAGAGGGGTTGGTTAGGAACCCTCCTACAGGGAATGGGCGGTGTGAGGGGGTTAACAACAGATGTGGGACCAGGCCCTTCCACAGGAAAGGCCCTGCTGGGCAACTGGGGTTGTTTCATTGAGGAAGGGAAGGCAGGGCAGGCAGTGGACTCCTCTTTGGGGCTGCTTCTCACGGAAACGCAGGAGGCTGCCGTTCTGTCTCAGCTCAGCCTGTTACGCTGGGCCATTTCAGAGGGCTTGGAGCAGTGCATGGCCTTGCATTCCACATGCCCCGCAACACCAAGACACAACAAGGCAACTTGAGGACGTGCAGCCCGAGCTCTTGGCTCACTTGGCTTCGGACGGTTTAAATAAACTTTTAAATTGCTTATTACAAGAGACTCTGATGTGGAGAGGGTGGGAAGGTTTTTAACTTGAAAGCTTTAAGCATACACATTGCTTGTAACAGCATGTTCCTGCATTCCTAGAACTTTCACTGAGATCACACTGCAAGTATTTTCTAAGACCTGAGAGTTTGCTCTTCTTGTGCTTTAACACCATAAACAACACTCCTTCCTGCAGCTTGAGTACTGGTGGCCTCAGCTCCTTCTTTCATCTTAAATGGTTCCTGTGGGTGCAGGCTGATCTTTATCTTTTATCCTACTATAGAAAGTGACTCTGCCTAATATTTACAGTAGTGAAATACATCCCGATGTATTGGCATGGCCAGCAGAACTRTAATAATGTCCAGCATCTGTCTCAGTTCTCTGGAAATGGAGATTTTCAACTGACAAATGCCAAGTTCCAAGCAAGCCAGAGGGAGGTCCAAATGCAGAAAAGTTGTTAACACTTAGCATTAAAACTGAAGGGGCACAGGTATTAAAAAGATGGAATTGGAGATGTATCAAATCACAGAAAATGAGGCCTAGCAGCATCAGAGGAAGAACAGATACTGGAGCTAACTCTGAAATCTGCAGGGCAATAGCCTTTCTTGCTACTGTCTTTCAGTGTTCAGGTCTTACCTGGGCTGAGTATTTGGCCCGAAGCCTCCCTGCTTCGCAGCCCTTGTCACAAACCCGAATCTGCCTGGCTTGCTCCAGCTCCCTCTTTAGTCGTATCCGAGACTCGTTGGCTTCCTTCATTTTCTTCTCRTTCTCAGCTCGCAGACGCTCAATCTCTTTCCTCAAGTTGCGCTTTGCCTCTGTTGCTTCTCTCAGTTTTTCCTTCTTAGCCACTCTTAGGAATTCCAGCTCCTGGAATGCCAAGTAGGGTAGTTGGATATGTGAAAACTGAGGAGCAGGGACAGATTTATCGTACAGGAAGGGATCAACCTAAATTCCCACCATTCTGTTTCTTCTGACTGGGAAGATATATCCAAACCTGGTTCAAATCTTCTTGCAAACTTTTCTCCTTCAAATGGGCATGAAATCCTAGGCCAAGCTTACCCTGAATTCTTGGATAATAGAACACTTTGCTACATCCACAGTTTGCTTTGTCAAGCAAAATAGCTGTCACCATCTGTGACTGAATAAGGATGATCTGGAGTTGGCAACAGCTCCTTGCAACGCGTCCTACACTAGCTCCAAGTTTCAAATGAATCAAGTGCAATGCCTGCACCTGTGGAGATTCTGAACTGGAGCTGCACAGCCTTGTGATAAATGTAGTTTTTGAATGATCTCTGTGCAGCAAAGCTGAACAGAGCTTGCTGGAGAAATCACTGAGTAGCTCCATTTTAACAAGTCCTTCCCTACTGGAAAATAAAAAATAATAATTAAAAAAAAAAAAAACACCACAAACCCAACCTTAGGAAAAGTACAAGGAAAAACCACACACACACACACATATAAAAATCCTTCTAACGCTGAAGTAACTCTGCTATGCTGCAGTAACTTGTGTGCAACTTACCTTAAGGCTTTTGGCAAGTAGCCAGGGAACTGCTCTGTCATAAATATCTGGGGAACTCCGGGCTAAAACTCTCAGCTAAATCTAAACTGCTGCACTCTGGGAACTGCGTCTCTCGCTGTCTAGGTTCTCAACTGCTACCATGAAATCTCAAATCAAAGAGAAAGCCATTAATTAAAGTGATAATGAGGAACTAAAGGGACAGCAGAAGAAACTAATACATTGTTAAAAGCTTTTAAGCGTTGTTAAGGAGCTATTAAAGGAGGCCTGTGCATCACAAGCATACTTCTGCTTAGAGAAACTCGTTTCCCTAAAGGTCTGTCTCCTAAATGGTTAAATCAGACAAGCTACAGTTCAGCTTTTCCTTTTTTTGAATTCCCTAGAAGCAGCATTTCCTCCCTGTCAGAGAGGACCCTGCTCAGCAGCGTGCTCCTGGTAAGAAAGGCAGCAGCCGGGTCATGGGAAATCCGCTCTCCCAACAACCTCCCTTCCCGCCAGCCCCGGGAAGCACCCGGGACCTTCTGCGTGTGCAGCACAAACCCTCGCTTGCCGAAAGCATCGCCAGGCACCAAACTCCCTCTCATTCTGACATGCTGCTTGATTTAATGCCTCAATATTCAACTGTTTTCTCAACTACTTCTTATGATTTATACACTGTATATTTAATCTGTACATATACACTGTGTATTTGATTTGCATACCTAAAAATGAAATGTAAACTTGAAATTAGTTCTTTTTCTTACTTTTAATTGCATGAAGTGAAACGTGCTCTTACTAAATACAAGGAATTGAAGTGATTTGTCCAAGGCTGCAAAGAACAAGCAGTTCAGTTGAACTGCCAGCACCTGCCTCCCCTCTCTAGGACCTGGACACAACAAGGGTCCTYACATGAGAAATGCAGCAGTGTTTGCACTGCTATAATGCACCCTGTGCAGGAATATAAGCAGGCAAACTCTGCTTACAATTCCCATTGTGTTCATATCTAATCACTTACTTATACCTCTCTTTCACCTCCTCCTTCCTGTTAGCAGGGTATCTGAATCTACTACCACTTTTTAAACACCACAGAGTCACAATACACACAATCGTATCTCCAAGCTACTGCCCTGTGTTTCATTCCCCAAAACAACCAAAGATGTTAGGTGTACATGGCCATGTTGTGCTGGCACATGACTTTCATCTTTTTTCCTTTTTTTTTTTTTTTGTCCTCCAGGGTATATGAAACAAGGCTCTTGTTTAAATGGATTACATTTCTAGGTTGGTTACAGTTCCCCTTAAAATATTTACAGAGGATGCGCAAATCTCACTGCGCTCTATTTCCACATATTGATTTCACCCTACCTCCAAAAGATAAAAAGATATCACAAAAAATCTACCTGGTGTAGACTGCGCTTGGCCTGCAAAGCAGCATTTAGCTTCTCCTCCTGCTTAACTCTCATTTTCACAACTTCATGGAGGAATTTTTCTTTGGCTTCTTTTGTATCTAGGCCACTGTCCAGGGCCTGCCTTAGGTGCTCCAGCTCAGCCTCCAGCCCGCTGCTGTGCGCGTCAGGATGCGCTGCCACCTCGTACGAAGTGCTGACTGCAGCGGGCGCCTGCATCCCCGGGGAGCTCATGTCCTTGGCAGAGCTGGATGAAGTAAAGGATGGTGAGGAGAGCGAGGACAAGGAGGAGGTGACTGAAAAACAGAAACATCTAAAATTAATAAAGTCTAAATAAAAAAAAGGTCTCTTAAATCAAATGTGTTGAGGCCCTTTTGTAAAGGGGAGATATTTAATCTTCAGTGGAAAAAAACGGAAGACAAAATATTCATGTAAAATAACACAAAAATTTAAGGTAGAAATAACTATCACTTACATTCCTCCCTTGTTTCTACTTCAATTTCTGCTTCTGATTCCTTCTCCTCCTCGGCAGCAGTAACAGTGGCCACTGCTTCAGGGACGGTGGGGTTCTCTGCAGCAAGTTTCCTTTTCCGCGGCTGGGCAGTGCTGCTCGCGGGCTCGCTGCTCCGGGACACTACTGTGGCACAGGGCGGGTTGCTCACGATTTTCTGTTGGGCAGGAGGTGCAAGAGCCACATTGGGGGCCACAGCGCTCTCAAAGCTCTTGTAGGAATAAAAGCTGTTTGAGAAGGAGGCCAAAAAAAAGAGGAGAACACAGTCAGATTCTTGCCTTTATCATGTTTCCTAATCCATGTGTTACACAGAAACAGCAAGACATGGGTTGACAAAGCTGATCCATTGATTTATACCAGCCAAGGATGTGACTATATATTTGACAAGTGTTTTGCATCCATCTAAATGTGTGGAAGATTTACACAGGTAATCTCCATCCAGTCAGGAGGCATTATACTTKAAGTACTGCATACTCCAGGCACCAAGCAGATCATATCTCCCAGTGTTTAAAAATTATGATGCTGTTTCCCCTTGGATCCTCATGCATTACTGACTTTCCTAAATAGACAAGTTTTACTTGTCTAACCACAAACACTTTGCAACCTTGGGAACAGAACTTCCTGAAGAAATGTTGTGAGAGTGCAAATACCATATTCTCGTGTATCATTGATTTCTTGACACAGCATGCCCCTGACTACACATACGTTAATCTACATTCATAAAAAAATCCATGTTGAAAAGACATTAATATTGCAAAAGCAGATACAAATAAGTCTGCAAAAGCCACAGTCAAGACTGCCTTTGCAACTTCACTTCTGCATCTATATCATGATGCGATCTTCATTTATATTAAAATATTAAAATAAAAATGAAGATTTTCCAGCTCTTCTACGAATCCTACAGACCAAGGAGCTTTACTCCTGTTCTCCCAGGACCAGCACGAAGGGAGAGGTGCTCTGGACCTTCCAAAAAGTCCTTTGGCTTCCCATGGTGCTGTCAAACCAGAGATGGGAGGCAGCTGTTGGTGGGTGGTGACAGTTCCCAGTTCCAGAGCTGCTGCAGTTACCGATTGGCAGCTGTCTAGAAATGGCTGCCTGGTCCTTGACCACCTGCCCCAAGAGAAGGGCATAAYCCTTCTTTAAACAGTGAAGCCCTTGAATCTCCCAAATTATCCACAGTTTGTAGAAGGAGCATTCAGACTTCAGAAGCAGCGTCAGACTTTTACAGCATTGTTTCACTCAAAACCCATCTAATGACTGAACTAAATACTGACACTTTGGGGCAGGTTGTTTGTTTCCCTTCTCCTAACTGAAACACCACATCTGCAAATGCTTTTATTCTGATGCCAGTGGCCTGAACTGAAGAAATGGCAAAGCCACCAGCAACAGCACATATAGCAACTTGCTGCAGCATCTCCACGGCTGTTGATGCCTTCCTTGCAGTTCGTGTTCCTTACCTGTCTCGGATCAACGCAGGAAGATGTGTGGAGAGCTCCTTCTCATTTGCTGATACAGCTGGAGACCAGGGCCGGAAGGCAGAGAGACGCTGACGGGGATGGATGCAGCCAATACTCTGGGAAGGAGGGAAAAGACAAATAAATAAACAATAAACAAACACTGGACAATCCTTTGAAGTATAAATCACAAGGGAGCACTGGTGATGCCTGTAAATACACATTGTGATAACTCTAAAACCGATGCCCCGCTAGCTAGGACCTATTTGCTTAGCAGGTTCTACTGGAAAGGATGAATTGCACTAATGCAAAATCCTGCACGGTTGTTCCTTTGCCAAGAATTTGTATGTGGTTTGCAGAGRCCACATGAGGCTTCTCAGCCTCTCAGGACTCCTCTACCTCAATTGCACAAAGAAATTGCTTCTTTTCATCCTCCCAAGCAAGGCCAGTGCACGTTCAGAGGTGGACAGAAATTTGGGGGAGCAGTATAGCTGAAGTTTTGCTAGGAAAAGGAGAGAAAACTGCTAAAAAATTAAAAATCTAGGCAAAGTTTTCCCTGTTCGAGTCTCTTCTGGTTGCAGGAAAAGGATGCTAAWCTCATCTCTTTTTTAAAAACAAAACACTCAGTAATCACCTTATTAGATGAACTGGATAAGGACCGTAACCAGCTGGACTGTTTTTCCTTCTCAGTAGATGCTGGAGATTGGGAAGCAGAGTCATCTATTTTGGGCTTTTTGGAAGCAGGAGGATCTGAAGGTACCTGAAACAAAGACAGATGGGAAAAAAAACTTAGGATGAAGGTATAAAACAACAGCAAATTTTGTACTAAATGTAAGAAACACTGATCTTTTTAACATTTTTAAAGCAAACAGTTGTTTCATGATGGTAACTTAAGGAACAACAAATGCTAGAGCAAAATAAGGGGCAGAGAGAAACATATGCCACGATATATGTGGTTTTATTCCTTCACTCAAAATACCCAGATAAAGGGTAGATCATAAAAGAATGATAACTGAGTGGGCAGGGATATTAGCAAGACATTTACACCACACTGCAGAGAAATATCTGCCTTTTTTTTTTTTTATTAAACTTTTGTATGCAGAAAGGTAAGTTTTAATGCTGTTGCTGAACTGGACAGCTTATTTTAAATGAGAACAGAACAGACTTTGTTATTCTGTTTGCAGCGGTTGTTATGCCGATGACTTCACTACCCCACAGCTGCAATGAATTCTGTGGGTGCTGCCAAGAGCTGCTTTGCCTTTTCCACAAGTGGCTYAGCTTGGCCCATAAATCACCCTCAAGCATAAGAAAGCCCTTTGGCAAGCAGAATCTCTTTCCTTCAACACTGTGAAGGAATAAAATTGCTACAGCCCCAGTGTGGCTTGCAAAAAAAACGGTAACTACTGGTTTAACTGGTGCATTGGGGATACCAGCTTGAAGCCCTGCCAACAAGAACAAGTCTATCAGCAGGACCTCGTTCTGCATCATGACTACAAATAATGAAAGAGGAACATACCACCTTTGTTTCTGTCTTTGTTTCTCTTCTTTCCTTCTTTCTTTTTGCAATTCGGATACTTTCCATATTCCCATCCAACCCGGCTCTAAGTAAGGTGGCAGAACCACGCTGCAATAATTAGCAATAGCTCATGTTTGCATCATATTTTTTTCCACCTTTACCTCTCAATATTGCTTTTTGAGGGCAGACAAATATTCATAAMGGTGTTTTACAGATGCACAGGCACATCTGAAGGGCAAAGTTCTGAGAGCCCAAAAGACTTCCAAGCAGGTCAAGTTGCCAATGAAAAGAAGATCTTGCTTGGCAGTGTCTTGTGCTCTGAAAGCCCATCCCCTCTAAGGCATATTAAGTTGAGAACTCACAGACTGTTTCTCCAAATGATTACTCAACTTTTGAAAACTCTGACCTACATGACTTTACCTGAAGACTACAAGTGCAACTGAAAGCAGGCTCCCAACCGACCTGTAGGCAAATCCAAGAGCTCTGTAACCAGAGCAGTACTAACCCTTTCACACACCCTACTTGAGAGGGAAACTATGATAGCAAGACCGTGAACTGCCTCCTGCTTTCATGTGAGCAGGGCAGCAGTGCAGAACTACAGCTCARATTGATGAATATTTAGTTAATGCCAGTTCATCCAGCAGCATGCACCACTCTTATGGCTTCTACAGCCCAATGTTCACAGTAACATAATCAAATCAAGTCTGGAGGTTTTAGTAAAACATTCCCTGGCACTCTGGAGTTTGGGGCAGCTTTCCATATGTAGCAGATGAAGTAGAATGACATGGGTGTGTATATATGTAACTGCGAGTGCAAAATTAGTCCGTCCCAGTGCCAAATGCCAGCCTCAATGGATCTGCAAAGGATTCTTTTGGCATGGCTTCAGGTTTTCCTAGAGCTGACTCTGAAAGGGCTAGGGCACAGTCCCYTCCCAGCCACCCAACTCGGATAAGGCATTTCTAAATGCTTTTTGTAGAAAACATAGGACAAAGTATTGGAAAAGATTCATTTTTGCTCTCAGATATGCTGCCTGTGCAGAATTAGTGACAGCATGAGAAAGGTATTTGGCAAGTGGCGACTGATCCCAGCCCTATCCACTGGGGATGGTGAGTGGTGGGGAGGGAGACGTGGGGTGGGAGGGCGGAGGAGGGAGGGTTTGGAATGGAAAAGGCAACAGGTGGCAGGAGCCAGCGTGGAGCCCCCTCCTCCTGGCCACGGCCCCCTGCTTGCACGGGGACCATCTCCACACGCGCAGCTGCTGTGGCATCGGTACCACAGGTCAAGTGTAAAAACCAGCAGCTTTGGAAAGAAAGAGCCACGTGTCAGGCTCAATAGGGTCTGAGGGGCACATTTAAACGGAATTAACTCATCTGCGTCTTTAAAGAAATTYCTCCTCCTTCCTCCACTGTTCCTCCTTTTTCCCTCTTAAATCAAGGCTGACATCCAAGGCACAGGGCTCTCAACACAAAAAAATTCAGCAGACATGGGAAAAGATGCTTAATGTTTTGTTGCCAGGAGCCAGTGTTGATGTGAAAACATGAGCTGCAGCAAGAAAAATCCAGTAAGCAGGGAACGTGTAAAAGGAAAAATAGTTTTCCTTTCTCTATGAAGAAAGAGATGGAAAATAGGTGAAGGACAAGGAGAGAGAAAAGCAGGTGCTACATGGGGCATATAGATAGTTCTAACTTCAAGCCATTGCCCATCCCGTGCCTACTCAGCATCCCTAACACACCAGTGCTTGCTAAGGCAGTGAAGCACTTGAGCTAGACTCAAAATCACATCATCAACATAATCTCTGCATTGCTGGGATGACCTTGGCCAGTTCTTTCCATCCACGATCCCATTTTGTTTACACAGATTATCTGCTGGTAGAGTCAGGAGCTGCCTCTTGCTTATACAGCACAATGAATGAGACACAGAAATACCCCCTCCTCTCCACAGAAATWTTGCAATCGCGTCACAAACTCAGCCAACCCTCCACCTAGAAGTATCAGAAGTGTCCCCGCCAGGCAGGTGTTGCACTGCACTGCTCTCGTTCTGCACAGCATTCTGACACAGAGAACTCAATCTGCTCACAGCTACAGGAAAAACACCTAAATGTGAGAATGTGACCAGACACTGACCACAAAATCTCCTCTTCATGTTACTGACTGACTATGTCCCACTCTAGGACAGATTTCAGGCAACATTACAGTCCACAAGAAAATGGCACGTGTAAAAACTTAGGCCAAAGACACCGAAATCTGTATTTCAGTCTGTTTAGATGGATTTTGGAAATACTGTAAAACTGAAGAACTGAGTTTTATATTCCTAATTCTAGTGTAAATCCAGAATGTCTCCACTGAGAAATCTGCAGCTAAAAAAAGCACATTGAATCAGAGTAAGTAATATTGAAAAATGCCCTGAAGTCTACAGATAGCATACAGTCATTCTGTTCAGGCCATTCCTCTTGCAGCTAGACCCTTCTACCAGCTGAGTTTTGTTATACCATGAAAAAGGGTGCAGCTTCCTGTCTCATCTGATGCTCAGGATGTGAAAATTAAAGCAGTTTTCTCATTGCAGCCAAAAGCCACAAGACCAGACACTGGTCTGATACCAGCACAGAGAAACCTCAAAGAGAGGTCTCTCAAAGAGAGACTTCTTAGGCTAAGGACGTGTCAGACACCCAAAGATACAGAAGATGAACACCTTTGTCTCAAGCATGAAGCATCCAAGTTGACATCAGTTCAAAAGCAGAAAACTAGTTAAATCATTGACTGTGCTGGTGGGTCCTTGAGGTCCACTTACGGTGTTCACTGGAGGAGCACATCTAAAGCAGCCAGTATTTGTTTAGAAATTATCTGATTTTTTTTTTTCTGTAAAATCTACCTCTGGACTGGACAATCTCTCTCATCTTTAGTGTTCCTTCCACTCAGAATTTAGAAAGAACCAATGACATTTTCAAAAGTGTGTAAGCAGTATCAGAGCAAAAGCATATTAAAAATAAGGAGGATTCATATTCCCAAACTCCTCCATTTGCGAGGTTTTGCCCAGTTTACCTCCCCAACATTAGCTTCTTTTTAAAGAATAAATTTTCCTCCCAAATACTCCCTGCACAGGGAAAGAGGTGGATCTTCCAGGTCTTTAGCCGTGCTAATTCCAAGTGAAGCGTATGAGACTCAGCCTAGTGCTTATCTGACTCAGCAAACTCTCTGTTAACCATTACTGAGCCGACGCTGCCGATATTTTATTAATTTATTATTTCCTTGCAGGAAAAGCACTACAGAAAATGAAGTGTTGAAATTTTCAGCCAGAGAAATGGAACAACAACAACGAAAAAATGTAGGGATGTTTTTCTCTCATCACCTACACACCTATTAAATATAATTAAGTACGGGAAGCTCTGAAAGCAGCTTTCTGCAGGGTTTGTTGGGCTTTCCTTTCTCAGCAACGTAAAGCAACTCTCATGCTGTATCTCCTGCTACTAGCAATGCCGGAAGGGCCCTAGGAAACCTCCAGACAATACTTGCACAGACCACTGCTGAGAAATCAGAATATACGAGTTCTGTTCCTGCTCCGTGAATACCACATTGAGTAATACAAATGGGAACTGAAAAACAGAACTTTTAGGTTCTATTTTAAGTCGCTTTTCTTGTTGACTTGTGTGACCATGGCCTGGTTACTTGAAGTCAGCTGTCCTGTGAACATAAAAGGGTAATTACTTACCCACCTTTAAAGTGTATTATTTATAAGGCCTGTCTTATGCTTTTACTTGGAAGAAAAGGATGCAATGTCTTATTGCAAACAGAATGAAGTCAGTGCAAGGTTAGATGCCTGACTGGAATACAGGTGGAAAAATACTTCTGAGTGGTAGTGGAAGGAAAAGAAGAAAAAAGAAAATGATGAATTGGTTTTAAATGAAAGCATTTGCTTCTCTATACAATGGAATTGTCTTCGTAAGACACAATCTTTCTCTGCATGATAGTTATACTAACCACACAGTTTCTTTAAACTGCAAAGCATTCAAAAACTATACAAACATTGCATTAATAACACAAGTCATTCTTCTGGTTGCACAACCCTGAGAGTCTTCACTAGGTGCTCAGGGGACCATGGTAAAATACCCATTGCAGAGAGAGAAAACTGAAGTAAACAGTACAGCAACATAAACAAAACTAAAGGCACATATGAACATACTAACAACGTAGCAAGTAGTTAAAACCCTTTAAAAAGCTTTTTTTTCTTTGAAGAGACATCTGAAAAGATAGTGTTGATAACTGTTAAGCACTTTACTGAAGTTGGGGTTTTGGCTCRGTGCAAACTGGAAGCCTCTTTTCCATTTGCTAGGAGTGTGCCCTGCCCTTCCAGTGGAACTGAAAGTTATGGTTTGAAAAGAATTCCCTGCCCCCTACCTCCCTGCTTAAAAAGAAACAATACAAAAAAAAAAAAATCAACTCACTTCCCACTGCTGGAATTCAGCCAATGACTGAGATTAGTGTGAAACAGGTCAGAAGGACTAAGCAGGAAAAATGGTCCATTTTCCACTGGTCATTTCTATTGGCACCGGTTGTCTGGGAATCTTCTGATGCAATGTCAATATGCAGGGAAGAGTGCGACTGACTTAGAAAAGAGAAATTAAGAATCTGTATATGCCCATGCACACACAGAGGCATCTATATTCAAGGAAAATAGAAAGTAAGTTTGGAAGTTTTATTAAGGGCTCTGCTCCTGTTGATACTGAAGTTGAGGAAATCATGGCATCAGATTTAGTGGAACATTCACGGAGGCAAAGCAAAATTTCCTCTAAGAACAGATTATCTTTGGTCAATCTTTGATGAATTCTTTGCAGAGCTGTGGCTCTGGAACCTAAAAAGTGCTCTGAGGATGAATTTGACCCCTCTCATTTTCTTTTAAATTAAACCAGGATTTCTTGCCATAACTGCACTTAAGTTTCAGCTTCAAACTCTCTCCAAGGCATCAATTCCTGTATTGTGGAGACATGTCCACTCTGCCAGCCAAGAATCTCATTTTAATTTCAATGTTACATAAAAGGGCAAGTATTCCCCTTGCATTTTCCACTAATATTGGCTCTAGCAGGTAGGTTGTTCTTCCTCAAATACCAGCCAACGCATAACAAACTTCAACAGCCAGGCAGTTTAGGAACTCTGAAAAGGGGAGGAAAGGGTCTCAACCAATGGACAATAGATGGGCTTTAGTCACTCCTTCATGAAACCCTCCGACAACACCTGGGCAGGCAGCTACTGAGCTTTAGAGCTTATTGATAGGGCTGCTTCTCCAACTCTCTGGTACCTGCACGGTGCTACTAGCACTTCACATCTGCATATACTACTGTTTATTTTTTTTTTAAATTCTAAGAACAGCATTTTTTTTTTTAACAGACACTCTCTTCTTTATGAGAAAAAGTAAAAACAACATCAACAAAAAGAAACATGGCAAAAACTGATAAGCAGGGAGGTATATTTAACCATCTCTCATGATTCAGTTGGATMATCAGGCTTTAAGCCCTCTCTCCACTCTTCATCTCAACAACTAATCTGATACTTGCGGCAGGCTGGTTTGCTGTCAAGACCTGTGGCAAGAGCTTGGCACATGTGTGTGAGCATGTGACAGGGACAGGGGCCTGGAACAGAGCCATTTGTCAGCCTAAGCCACAGAGAGGAGTCTAAGCACATCATGATGAATTACTTGAACGTCTGGGGAGCCAGCAGAGCAGAGCAAACACAACCCGTTTGTCCACACTGTGATCCATGCTTACTTGAATTTATTTATAGGGCTCCTTCTGACAACCTGCTCTGCAGCTTTCCCCCAACCGGCGAAAAAGCATTTTAGTCGCACATCTAGTTTGCTCCTGGTGTTGCTCTCATAATCAACACCACACTGGAATAAAAATTCCACGAAACAAGGGAGGGTCTCAAGGTTGCGGAAAGGCTGCATTGCCTCAGGGCTCAGGTCAATACATTGTTTCTTCATGTGCATTTAATTTGGTTGTGAGGACTGCAGAAAAGCTTGAGACTTCTAGAATAAACAGGCTAAAAGTCTCATCGAAGGCCTGGGAATCAGGCTGTAAAGTCCAAGCAGTGGCAGGCAAAGAGGAACAATGGCATTAGCTCAGGTATTCACAGGATCAGTGCCAGAGGAAGAGCACAGCAACTCTGAGCCTCTACTTTCTCTTCTAACCAATGGACAATGAAGTTTTTATACCCAAGACTACTTCAAACAAACACAAAGTATTCTGCCAATACACTGGTTATGTCTTATTGTTTCTATATCTTAWTAAGGTTAAGAGACAGTTCAAAGAAACCTCCTACTGCTAATGAAAAAAAAGAAAATGGTGCCAGGCTTCAGTCATCTATCCAGTTCTCGTGGAAACTATTATCTTGAGTCTTTCGACCATAAGGCAGCTACATTTTTGACTAAAGGAGATGAGCAAT
This sequence comes from Eudromia elegans, assembly GCA_003342815.1. Lineage (NCBI taxonomy): Eukaryota > Metazoa > Chordata > Aves > Tinamiformes > Tinamidae > Eudromia > Eudromia elegans. Next base: position 1,277,882 of record PTEX01000195.1, read on the forward strand.
GACCATATAGTTAAAGGTATTTTAGACATAAATAGGTTTAAATGAGGTAGTAGTAACACTTAGTATCAATAAATATCTGTTTTTCCTTCATGTATTATCAGTCAAGACAAAGCCATTTGTGTAAAAGCACAATTTTTGAGGAGTATCTTCTCATCATACAGATGAAGCTAAAAAAAAATCCCTTACTTACAAAACATTTTGAAACCTACAGAAAGGACAGGCAGATGCTTCCTTAAGTGCCCAAGAACAGTTCTAAGAAAGCCACAAGAAGCTCATCTACTTTAAATAACATTTATTACTTCTGAAACATCCCCAGAGCTCCAAGGATAAAGCTAGACAACCAATTACAGTCTTAGTCTTTCAAAGCTTCTTTTACTGCCCTTGGAAATAAGCATCACCTGCTCCTTGCGCCAAATACTTGGTTAAGGAGGAAGGTTCTKAAGAGGGAAGTGAGGGGTGAAAAGGGACAAAGCGAGAGCCCTTTAGGCAGCAACTGTTCACTGCTCCTCTGTGAGGAAGGGGTTGCTTTGGAAGAACATTTTTTCTTTTGTCCCAGAGTGCGGTTTGTCTAAACAGAACTAGTGTTACCAGGACATTYATCACACAGTTAGAAGAGGTCTTGTACCACTGAGCACAGCCAAGAGAATTGAGGAAAGAGAAACATATGCAATAGCGTGTATGTGTATATATTTACATATATAAAAAAAAGTTGGGATGCTAAGCTGGGGTAATCAATGTGCACCAATGGCAGAAAAGCCTTTATCAAAATCTTCCATTCTATATGCAAAATACTGACAAAAATACATTTTTCCATTTTGCCAACTTAAAAATCACTCACCTTTCTACTACGGAAAATGGMTCTAAAAGGAAATACTCACAGTATGTGTGATTATACATACAGCATATTTCAAAAAATAAAACCAAAAACCCCACCAATTTTATGTAACAACCACTGAGGCAGCAAAAGATAATTTGAAGGGGAAAAAAAAGGGAAGGGGAACGGGATGAACATGAGGGGGAAAAACTGGGACAGCACATGAAGGCTTTCAGTTCTTGCAGCGTGTGATGGATTTTAAGCCTTAAGGGGTGAACTGGCTAAGCAATCTGACGATGCAGCGTGACTGAGCAGCCACATGGGTTATGTCTGCTACTACTCTATTAATAGGATAAAAGATTAGAGGGGTTTGGCTATACACATCCTATAGACATCAACATAAATCCTCAGTGGGATTCCTTCTTTCTCTCCCTCATTTCTTTGCTCTGCCACAGTGAGTCCTACAGTGGTCAGATGCGCACAGCAAACTGCCCACCAGAATGGGCTTCATCCAGGGGAGCAGCCCCCTCCTAAGGTATTTGCTGGCTCCAGTTCAGCTTCCGTACCTGATAAAGCATTTAAACTCTTGTTTAAAAATATTATAGTCTTAAAACACAAATTCAATGTTAAACCTCTAGGTTAATTGCAGAATTTAGGATTCAGTTGGCTCCTGAGCAATGATTTATGTTTATTGTGCCCGAATAATAAATATGAACACCCACAGGGCCCTATATTTGCCATTTTTTTTCCTCTTACTTCTCACTTTCTTGTTACAATGCAAGTTCTATTCCACATTCCTGCTCTGTATGTGTAATTTGCACAACCTCTATAAAGATGGTCAAATAAATATCTAGTGATCTCACAAGCATGAAAATAAGCTTATTTTAAACAAAAAGTATATCTTCAGGGGGTTTGGCAGTAACTTTCAATTATTTTTAATTGCCTGGAAAACTAAAGTAAGAAAATAGTGTGGTATAAATTTTAGGGAATATTATTAAGCAGTTTTTATAATAAATTTAGCCATAGCTTAATAGACAGAAAAAAAAAATTAAGCCTCCCTCTGTGGTCATCTGTTCAATATGAATGGACTATCTGTTCCCACACTTCCTCAAGGGGCAACTGAACTGAAATATTCCGTGATAGAAACCAGACTTCTGAGTTTGACCTGGTGGGCACTGAGAACTCCACAGAACCCTCAAAATTTGGGTTTAATTACAAACCACCACAGAGCCTGGACTGCAGCCTGAGATCAGAAACACACTGAAAGGGCTTGAGAGAACGTTTGTTGCTGTAAACACTAACTCCTTCCCCCCCATTTTTTTCTYCTTACAGTCTGGGATGGATTTTTTTATTTCCATCAACACAACTGACTGACTTGCAAACCGCAGAGTAAGAAAGATTTCCAAGGTAACCAGGCAAATCTGCCTGCCTTTCTTCTCAGGGAATCCTGCTACCAGAAGTCTCTACTATTTCATCCAGCACATCATTGGTATCAACCTGAAGTGAACTGTATGGTAGGTTACTTCTCCAGCAGCCTAGCTAAAAAGAAGCAACAAAAATCTTACACAAGCATAGATCCTTCAATATTCTGGACAGAGCAGAACTGTATCACATTTTTGTCAGAGTTATAGTATAAATTAACAACAAACGCCTAACCCAAAAGTCCTAGAGACATCTGCTATGCAAGAATTTTATTTTTAAAAAAATGAGGGAGAGAAATGGTGCATATCCACCTGGAACATAGGCAGGAAACCACTCTCTGATAAGAGAGGTAAGTTATGGTGGACTGTGCACAGAGGGGAAGTTAATAATCACGGCCTGAGTTCTCATGAGAAGATAGATAGAAGGTTCAGTCTATGCAGTGGCATAAGAAATGACAACCATCTGCACCCAGAAACACGGTCCCAAACTCCTGATAGAAACAAAAAGAAGAAATCCTGTCATCGCAGGATGACAAATCTAGGCAGAAAGACCTACACTGCTGGTCTCTGCAAGAACGCTGCAGTACATTCCTCACCATTCAGCATGCACATGTATGTACAACTGTTCTCCTTCCTAACAGAAATTCCGTCTCTTCTGTAGCTGGAAGACAACTTTTTTAACTCACTCTCTACCATGTTGCTATAAAAAGGAAAAAAAAAAAAAAACAAAACAAAGAAAGCACATCTATAAAAGGCTTCATAATGTGCAGCCTTACTGAACGACTTAAATGGCACCAATAACAGACTAATAATGAAAATACAGACAATTTATTCCAGTGTCACGCTGTCGTGCCAACATATTTGATATGTAACATCATACAGCAATCCATTAGAAGACAGATAGTCCTACAGGGGTTTGCTCTGTCCTTTGTTGTTCTCCTAAATAGCCTAAAGCAGCTTAGCAGAAGGAGGCCCAAGAAGGTCTTACACCATACAGACACTGAGCAAAGGTAGACAAAATGGGGCTAGGGGAGGAGTGACTCCACACAGGGCAGGCTTTTGTCTCCCCACTTCTTTTCCAAGGAAGAAAAGCCTGCTGGTATAAATACACCATACTGCCTACTCAGCTAAGCAAGAATAAATCAGAGAGGAGCTGTTATTTTAGCTAAAGAAAGACTACTCACGTTGAGAAAAGCCAGAATTCATCTCCAGCAAAAAATTACCACCATCAAATAGATACAGAATTAAAACTTCCCTGATGCCACAGTCAAATACTTCAAAGTTCTTGATCGTATTAGACACCCCCACCCCCCAAAAAGCCACCCCTGAACATAAACAGTCATCTAAGCTCTCCCATATCTAGGGCCTAAGTCTTAATTATTCACCATCTCTGCTAAATGCTGACAAACTTATAACTCTGCTCTCTACAAGAACAAGTTCTGTTCTCAGCACAGTACAAAAAGAACATGGCATACAACAGAAGCCTAGCATAACAGAGTTAAAACAGCAAAGTTCAAACAAGAGGGAAGAAAAAAGTTCAAAACACAGAACAGAACCCTTTTATTGAAGGATACGGTTGAAATGATAAACTCCCCCACAAAATTCTATCGCTGACAAGGGAGGAAGGARCTGCAGGAAGCCAGGCAAGTAAAGTCTGTCTCAGCTGTTCAGGGTTGCAGCTGTCTCAAAATCCTCRCTGGAAGAAACAAGCTGAGAGGTCATGGAAATCACAATTATTTGGAATGGAGAAGGCAAACAATAGGTTGGGGCCCTCTATCTCCTTGCAATTCTCATCTCTTTTGTTAGCTGTTGCCTTTCCAGAATAAGTTGCTCTCTTTATTTTAGGCATATTTGGAGTTTGGTTCTGTACACGTCCCCACTTCTCTCTTGTAGTTCTATAATGTAAAACAACCCCCCTATCTATCCCCCGCCCTCCACCACCACACTAATCCTTGTGCCAGAGGTGGGCATCAGCTACTGCTGATGACCCAGAAGGCACTTGAAGTGATGGTGAGTACAACACAGCTTAAATCAGTGACAGCCTCCTAAAGTTAACTCTCTTTTATCCCTTCTTTGGAGAGCGTCTCTCTGAGGGAAAAGCTAATGCTGCTGCAGGGGACATGACAAGTAACCCACCAGTCAAAGTCACTCACTGCTTGCAGGAAGGAATACTACTGTAGTACTGTACTACTAGTTAATTCAGAGAAACTTCAGAAAGAGGGCAAAATGTTGGTGTTGGAAGGGCCATTCTGTTAGTACCTGGTATAATAGAACCCCACTTACCTTGAGGGCTAACAGGGCTTTTTACCAGGTGATAATATTTGGCCCTGCTATGGCCAAAAATTGGTTTACTAAGACATTGCACAGTGTAATAAAACATGATTTTCTTCTGGCTCTCACAGTGCAGGTTTGCATGACCTTGGGCAAGTCACTGCTGAAATTAATGTTTCCCTCACCCCTGAGTGCTATGAAGCTGATTAATTTGCAAAAGAGCTTTAAAATGGCAGGCCTTGCATAATGGAAGAGTCTAACAGTTCTTGGTTAGCATGACTAAAGCGACAGTGTAAACAAGGGACAGGGCTAGGAAATGCAGCGCAGCTCTCTGAAGACCAGATAAAGATACAGAGAGAAAAGACTGACTTTTGTTAGAGAAACCAAGCCACGAATAACCTGATTTGTTACTGTAGGTTTAAGCTCTCCAGAAAAACTGAGAAGTTTTCATTTTATATTTGGGACAGGTTTTAATCTGTTTGCACATGAGATAAAAATCACAATAGTTAGATGATTCTCATTTTGTCCACTCACCATCAACAGACTTGAAATATCCCACTGCAGAGCAGTGCTGGGCGATTTACAGTGCAGTAGTATTTCTGAGAGYAAAAGACTCTGTTTTTTTCTAATGGTATTTGGCTTGGATTGTTTTTTTGAACTGCTGTTGTTTTCAGGTTCAACAGGAGACATGTTTCTCTAAGCTGATTTCTTTGTGGCTGAGGATTTAATCAGGTCAAAATGGTGATTAAAACAGGGACGATGAATACAACCTTAAAGGGGCAGCTGAAACATTTAAGCCCTTCTGCTCTGCCCCCCTTAAAATGAGAAGCGGTTTAGTAGCTGCTCTGGTGAATGTCCACATAWAACAAATACTCTGAAAATTTGCTATCTTGTTTTTCTTCTGGCTGAAAAATACCAAGAAACTAAAAGACACAAACGACTTAAGGGCTGCACCCCATGCAAGTATGTTAACACCATCAAGACAGCCCCGAAGGTGGGTTTTCTGACACCCACTTTACTCCAACACATGCACTGTGATTTTCCCGCACAGCTACCCCAGTGCCTCTCAGTGCTATTGATATTCTTTCCTGCAGTTTTCCACTTCCTACTCCGTAGGGCTGTGGTTCTGTTCATTCATCCAAAGACAGCATGATAACACGGATACAGCAGGGAAAAACAGGAGAACAACTGTAAAGGGACCAGTACTTCCACAACTCTAAACAGAGTGAACATAAACCACTTAAGGCAAGAAATTCTTTTGTAGTGACAACCATTTCAGAAATTGAATCTTATTTTAAAGCAACGTAAGATATGACTTGTATCAAAGAGCTCACAAGTTCTGCCATGAGCTGCACCAGCCCCCTGCATCCACCCTCACTTCAGGCAACCAAAGCTCGCCAAATCACTCAGCCAGTGAGTGCCAGGGTTAAGAACGGAGCCTGCTGGTTTTTGGTTCCTAATCCTATGCCCCAACCACTAGAAATAGCTTTGATGGGTATTATTTGTGAATACTTAGAGAAAAACCAGCCTCTCCTGAGCCTCACGGACACTCTGCATCAGTACCAAGCAATGTTTTCAACAGCACGAATGGACTTCTGCTGAAGGCAACATCTACTTGCTAGATGCCTGCTTGGCAATTTAGTCCTTTCCTCACTTCTATCACTGTGACACCTTGGAGATACCAACTCCTTGACACATGAGATAACATCTTCCAAGCTATTCTTGGCACTCTATTCTCACTCCCTTTCTATGTGTTTAACCATTTGAAAGCTAATTTGGGTCATGACTAATAGGATTAGATATTAAAATCATGGCATGGTAGTAGTATACCGTGTTGGGCTAACAGGACCCAGGCAGAATGCAACTGAGAGCTGCTTTAGATATGTGGGAAAGCATTGACAACAACGTGTTTTTCTTTGCCCTCCCTAGTTAATTTTAATTAATACTGAAGTTGGATGAATATTCCACAAAAACAAACCTCTAAACTTTACTCTTTTTTTTCTACGGTGAGTTTCTCCACTCTGTACATCAAACATCAGCAAACATTCTAACAAGGTGAGGACAACGTAGCATTTGAACGCTGTTAGGAGTGAGAAGGGACACTAAATAAATACATGCCAGGAGTCYAATTTTAACATCCCTCAAATTAAAAACGGGCACAGTTATTTTTTATATCTGGGGAGACCTAGGTTTTACGCAAAAACCACTGGTTCTAGTTATTTTCATCTTGTTCTAACTAATATGAATGGCATAAGCCCTTCTCCTTGATATTTCCAGTAACTGTATCTTGTTTTCACAGGGAAAATATTGAAACAGGAGGAAGAGAAACACCCTCCTGCTGACATTTGGAGAAATACATGTTTATCTGCTTTAGTGAAAGAAGAGTAGTCTAACAGTTACAGAGACCTGAAGATTGGAATTACTGTACTTTATTCTTAGCTCTGCTACTAATATTTTTTTATTGTCTTTAGGTAAACCATATAACTCGTTAAGTCTCTCGTAAGTCTCACTAAACAATATTTGTGCAAACGGTATCAGAATATCAGATCAGTTTGAGATCTTCAACAAAAGACTATGTAGAAATGAGACTAACATTTTCACAGAAAAAAATCAAAATCTAATTCTAATTCTTCAGTAGGTTCAAGCAACCCATTCTGGTTAGTTTATTTATGTCATTATTAAGAAGAGAATACAATTCTGCAGGTATCATCAGCAGTCTGACTAATGTGATTTTTGTACATACAATCCTATAGGGGCTGCCTAGCACAAGGACAATGCACGATTTCGCTACACTATACTCACACTACTCATTCTCTTGTTTTCCATTTCTCTAGGAAGATTTCTACAAATTTTCCTCRAGGAGAGAAAAAGGATATCAATATATTCTGTAAAGTCAAAGTGCTTCTAATGTAGTGCTGAGGTTGCCTTTTCTTCCTGCTTTCTACTTCTACTTTTTCATGTCAGATAACATTAAAGCAACGATCAATTTTTCTGTCTGGTTCCTTGCCACACAGCGTGAGCACACAAACCCTTGTCTTCCCTCCCTGAATCTCACAGAGACTAAGGAAACTTGGCGAGTAGCCCAAAATTCATCTCTAAGCCAGCTACCTGGCTGGTGGAATAACCTGGCGACAGTTTGTCTTCTTTCTTCTTTTTATTGGCTTGTATTCAAGCTTCACACCTCCTCCGGATGATTACTACAAAGATTAAAATTTGCAGAGGTGCAAAAGAAAAGTAGCAGACACGCAACCTGAGCAAGGATAAAGCTACCTGACAGGTCAAAAACTTAACCTGAACTAACAGAGGCAATTAGTCCTCTCTTGCAAGTCCAGCATCATACTTGTTTTTAAACTAGAAAAAAAAGAAGTGTTCTAGCCCAAATAAAATGTAACTGAACTCTGATGTTTATTAGAAGTTGGGGGTCCTAGGGCGASCAATTCTGCATTCACTTCTCAAGCAGGCAGAGATAACCATTTGGTTAAAGCTCATGACTGATGCAATTTTCATTGCCTTTCCACTTCACCACAGAAATGTCAGGTTCTTAGGCAGAAATATTTGTTCACGGTTTAGGAATCCATCCCTTTAAGCCTGTGCTTTGACTCAAAGCTGAAGTGGCCTGCAAGTTTTAGTTCCACTCTGCCTTGATATGAGATTCCAACAGGAAAGTTCCACCCACAGAACTATCCCCACTCAGAGCAAAGGCATCCTGAATTTGAACTCTAAAACCCTGAACTCACCAGCCACCCCYCTTGCTCAGAAGGGACACTCTTACTGTGAGCTACTAAAGAAGAATGCAGTATTGCTGCAACCAAGAGTAGGGCTGTGTCTGGAAGATTACGGTTCCAGAAGTTTGCTCACAGTACCTGAGCAATCTAAGCACAGCATACACAATAATAAAAAGGATGATACATATGATCTGCAAAACATGCTCCAGAAGTGCAAGTGCTCGCAAAGCAGCCCCAGACACTCTTCTCAGAGAGCAAAAGGAGGAACTGGTTTCCAAAGTCCATTTGTTCTTGTTCTCCCCCCTGCATCAGCAAGCACTGCACCTAGAAGAGAGGAATATCCAGTCTCTCACAGCTTTGCTGACAGTCCAAAGAGGATTATTTTACTTCCTGCTAGAGGCTCACAGATTCCTCCAAGACGGGTGCAGCAGTGCAGGTGTCTGCAAAAACAGAGAGAAACCACCTTGTCTCCCAGGGTGAGGGACTGAGAAGAGTTACTGTGGTTGAGAAAAGTGAAGGGGTTGATAGGCAGAAATGCTACAAAAGCACCATGACAACAGAAWAGGGTGATGGAAAGGTCAGTCTCTTTCAATAACGCTCTTCCTTCTTGTCCAAATGAAACACTTGGCCATGCCCGTCGCTAGAGTTCAGTTGGAGGTAAATGACTAGACAAGGGGCCATAAAAGAGTCTGGAGATAGGATGCTGGTCTGTAATGCGTGGGGCCTTCCGGCCCTTCTCCCAGTTCTTCCACAGGGGCAATTTCCGCAGCAAAAGGTTCCAAAATTGCACTAAACAAAGGATCCTCTTGTGGAGGATCCTCTTGTGGATGTCTCAAGCATGGAGCTGGACCTGTTTACCTCAGTCAAAAGCCTGCTGATGCCTGGAGCCCATTGAGGAGGACCGCAGGAGCAAGAAAAAAAGGTATTTTCAATAATGAAATAGTGATTAGTCCCGATAGACAAGCAGCCCCTATAATTACTTTTAAGCTGCTGCTGGTARGTGGTCAAATTATACCTTTCCAACACATTTTCTACTATTGCACTTCTCCTCAGTACATTTTCTCATGTACCACTTTAAGATTCAGTACAATTAAACCTAAACACTGAGTAATTTCCCCTGTTATTTTTTTTTCTCCTTCTTTTTGCCTAATACGGAATCACTCTTTCTAGTGTGGCACTTTAAGAAAATAAATGTGAACTCTGGAGTTCCAAAGCAGTATTAATGTTCAAAAATAATGCGTTATAACAAGAGATACAATACAAAGATTTACTGTTCCACAGCAGTAGGTACTAGGGCCAGCTGAGTGGTCATTTAAAGCTTTCATCTATGGAGATGGAAAAGCTTCAAGGAGGTGGAGGAAAAAAAAAAAAAAAAAGAAAAAACAATCACTGTACAGTGAATACTTTAAGTACAACTCAAATGAGGCCATTTCCTGCCTGCCAGAGCCTTCCTTCAGACAAGGATTTTCTCTCTTTGTTATTCACTGACAACTGATCCTGCTACTTCACTTGCTCAGGAGCGCAGGAGCAGTGGCACATAAACAAGCAAGGCAAGCTGCAAACAGGTACTTTGGTTCCTCTAAGCAAGAGACACCCATATTCCTATAGTGCCACCATAAACTCTGGGTACCTTTCCATTCAGGTACAGCTTTTCCTTCAGCACCAATGAGGGAGCTAATAGTAGTTACCAAAGATTAAAGACAACCTTTTATTGAAGTGCCCGATGTACAGCAAGTCGAAACCCCAGCTCTCTCGCAGTGATGTGTTTGTGTGCCTTTAGTAGGTCTGCTGACTAATTTTATATGTCCATCATGTTTAATTCCCTCTGTCTCTCCTTTTCTTTCAAGAAGAGAGGTGGAACAATGTGACAGTTTCTTAGTACTTTGAACAAGCTGCCTTCTATTTCATTTATTCTGTTTTAATGCTGCCCCCCTTCACTCAAGTTTTTGGAATCAACCAGGTCTTTCCTCTCCAGGTTGAATTTCAGTATGTGTGACTTGGAAATCTAAAAGTTACATGCAGGAAAGAAAAGCCCGTTATTTACTGGATCCTGAGACTTTATCTCCTCCTTGGCAAGTTCTCTATCATAGATTTCGCTAATGATGTCAGCTCTCTTCTCAGGGTCTTTAATAAGCATCTCGGTTCTGCTGGGGTTGTGGGGGGCACTCGAGAGGCGTTTGGTTCCAGCTGCCATTAACGATCAGTAAGAAAAAAAGACTTAACTTTTCCACAAAGAATTAGAGGAAACACCAAGTATAAAAATGAAACACAGGATGTTGTGGTTATTTTGCTTGGAAAGCTTATTTACTAGGAATCTGAATAAATCAAAAAGGAATGTTTTATAAGAAGAATAAGGAACTGTGGCTACGTTTATGGTTTGTTTACAACCTGCTCTTGGGCTCTTTCAAGTTTTCCATTAAAAATGCTTTACAAAATGGCTGACAGTTTTTCTTCCCTTTGTTTTCCATATGATAACAAGTGCATTTGCATGCATTTTTCATCAGAACAAACCTTACAATCTATTGCAGTCAGGCTCTAGAAATACTGAGGAACATGACTAAGATGAAGTGTTCGGATGGGTTACAGAAGGGAAACAATGAAAATTTAAGTACTGCAGTTGGAGTAGTAATGACACCCTGTTGTCTTTCCAGTGTTTCCTAGCATGACTTGCTGGCCTCTACCCATGCCTGTAAGCTACGAAGTGTCGCAGACACTGGGTAGAAACCGAGCTACAAGGAGGGAAATCTTGTCAAACATGGCCAGAATGAAGAGACTTTTATCTCCTAAGCCCCCTGCTTTGTACTTCCCCTCTGATATGCAGCTACTCTTTATATGACCAATTGCCAATATAATGACATTCTTGATGATATTCTTTTGCTAGCATTCATTCTGCTATGACTTAGTGAAGAAAGCAGATGAATGGAAAAGAGTTTGAGCTGTTAAATTACATAAGCATGTAGTTACCACCTAGCAATGAAGAAAAAAAGGTTGGATATTTTCAGTTACGACTAGATTTTCTAACCAGATGGCCAGAAGAACTGACGTCACTCACATTACGAATTATAGACACACTTGAAAGTGGCTCCAGCGTGAAGGATGCAGCCRGGCCTGCGCTCTAAGATGATTTTCCAAACCTTATTCTGCAAAGATACCAGAAGCATTTTTGCTATTGATACTGCTACTGCTGTTGAGAGTCCTCTTCTAGGACACCCACCTGTCCAAATTCTCTGCAGGATGTTCATCTCTCTTTTTCCTGGAATGAAGTCCTAGTTCAGGAAGAAATTAAGCTGTGCTTAGCACTACAAACAAGCTTCCAAATTTGGATTAATAGGGCCTTCGAAATGCTTAACTCAAAAGACTTTTACTGGAAACCTCACTGAAGGAATTGTCCAGCAACAAGGACCACCCATATTAAAAGACTTGACCAGTCAGTGTTGCATTGTGTAAGAAAAACCTGGGCAACGGGCAGCAATTCAGGCATTACAATAAGACAGTGGGAAAAAAAAAAAAGACCAATTTTGGCAACTTATCTGCTCTGCAGCTTTAAATTTCTACTTCAACACAAAATAAACTGAAATATTTTTTGCTGTAGTTTTTGCTACTTTAAAAATTTAGGTAAAAAGCCTGTAAGAAGTCAGCAGGTTTGCAGGAGAGAGAATGCTGGGTCCAATTCAAATGCAAGAACTCCCCGCTCCATCCCCGCTATGGGAAATATCTGAACAAGTTCCAATGCTCCATCACTCATTGGCTGGACATTTTCCCACCTTCGCTGAAAGAACATACGTAAGGTGCCTGCAAAACACTTTTACATGAAGCCATTTCAGTTACAGCAGACCAAGAGAGAAAAACAGAAAGATCAGAAAATCAAACTGCACGTTACATTTTTAAACAGCACCCCCAGAAGAATCAGCACAGATGCATTTACATATGTAAAAATACTATCACTTTGCAGGACAGTTGCCCATATTCTCATAAAATGCTAATACTGATGGATAGTGGAGCGTACAGAAATGCACAGAGTCTGACTGTGACAGGACTCACACCGCTTCTCAAGAAGCTATGAGTAAGAGCAGGATACTCTGTGGAGCAGGATATAACGAGCAGTGCTTCAGCGAGGGGTCTGTGGGGCACTGCACAGTGCTGCTGACTGGTTCCTGCATCTTCTGTTTGTTACAGAAACTTTTTGAGACTATGCATGATGAGTTTGTGACACGGCACTACCATCACTTGCACATTAAAAAAAAAAAAAAAAAAAGAAAGAGCTCTAAGGAGCTCTTTCCAGTTGCTATAATCCCCAAGGATGTACATGAAAATTCATGATTAGAAGCAATCTGACTGACTGCTGCAAAATGTACAATTACACATGTCGTAAAGGAAAAGAGCTGAAAGGAGTAATAAGTATAGAAGACAAAATAAAGTGTAAAAAGTTCTAGTGTTTTTAGCAAGAGATGTATATCTTTAAGTATTCCCCTTTACAAAAAAAAAAGCCCAGTATTAGCTGTGTCTGGAAGCTGGCACATGAAAACCTGCCAAATTTCCATGCAAAATAAAACCTTTTAGTTGTGTAGCTCTCACCATCACTCAGTCTCTTTCCAAACAAAGGCTTCATGGTTTTAGTGCAGCGTGATGAATTACACATTACAGCTCAACTGTGATGAAATATGCTAGTAGAGTGGATCAAAATTGGGGAGGGGGCAGAGGAGGAGGGAGAGCAAGGGAAGAAGGAAAGAAGAAAGGAAGGGAACATTAGGCAAAAATAAGGAGAAATAAAAAAGGAACTCAAGGAACTTTTGGAAAGCTGAAAAGGGGTAGGACGTGCTGTTGCTCACAGTTTTAGAAGAGAAGCCAAATAAAACAGAATAGGGAAATAAAGAATTCAAACATGCAAAGTACTAGCGCTAAGTTATACATAAAGATGCATCCAGAACCTCACTCTAAAGATTTCTGAACATGGCGAAGATGGGGAGAAAGCCCATCCAGTTTGCCTGGGAGCAACATATCAGCTTTAGACTTGCATTTCCTGGGAATTTAGCCCTAGTAACAGCATGACCAGACCACAACTTGTAAATAATAGTTATCTACGATAAGAGAAAAAAAAAATCCATTTTCAGTATTTCATTATTTCTCTTGCTATAATAACAGTTTGTTGTCAAAGGTCATGGGAATCAGAGGCACATATACAACTTTGATGCATATATGCAAGAACAGATGAAGGAAACCCTCAGCTTTGCTACTGCAGTCCTCCTTAAACAGAGCAGCAGGACATAACTGTCACTGCACCATTGATGGGAGAGCATGTAGGCAGTGGGGATGGATTTTTTCCTTCCACACCTTCTTACTTGACGAGGCCTCTCGCACACTTAGCAGTTGGATTTTAACTATCTCATTTTTTAAAGAGTTACGTATCACATCCAAGGAGAAAACATACCATTAGGAAAGCTTCTCAAGAGGGTAATATGACAGACCACAGGATAATTCGCTACTCTGATAGTTGTCTTTTCTGCCTTACCTTCAGAAAAGAACAAGAAATATAGCAGTAAAGCAGTAATTCATTTTTTTAACAAGTTGTCTTCAAAATGGTTTAGTGCTTTGGTTCAAAAGGAACTTTTAGCTTAAAAAAATAGATCTATTATTGTAATAGTTCATGTAGTAAGAAAAACTAACAGCAGCTGTCATTTCATAAGATCTACATCTGACTATCCTGGAGACAGTTGCTGCTGAAATACTAAGAAAGCTCTCTTACTGCTTACACACTCCATACTGGCTAGGATTTTTGCACAGAAACAGGTATACACACTTTTATTATCCGTTACCCACATCCCCAGGCTACATGACTAGCATGACTAGAATATTAGGCTAAAATCATGCTCATTGACTACTCTGTTCTGGAAAAAGGCTTACACCCACTGCTTGTGCTGGCCAAAAGCACTCTAGTTCTCAAGACTAAATAAACGATATACAACTCTCTGCAGCCTGCAGAAGCATCCATCAATAATACAATTATTAAAAAGGCTAACCAGAAATAAAAACAAAGAAATATAACACATTTACTATGAAAATAAGAAAAGAGCACCACAAAACTAAAAACAAAACCAACAAAAAATATGTAGGCAAGTGACTAACTGTCTGGTGGAAAGCCTGGTCAACAAGCACAGTTCTGCAATCTGCCCAAACATTCCCCAAGTCCCACAGCTGACTGTGGAAAAACTCAGTAAGTGCAACCCTATGTCAGGCTGTGAATGCTGACAAATCCTGGGATGCTGGGACAGGATGCCACACAGGATGCCATACACATTTCTAAGGTGAATAATTGTGTTAAGGCAGCATTTGAATTCCTTTGTAAATACTTCTAATCAATAAAAACTATTAATTGCAAAATCCACGTTATTGTGGACTCAGACAATTTTATAAACTCAAGAACTCTCTAGGGTACACACTGGGATTAAATAATAGTCCTGTAGTCATCCATGCAGTGGGTTTTCCTGTGCTGACTTGTGCTTTACTACACATCAGTTGTCCTAGACAATTGATTATCTATCATGATCAAGGGAGGTGAATGACTGACTGACCAGAGCCATTAAAAATCTATACGATTTGTTATACTGTAAATAATCACTCTGTTGCCTTTTCAGTTTCTCTTCAATCTCCTTTCCCTTATCCTCAGAAAAGTCCATTTTTATCASGATTCACGAGCATAAGCCAGGATCTCCTGAGCTTACTTAACTAATAGAAATATGACATAGTGAATTCATTGTCCAAGGGAAAAAACAAGCTAAAACCACAGCTAAAACCACCTCTTTTATTATCAGTCAATACAAATTCATATAAGAAACAGTAGCTAGTGCACTTAAAAGGACCTCCCTGAAATGTAACAGACACTAAGTCAAGGTCAGCACAAGTACAGGGGGTACTTGTACTAGATAGCTTGATGCATAACTTTTGAGTGCTGTGACATGCACAGATTCTAGATGTTAACATGCTTTCCTACATATATTATGGGTGAAAGACTCAGAGTAGGCAAATGTTCCAAAAATCCTATTTTCATAGGGTTAACTCACTATTAACTCATCAAGTAACATGAAAAATAGGGTCCTCAAAGGACCTCTATGCTTTAATATGAAAAATTTGCTGCATCAGACTTTGAGTTTTGAGACTCATATTTTAAATTCTGGGCTAGGTCAGTAAAATGTCTTAATTCCTGCATTATTGTCACCACAGATTGTTTGTTCAATGACAAAGACGACTGCAGCTTAGCAAAACACACTTACTTCATTATTTTGTCTAAACTGCACCTCAAGAAAATAATATCCAGAAGACTTAATCATCCAGGAAGTAACTATAGGTGTCTTGGTGCTCAGAAGAGAGAAATTCTTCAAGCAGAATAACAGACCTTTCTTTTAATCCAAACATCTCAAGCCATTATACATGCAGGTAGTTATCATCATCTCCATTTCACATGGGAGGCAAACTGCCACGTGGCGGTACCAGGAATGGAAGAACTGTGCCTGAAACTAGCAGGGTGGTAACATCATCTTCTGAGTTTTAACAAACCCACAACCCATCCCTCCCTCTAAATAATGTGCGGTCTGCGCAGACAAGTCCTTGAAAGAATGACTATTCCAGACATACAGACAAAATAAACAGCTTTACAAGCCAAACATCCAGCACAATTAGACTAAATTGTTGATCATTCCAATGGCCTGAAAAGAATAGACGATGAAGAAACATCTGTGTAAATTAAAACGATACTTAAAGGCAGAATAGACTTATCTAAGATCTCAGGATGCACTATAAACACTCAAAAGTGGTATTCCTATAGCCTGCATTAACTGCAGGACAGCCATTACACATTCGTGTTTTACTTTTATTATAAATAATCATTTGAAGAAACAAATATTTTTGCACAAATTAAACAGAAGCAGCTGGTATGATGGAACACACAGATAACAAGGCAATCGAAAAGGGAAGACTGAATATTAATTATTTCACTGCATCAATCTAGGTGCTTTGGAATTCTTCTTTAAAACAAACAACAGCAACAAAAATCCCAAACCTCAATAACTCTGTTTCCCCTTCTGCTCTTCTCTACATAGGAACTATTTCATTCACCAGTGAAAAGTACTTGTTATATATAAAGTTTCCATCCAAGTAAACAGAAAGGTTGTACTGGGTGCCAGAGAGTTGATTTGATCTACGTTTATATGTGTGTGCTTAGTATTTTGAGATATAAAGCAGACTGCACAACAGCTATCTTGACTGATGCTTCAGCCCCTCATTACTCCTGCCCTCCTGCATCTTTTCCCCTAAGTAGTAAAGCTCATTTCACTTGTGTTAGATGTGACTTGAAGAACTGGAGGCCACGTCTCCCTGCGTACGTGGACAGCCCTAAGCACTGGAAAGGTCAGGACTATGGTTTCCAGTCATGACTGCAGCACAAATAATAACGAATCTGGTCTTGGTATTACTGTGAAAAGGAGCCTGTAAGACAATGTAAGATCAGAAAGGGAGGTACTGCTATGGGCGCAGGAAGAACAAATGTCAACAACTGACTGCCAAGATGATGTCAATGGAGTCATTCCAGACTGACAGAACTACCAYGGAGACCTGAATTTCACTCTGGAGGGGGGAAAGACTGATCAGCCATTTGCACAAATGATCCCTCAAGTGATCCCATTCTGAGGTCAAAAACATTTATTTAACGAGGTCTCTTTCTTAATTATATATGTACACACATATTACAAACTAAATGGAGACATTTTTGCACCAATTTTGCTAACAGTTCAGCAAAGACAAACACCTATTTAACACTCAGTCAATGAGTCAACACTTTAGCACACTGACACTCTAAACCTGCTGGGTTTTTTTCCTATGGCAACCACCAAAATCACTTAAATGAAAACATATTTCAAAAAAAACATAGTTATTAGATGGTATACGCTCATCTGCAGATTCTTCTATAGGTCACAAAGCACAGCAGGGTAAGGACAGGGATAACGCACAGCAAAACTTAAGTTCTAGTTTAAACTCTCTTCTCTATAATCTCTTCTTTTAATACTAACCGTGGCTCAGAATGCTGATGCATGTGTCTTTTGGAAGTTAACATTTAACAGAGATTTCAGGTCTACTGAATTCCAAGAAATAAAAATAAACTCTCGTCCTGTTTCAGCTGCCAGCTGAGGCCAATGTTTACTGAGGGGAGTGCTAGGAACCAAGGAGATTTCAGTGTGGAGGAGTTCCAGCAGACTTGCTGGCCTGTGTACCCCCCACCACATACATGGTTCTCAAGCAGGCAGCCTGGACCCAACACTGCTTTTCTCTGCATGTAACTGCCTTTTTATCAGGCTTTCTCAGCTATTCACCAGGAATGGAGTTACTATAAGTAATTGTGTTTCACTGTGTTAATATACAAGGGCAAAGTGCGCTGCCCTATTGCACTAGGCACTATTCAGATGCAACACCTCAATGTTTCCGAACATACTGGGTCCCTGCAGCTCATCCTAAGAGTACAAAACACAGCAATATGGCAACTCTCCCTCTACCAGTCCATAGTCAGTGAGCGAACTGGGTCATAAAGTCAGTGTCTGAGCTGGAGAAAGACAAATGTCAATATGGAAGCAAGAAAAGCCCTGAAGACAGCAGACAGACAACAGCATCACAAAGCTCACACAACCCAGAACTGCTGCTTTCTGTTAAAAGCTACAATGCCTAAGTTTTGTGATTCAGCATTTCAGAGTGAGGTTCCTCTAGGTTTTCTAAAGAGGGAACTTCCTTACAATGAGGAACAACTGCATCTCTGCTGCTAGAGGGGCAGGGAGGAGGGCTTCCTTTAACTATACATGTCTGTATATGCCCCTTGACTATTTCTGAAGCCCAAAACGGGGAAAAAAACCCACTTGTCTGGCCCCAGGCTCACCCGGAGTCCAGCTCCAGATCTGCGCAGAAGAAAACCTCCCAAACATCAGTGATCTCACTCCAAACAGGGATTTATAATGATACCCCAAGACCCAATGGTTTGCTCTCGTTTGAGGTCTGGGACACTGCATCACTGAGGATACCACCTGCAGTCAGCTACCCTGGTTTCAGGGCCAGAAAGCAGTCCTGCTTAAAACACCTCTGCTCAAGAAGCAGATATTCCCATTTGACTTTGCAAGACGCGGAGAGCAAAAACACCACGTACAATTCAGAATGAAGAAACAGAAGGGAAAAATAGGAAAAAAAAGAAAAATGCTTCATTTTCGGAGCACTCTAGGATCACATTTCTTTTCCACCCCATCCTTTCCCCCTTCTCTCTCTTTTACTTTTTTTTTCCCTTCTCTTCCAGGTCTGGCAACCCTTATGTTTTTTTTCCCTCCATAGAAACCGACATAACAGCGAGCCTGAGCCAGCTTTCAGCTCCACAAACAGAGCCTGGCCCAAGGCACAATCAAAAGAAACAAGGAGTCAGGGAAATAAATGTCCAGGATACCTAGAGGCTGCCAAGCACATCTGATCCTTCATGCTATTGTTCTGAACTACTCAAGATAAATGTAACAGTCCCATCGAACTAGTACTGTGAGGCCTAACCAGCAAAATAATCACAGTGTACCCTCTACTCCAGAGATAAAATTGACAACTGCAACATCTTTGCCAACTTTCTATGCTTCCTTCTACGTTCTTTCCTGTGGCAGGTAGCAAAAAGATGAATACTTAGAAAGGAGGGGCACCAGGTATCCGCATGCAAACTACCAGGCTCAGAGGACCTTCTAGTAAATGCTCAACAGCTCATTCATGACTCTTTGTGCAAGGTACACCCCGCATTTCTCAGTAAACAGTGACTTACACATAAAATGAACCTAAATGCATTCTGCTCCCTATTAGAAAGGTATCTGTGGTATGGGATGAACAGAAAAACAATACTTCAAATATTTGCCAGTTTCCAAAGATAAATAAAAAGTTGCAAACCAGCAAAGACTTCCAGTATAGTGCTAACCTAAAAGAAGGAACATTCTTTCCAGCAAATTCTATTCCACCCATGACGGTCCTTCTGAGTAATCTTTACTTCACACCAAAAGAAATTTATGCCACATTGCCAAGACCTAGARATCTGTAGCTGTCATATTTTGCAGATATGAGTGAAAAGGCTATTGAAGTGAAATCCCCAATCCCTGGGTGGAGTATTCACAGAGGCCCATCCAGTAACCATGTTTTCAGCCCCACTACCTCTCTTTGCATCTCACAAATGGGACCTTTCTTGAGAATCCTATGAGCAAAGAAAGCAGCCCACTGCTGACCAGTAGAGCCCTTGCTCTAGAAAATGCTTATACAGCTGTGTACTGCATTAACAGCCCACTATACTTAGGAAGAACAATTCAGGTACATATCAAAAGCCATGTGCTGCCCTGGGACAGATTTATGTGTGAAGGAGTAAGATTGTTTCCAGCGTTAAAATGAAGTTCTGACTGGACAGACACCTTAATGAGTGCCAAAATTTGCTCTATTGCTGTATCTCATTTCATTTTAAAAAATCTTCAAACAATCGATTGGGGAAAAAGAGCAAACAAGCAAGAAGTAAAAATGAGATTTTTTTTTTATTGCTGTTTAGACTTTTCCTTAGTAATTTTGGTTTGCTTTTCAGTCCCAAATTTCTAAAGCAAAAGATTTCCAACAGGTCAGAGTAAGCGAAAGCCCGGCCTTGTAGTGTTTTAATTTTCCTTCTGTGGTGCTAAAGGACAAAAACCAACAATGCTACAGAGTACAGAAATGCCAAGTGAGAACAACTGCTGCAATCAAAAGGAGGAGGCTGGAATCTCCAGCACTGCTGCGCGCCTCTCAATCTGCAAGCCTCACCTGTGCACCCAAACACCGATAAAGGACAACAGGACATATTGCAGTACTCTTGCTAGGAGAAAGGTAAAGGAACCTAGCTTTTTGTAGAGAAGAAGAAAATGGTGCTAAGGCAGCTCACAGCCAACCACACTACCCTGTGGGCTGTAAAAACAGTATGTTCTGGACAACTTTGGTGATTCCTGCTTTTGTAACCTGCTGCAAGGCAAATGGTGATTCAACYCTTGGAAGGAAAAAGTTCCTACACTCCCCACCCCCTCCTGTCTTTAAGAATAAAGAGCCAGCAAGCTGTAGAGCACAACTAGAAAAGCTGGCATTAAACTAGGCCCCACCTGCTCTTCTCTGCTGTCAGAGAAAGACACTGATACAGGCCAAAAGCTGCAAAGCTCTGCAGATCTGGGAGAAAAAGGCAGAGGCTTGGCAGCTGGATCGAGCGGGATACTGATCTCCCCGCTGCACTTAGCGAGGCTGCCCCCAGCACGAGCGTACGGCACGCTCCCAAGGCAGCAGGTTAAGATGCTCACACAGGGCACTGACTCAGGGCCACAGTCCTCAGCAATCCAGAAGATCAAACAAAGAGTTTGATCCTGAAGAGAGTTTGATCTTCTTGAAGAGTAAAAAGGCAACTCAAAGTGGATTCTGAGCTCATTTTCATACTATTCCAAAATAATTTTTTGAGTTCTCCCATGCTGATTCTAACTTGCAACTTCATGACAGAGTATTAGCCTTGACCCAAAGGGCAAAAGCAGACAKATGTAAACTTGCCCAAATGCAGAGAATTAAAGGCTGGACTCTCCATTCTTCCCAAGACACCTTCTCAGAACATTCTGCCACCTCTACGTACTCCTTTTAACCTTACCCTGAAAATAAGGTGAATCAAACAATCCCTCTTAGGTAAAGTCAAATTGGGAGAGATTCCATATGATTTCCAGAAAGCTACCTATGATTTACTCTAGCTGAAGAGAAATGAACATTAGTCTGGCTGAGCTAAACCCTAGTCCTTATTCTATAATTTCACCAATACGTCAGCATCACAAGAGGAACGCTCTACTCCTGCCTTCTCGCCACCCTGCTCCAGTGTTTCTTCTTGCTCCCTGCTATTGCTATTCTTCCCCTGGCCACTGCATAGTCAGTTGCATTTGGTGCAAGTCCAGAATGCAACTGCCCTAGCAATAAACAACCTCTCTCAGGATTTTATTCCTCCCACTCTTTGCCTGTTCTGTGTATTTTGTCTCAGACCGCGGTTCAAAACTCCCAGACAGAATTATTGCAACCCATCTTTTTTACACACTGTGCAGACTGTCTCCTCAGCATGATGCATTTTTAATAGGTTTTCTAAACACAGACAACCAGACTGCTAATGACAAGCATTTTTTTTTCCTTCCCTCCTCCTTGGTGTTTTTTTTCTACAAGGTAAAGCTGTTGCAGAGCTTCATTGTCTCACTGCACCTTCCTGCAAATGAACATGGTTTATACGACAACTGCAAAATAGTCTTCACACTGAAATGCTGTGTAACATTCACCACCAAAATGATTCCAATCCTTGCTTGCCACTTTTAGCAAGGCCAACACAAATTTTACTCATGCAGCCTCTTTTGACTATCAGTAAATATGAGATCTCAGGATACCATGCAATCAAGTAACACAGAGACCCCCAAACACACATGGGGGCACATGTTGCAGACATGCAAACTCTTTAAGGGAAAACTCCTTTTTGTGGGACTGAATTGACAAGAAGTTACATTACCTGGTTAGAAGAGAGCCTTCTACCCTATCTACTTTTCTCCAATTTCTTTAATCTGCAACTACTCGCTCTACTTTCTTAGCATCTTTTAAACTGTAAGGCCAGCCTTCTATCTACTTCATTTATTTGAAAAGCTGTTGATTCTTTGCTGTGAAGCATTGTTTTAATGTACAGATCAGGTGTGACAGGTTACTAAATAGTARCATATGGAAGGCAGAAAGGAGGAGGTTCAGGCACTGCATGTGGGTAGATGGATAGATAAACAAAAGATGAGTGGGCAGGCAAGCAGATATTCCTTTCCACAAAGAAAAAAGGATCATTTTTTCAGAGGTTCTAAGCAGACATCACTTAAAACCTTTAAAAATAAAGTTAACCCTGCAAATAATGTGCATATAAATATGAAACAGGAATGCTGATGTCACTAACTTTCCCCTCCCTGCTTCTCCAACAAAAAACTTTAAAAATGGGCCAAAATTAGGGAGAAAAGGCTCTACTGTCTCCCGAGCTAAAATGTACCAGTTTAACTTGGCAGAGGAACAACTTTCCACTGATTTGATGCTTTCCTCCTCCCCTAAGTATCCCATCCAAATGCAGCTGGAAATGTCGTTAGAGAAAAGAAGAGGCATTTCCTGTGTGGTTCCTCCCTCCCCCTCCACATTCTTGGCAAAAAAGGGAAGGGAAAAGCTAGAGAGACAGAGAGTGTGCACAAGAGGCGGAACGGAGGATTTCTGGCTACTCAACAGATAAGAGCCACAGAACTCAAAAGAGACAATTTACCCCCATTCTCTATGACCCTGAACGCTGATGAAGCACTTGGTTCAGTGGGACAGGGGTAGGGACATAGGAACGGCACTACACCCCTAAAGGAGCCTTTGCTGATGCTGTACAGCACCTTGAGGAGAGATCAAGAGCGCTTCTCAAGCTAAAAGTCTAAAAATGGGCTTATTCTAATGTTGGAGAGACCATGTGATAGACTTTAGCATCACTGTTCTGACATCTGAAAAACTTAAAAAAGAGCACACTTTTTAAAAAGACAGCAACTGAGGTTTTTCATGTGACAAGTTTCCAGTATTCTCTTTTGCAGAATGTAGATATTCAGCAATACATGATAATCAAATCTCTCCAAGACATCCATATCCGAGCAACAAATGGGGCTGGCACTTCTGGACACAACGCAAAGAAGCCCAAATGTTTTGTGGCAATGGCTGCTCCACAAATATTTTTGCACTGCTGTCTGTTGCAAAACACAGCCATTGTCCCCATCCCCAGCACCCAGATACTTTCTCAAACTGCTTCCAATCCTCCGTTCCCTTTGTGAAAGGGATCCACCAGCAAAAGCCTCGAGCTCGGAGCTTGTGAGTTGACCTCCCCTGGTTTCACTTAGTCAGTCTTCTCCAGAATGGATCAAAGTCTTCACAAAGGTTGAGTCAATTTAAACACTCAGTTTGCTTCTTGAGCTGTGAATTAAATGCATTCTTTGGTGCCTGGGTAGGGATGGGTGACTCAGCCTGTATAAACATTAACTGACTTGAAAACTAATGGAAAGAAGAAATATGGAAAGGAGAAAAATAGAATCAGATGTAGCTAACATGGAAACCAGGCTAGACTGGTGCACAATACCTTGGCTGTGCTCTCGCTTGTCTGTTTCTTTGTGGGTAACAAGTGCATCCCTATCTGGTAAGATGCCTTAAACATCAGCTGGAAAGTCACATCCACATGGTGGTGGTGGGGAGACATAAAAAGGGTGCGGCCCAATCACTTCCTTCCTTGTTCCGCAACCTCGAGTGGTGCCGGCTCTCTAACCCCTTCCTTCCTTCCTCTGTGGCGAGACCAGGAGCATTCTCTCCTCACTGACGAGAGCACAGCTCCCTCTAAAAACCTTTTATTGATCTCATTCCTCCTGTATCGATGCAGAAGGATCCAGTATCAAACACGCCACAACCATTTTGGGCACAACACAGACACATACATAGGCAGTTCCCACTCTGAAGAGTTTATAACCAGAAGATGAGAAAAAGGCCTTAAAGATTACTGTGATCTGGATTGTATTAGAGGACTGAGGCGGCAAAGGAAATAAATTTATGTATTTACATACCCTAGGTCCCAGTTTCCACAGGAGTGACTGCAAGTCCGTGTGCACTCTGCTCATATATCACATGCTTTACGTGCATCMCACTGAAAACTTCATCTAGATATTAGCAAACTAGGTATCACCCAGCAAAACAAAAATCCTATCATTTAAATGACCCTCCATGAGCTGAGAAACCTCTTTGAAAATGTATGGGCAAAAATCTGTCATTAGGGAAGCCTTAATGTAGATCTGCACACTTCAGCGACAGCAGTGAAGGGAGGAAGCTTCAGAAAGTTGCTGTGGGACAGTAAGAAAGTGTTGGCCTCACTTGGTGCTGGGGAAGCATGCTTGCTGTGCAGCACATGAATTTTGCTTGCAGAAGGAATTAATTTCAGCCATACCAGCTCTGCCTCTATCTCAAGGTCCATCTACATTAAAAAGATCCTAATTTCAAGAGTTCTGTGCCTTCAACTCCACTATGTGCAAATACATAAATTCACTTTGAGAAATGAAGCCCAAAAGGGAAATACCTTAGCAATCTTGCAACTCACCACGGTGCAAGYGCTGCATTGTTTCTATCAAGTGCTCATAACAAACAGATCCACACAGGTTCATTATATCACTATAGYTTCTTCCCCTCAAGACTACTAGTCTCTACCACAATTACCAGTGTGGTTAGATTAAGTTCAGAAAACAGGGTTAAATATTTRTGGTCATACAAAATCAGTGGAGAAAAAGACAGTTAAACTCAGTTCATCACAGCATGCGCTTCTGTGCAGACAAGGAGCAATAAAATCTGCAGTTAGGTATTAGTTTTTTAAAACTTCTTTATAGAAACAGCCATACTCATTTTATTCTGTGGAAGCAAAATACACTCCTCCTTATTGGCAAGTCTCAGTGGCAGTAACCAGATGTGTTAGAGTTTACCAAGCAATAACATCTACAAGCAGATAAACATACAGACAAAACTGAAGTGTTTATCCCTGGTGTGTAGGTATTATTGCCAGCTACTCTTGGATACTCCCAGCTGCTATCACTATTATTTTTGTTATGAYACTGGAAAGCTGCAAACTTCTGAAATGCAGGTCTGTTATCAAGTGGCACTGGATATTTCTTCAAAAGTTATTTGCCATGCATTTTACCCACAATTACTGAGACTAYTAAGCCCAGGTATGCAAAAAATTACAGTGTGCCCTCACATGAAGTGACAGACAGTGGCACTCAGGCCAAACACCACCTCTTCATGACAAGTCTGACACGGAACCAGTGCAGCTCCTATTCGAGCTGCTCTCTCCTTTGTTTCAGCAGGACACTTTGCATCCTCCCTGTCTGTCTCCGCTTCCTCCGGCTTACCCGGAGGCTGCTGTGGGGAGCCCAGGGAATAGGGCCAATTAAACGTGGGAGCAGGTGGCAGCCAGGTGGAATCCTGGAAAGGAGATATGAAATTTCCTCTCTTCTCAAGGATCTGCTCTCTGCACTGAGCTCATACTTATAAAACAGGTGCTGCTACACCATATGTCTTGGAGAAAGTCACATTAAGCAAACTGTAGCTTCCAATAGACGAAACCCTTTATCTTTGGGTATCACAGCCTTGAGATTCTTGTTTACTTACGTAAAGGATGCCACAAACCATGTATTAATGAATCTTACAGGTGAACTGACACATAAAAACATTTAGTCCTTTACTCCCTTTTTAGAAGATAAAATGAACTTAAGAGACTGTTGTAGCACCACATCAACACAACAAAGATACTAACATTTCTGTTCTGATTTTGACTGTTTCTTTTTCCTGCCTTTTAGTCAATGAGTGGAGAAGTGTTCCAAAAAGCTCAGACATAATTATGTAAAACTTTATTAGGAAGTCACTAAGAAGTTACTGAGGTTGTCAGAAAGGCCTAATGGAAACACTTCAGTACCTACTGTCCTCTCTTTCACCCCTATTCTTGGCCCTTCCTTTGGAGATGAGTATCTTGCACAAACAAAATTACCTTTGATTGCAACAGCTGAACTTTTGAGAGTGAAGTTTGCTGACTACAGGGAGTGGGTTGCCACAGACATAAACAAAGGAGAGCAGACAAGAAAAACAAGTCTTAATTAAAGACACTTCTAGATAATCAATTTTCCTTTACATTTCATGAACTTCTAATAGGTGTCTGAAGYGTCTGACACAACAAACACATTACACAAGCAGGTCCAGCGACGGAGGCCACAGTGACAACATGCAAAAAGCACAATCCTCGTGGTGCCAAAGACCTTTTATTCCCATGGACTGCATAAAACAGCTATYAGAAGGAATATGTCCTAGGACACCAAAAGACTGTGCAGCAGGAAGGTTTGGGTAGAACTTTTAAGCTCTAGAGAGAAATCCAAGAGTCCAAGCAATACTGCCATTGTAGCACTTCCAGAGGCCCGAACCAGGATTCAGGTTGTGCTTTCATTGGTCATACGTATGAGAAACATCCCCACCCCAAAAAGCTTAGAATCCGACTTAATATTGCAGGTAGAAGGTGAGAGAATCAAAATGGCTCATCAAGGCCACATGACAATGACAGGCAAAATCAGGATTAGCTCCTGAGGCCCTGTACTCTAGTGCCTTCTAAAGCCTTTATCGGAGTGTCCCAGAAGGACTAACTCCTAGACAGAATCTAAAGGCCAAACTTCTATATCAAAAGCTCTAAGTTTAATTGCCTAACTAGGCAGCCATTACCGTTATTATGTTGCATATACTCATGCATAACTAGATGTATGCACATTCACATACATACACACCCCACACACATTTTTATAAATAATTCTACATGCAAGTCAAAGAATAATTATACATGCAAGGAACCTAGGCATGTAGACCATTGTGCCACTATTTTAAACAWTTTCCTTTAAATCAGATTTATGATTTTTCATAACATCAGAAGAAAAAAAAAAATCTACAGTGTTGTAAAAGAAAGCACAATGRAATTAACTTTGCAGCTTATGGGCTTGGGGGTTTCCATGTGGGCAGGGRGGACAAAGGAAGCTGATGGCAAGTTTTTTTTAAAACCAAATGCACCAGTATGTCCCTTCCGAGCTCCCTACTGACACCCTCCAACCCTTTTTCCAAGTGCACAGCGCCTGTAAAAATTCCTGTGTGCTATTTGCAGGCAAGGTCACTGTGAAAGGGCATGGCAGGGAGCCAGAGTGTTTTTCAGCAGAGCTGCAGGGAGGGAAGGGGAGGGGAGTGCAGGGGAGGGAAGCTCAGGAACTCAATTATAAGTTTCTCCAGTCTAGCCAGGAGGCTGGGAGCCCAGACTGCGGCTGTTCCGTCCTGCGGGCGCCCGCCCGCCCCGTCTGCCCCACGCGCCGCTGCGCCAGGGCTGACGCATTTCACAGGCATCCTCAAAGCCACAGCAGGGAGGCCAGGCAGAGAGAGAGGCAGTTTTCCCTTGATGGCTTCGTAAAACCATATGTGGTTTTCCGGAATGACATCCCRGTATGCATGTCGCATGTCCTTTAATAGACATTCGTGCTACACGCAGCAGACATGAATGCTGCTTTGTGCAGGGTGCCTGTCTGTGCTCCACACTCGTGTATATAAGCAAGTAAGATCTTTGATGGTCAGGCTTAGAAATCTGCTAGCCTGACAGCGCAGCTAGCAGCACCGTACTGCCCTAGGAGCACTCTGCAAGCACAAGCCACTTCTTTGTCATTCGGAGACAAGCAGGGTCATCCCCGGAGAACAAATCATTAATTCTCCGAAGCCGTATTTGTCTCCAGGCAGGACAGTAACACACACAGACTGTGTGGCACAGCGTTATGTGAAATACTGCAGACTGCCACCTGAGGGGAACCCTTGCCCTAAAACTGCTGCCCAGCTCTATGGTGTGTTCCCCACTGCCACCTGCCCTTCCTTCAGGACACATAACCCCTGTCAGTGGTTTAAAGAAGTATTTGCATGCAGGATGCTTCCTGCCTTTAAAATCTCTGCGTATGCAAATACACGGACCTYTCCCCAAACTTTACCTTCGGATACTTTTTTTTTTTAGGTTTCTGACCTGAACTTTCAGCCTGCAAAGTAGCATTAAAGGTTGTTACACAAACAGCAAGCATRGAGAACTGCCACCACAGTGCCAGGAACAGAATGCAAGAGAATATCACAGAGCTCCTGCTACTCTTCAAAAAGCCATGCACATATATTTCACATGAAAAGGTAATTTGACTTATTCAATGTAATATAAACCCCTTCCCCCATATTAGTCTTCTAGCTGCATGTTCCAATTGGAATCAATTTGGCATATCACCCCTGAAATAACATGCTTCCCCACCTACAGAATACTTCATATATAGACATCTTAAATATGCACCTGTACACAGACATCCACATCTAAGTATTCTTTTTTCTGGTTGAAATATAATGATCTGGAACCTTCAAAACAGCAAGGTAAACAAAACTCTACACCAGCAGCATCTTCTCCTTTGTCTAAGAACAGGGCACAAACTCCTTAATTAGGGACAATAGATCCTATTGGCAAACCCAGAGTTCCAAAAATCCAAAAGCCTGAACTTGCTCTAAACTGCCATATTTTTAATGGACAGATTAGGATCTCGCGAGGCTTACACTGCTCCCCTGAAGCCAGTGCATACTCGCATATCTGAAATTAGAACAGATTTTCTGAAGTTTTTAAGGTCATGTCACCTAGATTGTTAGGTAAGGAAGGCAGAGTGCTGCTTGCCTGAGAATAAATTCAAGCAGCACTTAGAGGTGTTGYTGCATGCCAACTGGAAGAAGTGATTAAAAATTAATGCAATCTGAAAGATACAGAAACCTGAAAGGGTGTGCCTGTAAAACACACTTGCAATTTGTCTCGTCAGCTAAAAAAAAAAAAATCCTTGCTCTTTCATCAGCTCCTTGGGAAGTGGCTGAGGTACAAACCCTGTCTTCTTTCACAGACTCACCTCCTAAAGTTAAGGAAAAACAACCCCTCACTCTCACAAAGATCTTACTCTCTGGGTGGGGATGATGCAAGGAAAGGGAAGATGCATGGGGGGTGTGGAGGTGCAGCTGGGGGTGGCAGTTACACCACTTCACTGTGTAATCTCTCTAATTCTATAACAGATGGTGGTGAGCTGTCCTTGTACCGTTCACTTCTTGCTGGTTTTTATTTATTTTTTTAAATATATCACTAAACAACCTTGAAAGAACACAGAATGCCTGTTTTTTTCAGGCTTCTCTATGGTTGGGCAGCTAGGCATAGAAGGAAAATGTCTGGCTTTCTGAAAAGAAGCCACAGTAGGTACAGTACTTATACATTGTTTTAAACCTATACCTAGGTAACGAACATCTGGTGTATCAGCAGAAGAGCAGCTACTTCCACTGTCCATTAAAGGAATGTCTGACCTAAAGCGGTAAAGGCATTATTTTTTTCCAGAGTAAGCGAGTCTGTTTGGAAAMTTCATGGTTATTTGGATTTTAATAATTAGCAAATRTGGTTTCTTTTTTAGGGCAAAAGCAGGACTCAGTCTTGCTCTCCTGATGAAGCTGTACAGGTTTTACAGAGGAACAACTTTCCATTTGAAAAAAAAAGAAAAAAAAAGATGAGAGACAGGGAGGTATCTGATTCATCAGATCAGCAACACTCTTAGCGGCTAAGCTCATGAGACTCCACAGAAAGCTGGGGCCACTCTCCCATTCTCCTCACTTTCTCTCCCCAGGACTAAAAATCCCAGTCATTTCACTGACAACACAAAACTGCTTCTGTTCTTCCCAGTGAAGGGGCTTAACCTGCGACCTTTGCCCTTTTCGAGCCCTCTTGACTCCTTCATGCACCACCAACTGCCTCTGGAACTTCCATTTTTTATTGCTCCCTCAACGTTGATGGTAATATAATGAAAGTTGAAAATGAAGCACATAAAGGGGTGATGCTAAATGCATGGCCTTTATATTGGAGCAGTGCTTGTATGTTATGGCAAGAACACCATGGAATTGATACCACCAGTGACTGAGATGCCTTAGAAGACTAGCCCTGGGTCCTGGCTTGGGTCAAGAATGGTCCCCTAAGTGTCATCTTTTCTCCCTCTATTGGGCACAGAGCTTGCTTCTACATTTCTTAATTATTCCTGATGTTCATTGCAGGTTGCATTAATTTGGATTTCTAACTGTATCATTTTTAAAACTCCGGTTGCCATGGTAGTACAGAATGTGGCTCTTAAATGTACTCTGCTTGCACATTCCTTTGACAAGAGGCTGTTTAAGAAAAAAAAAAAAAAAGCACARCTCCTCTGTGGAAGCTTACGATATAATGACAACAAAAACCTTGAGAATATCATGTGAAGAAAATTCTGACTTAAAAAAAAARGGGGGGAGGGGGGAGYTCTTAGCCCAAAGGRCACTTTCTTTAAAAGGCAGAATCTAAGCGTGGGTTTTGGATGGCCTCTGGAAGGCTGTAAATTCAGGCAAGCCAAGCCACTTCCTTTGTGGCAGCGTTTACAGCTCTGTATTCAGCCATTGTTTCCCTTTGTAAGGTCTTGTGCTGCACTGATTACTCAAACCCAGAACTTTAAACCTTGAGCAACCTTTCAAAGAAGTGGTGGCAAGTGATAAGGCGCAGGTTTCTATGCAAGCACACAGACACTCCCTTACCTCAAAAAGTAACTGCTACCCCTTCCAACCCCAACTCTTTCTCAACGGCCCACAAGAGCTTTTTAATACAAAGCAGACAGAGCAAAATAGTCATTTGTGAAGCAAAAAATAGGGCACATCTCTAAAACAGCAGTATCTAGGAATGCTCTGATTCAATTGTGACCTAAGAAGTCCCCTCACTAATATATAATCCCTAGAGATGAGGCATAGTGAACCCTTAACTATCCCCACCTGGTTTGGCATGAGAAAGAAGCTAACACTAACAACCAGTTAACCAAAAATCCTCTGTCAGATAATAAACAGTTTTGCCACTAWAAAGGTTCTACACAGTTCCAAGTCCCAAGAGGTTTTCTTCATACTTTGTCTCTACTTCCAAGTTTCTATTATCAGCAACCTTTTAAGCAAAAGATTTAACCAAGCAAGTAGGATGCTGAGCATTTCCCTCCTTTTGAAAACGAGTGGAGGAACAGAGTATTCTTAGCATCTCACAGGCCTGAGCCCTTAAACACTAGTATTTGGGTTTGAAACTTGGTTTAAGAAAGAATGCAGTCTTATGGGTGATCCTCCAAACTTATTAAAAACAAGGGTCGCACCCCTCTCATGAGAACTGCCACACTTCCTGCTTTCCATAAGCCCTAAAATAAGCTAGTGAGACTTGCTTTTTGAAGTACTTCTTCCCTTCTGGGTTTCACTCACAGCAAGAGTGAAAATTTAAATTAAAATCAATTTCTCCAAATGTTCAGTGAAGTCTAGTTTTGGCATAAGCACTCAAGTCATCTTATCCYTCCCTAACAAGCAGCCAACCAAAAAAGTGCTTCATGTAATTCTGTAAGGAACATTATCTCTCTCTTTTTGCAGACAGGTTAGCATAGGCAAAGATTCCGAGTCAATCACTYAGCAAGAGACACAATTAGAAGCCAATTCTTCTGACCTTCACATTGGTTACTAGTTCTCAAAATCACAAGATACTCTGATCCGAAGAGAGTAAATGATGTGCTAGGATGCAGTAATGTAAAAAAGAAAGTCATTGTCAATGAAGTGATACCCAGGAKGACATAGCAGCATATTGTTTTTAAAAAGGTTGTGAGATGTTGCTGTTATTCTTGAGCTTCAAAGCAGGACAGCATCTGCAACAGGGCGAATGCTGATTTGTACAGGAACAGAAGTGGTGCAATGGTCTGATTAAAAAAAGWGAGAGAGTAATGGTCTGATAGAAGAAATCTCCCCTGCAAATAATGAGAGACTGGACTGATTATAGGACCTCAGAAGAATACTTCTTCCAACTGCTTTAAGTTGTGGTACTGCTTTATGTGCTTCAAAGCTCAARAATAACCCAATATGCCTTTGCCCTCCTTTCAGGTATAATAGCTTACATGCTTTATTTGAGCAATTTAAACAGGAGAAGTAGTGTCCCAGCTCAGACAGATGGTTGATGCTGCTTTTATTGGTGGAGATTAATTTATAAACTGAATTGTGCTCTGAGTTCAGAGTTCAGCCTTATCTATGGAATCCTTCCCTTCTTTACACATTCCAAGAGTTCTTACAACTTCAGGTCACTCAAGCCTGTAACATTAACCCCTAAACCAAATTTCACAGAACTATTTGTAGGAAAAGCATGKTTTTTTTTGACAAAAGATAGCTTTTTAACTGCATCAACTTGTAGAAATAAAAAAAAAACCCTGCCACTACCTTCAAAACAATCCATGTCACCTTTGCTTCTTAGCTACCCAAAACAAAGCACTCTGCTCTCATGTTACAAGTACAGACCAGACATTTGCTGCTGGATACATCACAATGAGCAAAGCAAAACATCTTTTATCTAGGGAGGCAGCCAACAGGGTCACCTCCCTGTGCCCAGTCCTTTTCCAAATTTCCTCYGAGTGCAGCTGGGAATCAGACCTATGCCAGTGCTCTCTTCCAAACATTGACAAGCAGATCTGATGTGATCCAACTGTTGCAGTACCATTCGTTACTCCACAGGACACGACACCAGTGTGTTCACACTGGCACTTAAGAGGCAARACACCCATGGGCCTCCACTCAGCAGGTTGTCCTACTCTAAAGTCAGCCTAAAAACTTCCACCATTTTGTGACAAGAAGTAGCAAGTTCAATCACAGTCAATATATTTTCTTTCTTTCAAAAGCTGAAACTAAAGCATGCATGCAGAAAACAAAGCTCTGTCTGGTAGTGGTAAACCCCAAAAGTGCCCATACTACAAGACCTGAGGCCTGTCATCAACYATCTTGGAGCCAGGTTGCCCAGGAACATGACTTACGGTAAAAAAACAAAATACCAACTCACTACAGTACCGAACTACCACAGTAATGTGTATTGCCTTATTGCTCTTTAGACAATGCTTTCCAAGGAGCATCTCAGCAAAACSTTTTACTTCAATGCCATCTGTAAAGCACAACTGTACTGAGAAAGTAAACATTTCTAAGCAAGACAACTGAGGTTTCTCTAGAAGCATGAAAAGAGGAAGTGAAAATTAACACTAGAACTTCTTTAGTAAAATCCCTCTACTTTCCTACCAAGATTCTAATCATAATTAAACATATCCTAATTTTTACCTAYGTTCACAGCCCTATTTTTTTCCCATCTTGCTAACCTGTGTTCTTTAAAAAGAAAAATATGTGAAAAAAGTTCTTTAAAATATTTTTTGTATGTATGCTAGATTTGAATATAATTTTCAATATTTATGTCTTTTTTGTTATTCAGTAAGATCACCGGAGTAAAAGACCAGGATACCCTTTTACTAACTCTTTAGAGGGTTTCTTAGAGGATGACTGTGATGGATTAGAAAAGATAAACATGATTTATAAGAATTATATGGAATTCAGTTACCATGGACTTCCTAGTGCACTTTACTAAAGTGATCATTGCTCTTAGTATTTCTCTAATGATACATACAAACTCCCCATATATGGAGAACTGTAGCTTTATAATACTATTGGAGAAAGCCAACCCATTACTYTCTTATATCAACAGTCTGGAACAATCTCTTAGGAATATATTCTGTTGTAGTAGTTATTAATTAAATTCAATTTTAATTTAACTACACAGGAACAATAAGATGCATGTCTTGCAGCAACACTACACAGTCCTAGTGCTCAAGTGCTTTAATAAGCATTTGTTTACTTCATGTGTTTTCATTTTTTAAAGTAAACAGAAAAAGAAAACATGAGGTAAACTTAACTTTATACTTAAAAAAGTCCCAAACCTGCAAGAATCTCCCTGAAAAACATACCATTAACATTTAAGCAGAGCAAATACATTCTACCTTTGAAAGATCACAGTAAGGACAAAATATGTTTTCTATATGTCACAAAGCAAGACATTTATCTAGAAAGAAGCTTCCAAAGCTAACATCACAATTTGAATACCAGATATATAACATGCATTACTTACCTACTCCACGATCCAGCACAGAGAAACAAAAGCATGAAAGAGGGAGAAAAAGAGAAAAAGACCATAAGCCACAAAGTAATAAACCATATAACCAAGAAATCAAAGCATTAGAACTCAACAGCATGAAGGGGACAAGGTCAGTATACATTTATTATATTGCAAATTGGTAGAGGGATTCCCCCAACCCTACCTTTTAAGGGAGTTGAGCAACTGTCCAAGGTACTTTGAAYTAAAAACAGACTAAGTTTTAAGTATCAACAAGGTTTATATTCTAGATAACTATGATACAGCATTCAAAGCCCATCAGCGAACATTAGGATTTTGGTCTCTGTACTTTCATAAACTGGGACGTGATCCTATTTTCAAGAGCATGAGGAAGACACGGAAAGCAACTGGAGTCTGCTGGAGGCTCAGCATTTGTTTAAAGCAGGTCAATGATCCATCTTGTGGGACTTTTTGAGATTATTCTTGCCCTGCTCACCCAAGTCTATTCATTTCTCATCACAATTCAGGAATATTGTATTTGTGCCTCTTGTAACAGTAAGTTGCATTTCCCTGAATAAAGTTTTGCTTTTTTTTTTTTTTTTTTKAGAAAAAGAGCCCTTAAAAAGGTTTCTGAAGTTGCTGTGCATCAGCAACTTCGTAAGTCCTTCATCAAGAGAACAAAGGGGTTTTGTTGCTAGAAGAGACGCAAAAATAACGCTTTGCTGTTTCTCCTCAATTTTTAAACCCAGTATTTCCTCTCCACTTAGAATGTGAAGCTTCACAATTGCTTTGAGTTTTAAAGTGTCTCTTGTTTTAAACTCTCCATTCATAAAGGTAAGTTAAAAAGAATGAAAACTTCTTAAGGTTGATGGCCAGGGTTATTTATAGAACTTTTAAATGAGCTTGGAAGAAAGAGAAAGAATGCCTTTCTCTTAAAAAACACCAAAGAGTCATAAACAAAGAGATAACACCCCTGACCTGTCTGATGCCTTGGTCAGAACTGATGGTGGTCATGAAATGGGACTCATGASAACTAAACTGAAGGCAATAAACATGAGCTATGACCTTTTGAGCTTTGGGACTGTAAAAAGGTACTAGACACTGAAGTTTTGTAGGGAAAGATACGTGGTAGCTTTCATGACTACAACTTCTTACACATAGTGCTTTTAAGAGATACCTCCGCTTGAATCAATGAGAGAGGTAGGCAGAGAACAGAACAGACCTGGACAACTAGGCTACAAACTACTGCTATCTTAATAATTTACATCTAGTTCAAATGACTGTTTGGTTACTGAGAACATCACAGGGGCAGGGATATGCTAAAAAGAACAGTCCAACAAACGAATTAAAAGAGGGTAACAACTCAGATTCAAGGGGRTAATTCCATAAATTACCTGAGTAGGATGATAAGGGATTATTTTAGCTATAAGAAGAGATGTATTAGCTGTGCTTCTCTCCTGCTCTATGCTGTCTTCCCAGCAATTACAACCATGTCAGAAGAGATTGAGAGAAAGCAGATGGTCTTTGATGGCCCTCCAGCAATCAAGGAGGAATGGTTTCTTACTGACCACTTTCACACTCAYTCCCAAGAGACAGGCACTAAAACCTGGCATAAATCATTCAAGTCTGCTTCATCTACCCACCTGCACAGCGGTTCCCAACAACTGGAAAATGTATACGTGTCAGCCTCTTTCCCACAGAAGCATCATTCTAGTCTCAGATTTTACAAGAAATCACGTGTCACATGCTTCATAACATACTTTAATAAACATTCAGACCAGCCTTTAATGYTTTGCAGTTGATTGATAGCAATTAGTTGGAACTGACAATGATACTGCCTGATGTGACAGACCAAGTAAATGAACCAATCTGCCACAAAAATGTGCTCAAAAAGGTGGTCTATCTAAAAATCTATCAGGGTTCCTAAAATAACAAAAAGTTACAGATGTAGTTAAAATTTAAACATAATAAGGTGGTACAGAATAAAGGGAACTASTATTAGAGAACATAAGTTTTTTGGCTTTGTTTTGCAGTGATCACCATGATAAGGGCAAAGAAAAATCAGTTTTTTGCTAACAGGGCATTTTCATATTACATTTTTATCTTTTAAGTTTCAGATGGACCAGATTACTCAAATTAAACAACTTTGTACACTGACAATGCTGTCCAATAGGCAGCAGAAACACAGTTCAATTTTCACACACTTCAGGAATCTGGAACACACTTGGGTGAAGATATAAACTTCCTCTTTAAAAAGGGAGAAATAAGTGCAGAAGAAACAGGCATTGACATCATTTCTGCAATAGAAATCTGCATTAGTTTCCAACTAAACCAGTGTTAACCCCAAGGACTCAGATTTTGGGTTGGTTACACGTAACTTCAAGATGCTCCTAACTGAAAAATTCAAACAAAAAAAAACAAAAGCAAAAAGAAAGATAGATTATCAGGTCTATTTATGCATATAGGAAATACAACAACATTGACAGAGTTGCATGAGTTTAAACTCCCCTATTAGGTTAAATATTATGCAGTTTTTCCATGTCAACATAACTCATGGTAGACCCCACAAAATAAAGACATAATGAAGAGTGTGAGAAAGTTTTGAATCTGCAGAAGCTGGAAAAGATATACAAGAAAAAACATCATAGTATGTTTTCCCTTGCTCACAGGCACTGATCTAATCTCTGACAGAAACAGGATACTAGGCTAACAGAACTCTTGATCTTGTCTACTAAACCAGTTTTCAAGTAACTATCACTGAAATTATAAGGCAGCAGTCCTGCAGTAGTTTCTGGATCAAACTGCGCTGTTTGGATTCAGATTTAGAACAGAACAGTGACTTACGAGACTGCTATAGACATGGTTGGAGGCATCTTCCCTAAGGCACAAATGGGTAACAGCAGTTCTCAGGTCAGTTCCTTTCTTTGTGTGCAAGATATTGAGTGCTGTCTGATAGTCCCTTACCACGCCACACACGACTGCTATCTGATCAGACAGTTTTGCCACATGGCCACCATGAAAGCCTAAAACACTTGCAGATATGCAGTAGGTTCTTGCATGCCCTGGGCCACTTAACCACATATGCATCCTCGTTCAAATGTGTTAACAGACAGTGCACCTGAAAACCAAAACCAGGTAGGGCAAACCTGTGCATATGGAAACTGAACGAAATATTCAGTGTAATTTATTCTCCATCCACAGGCAGAATGCCTCTATTCTGAAATGGAAAGTAGAAAATGAAAACTGTATAAAGATGAAGTACCTGTAGCCTCTCTTTCCATTCAAGTTTCTGCTTCTCTGTGTAGCAACTAACCTAGCTAAACAAGACAAATTAGTTAAGAGCAGGATATAAACTTACACACATTCTGCAGTAGCTCTTTGATTATTCACTGATAACCCTGGCTAAGARATTACTTCCTGTTCTTCCCTTCCTGTCTCATGATCATTAGTGCCCTTATCAGGGCCCTTTCTGAAGRACTGGATGTAGGAATTTAGTAAGCATGCTTTTAAGTGAAAACGCAAAATAACATCCTTAATTCAAGATAGGTTTAGATTTGAGAACTGCCATGAAAATTTTGCTGATCAACCAAGAACAACTCCTCCAATCCTTCCACGACAGTAAAAGATTAATCAAATTTTGCTATTAATTACTTCTAGATTTCTACTAATAGACATCACCACAACATGGCTAGAAAAATAAACACTGCGCATGAAAAGTTTCACTGAAATTAAACTAGCTTTCACTGAGCTAGGTTACTGTGTAGTAATACTGCTAGATCCGGAAAGCACTGTACAGCAGGTTAGATGAGTATTCTAATGTGAAGTATGTAAAAATCAGTAACTTGTMCCACATGTCTAAAGTCTCTAGAAGAATTATCCTAGGCAACTTCTAAAATTTTGTCCTAAGAATTGGGACTTCAGTTCTTGTTCTTCTGAACTTTCACGTATCTCTTCCAGTCATCGGAACTAATCCCTGCCTTGCTTCTCCTGATTTCTGTATATTCTGGTTTGATTTCTCATTATTGACTTGAGAGTATAGGCCCAGCAGAAGTACCAGCTTACTGTAGGCACCAATGTTTCAACTTCTATGTTATTAACATCTGCTGCAGAATTCAGGCAAAATGGTGGTAACAGCTCCTGCTGCCAGCCTTCCTTGGCAATCCACCATGACTGTGACACCATCAACATGGCAGCAACAACTTGATTTTCCAAGCAGGAGAAGTATAAATGCAGACAACAGCTTGGAGAGCATCAATGTATCCCGCAGCACACTGGTTACTCACAGCTTTAACAACTGGGAGTGAGGCTGTGCATGGATTTTATAGTTTTCTCTGCTCCTCAGCAGGACATGAGGTCAARCATAAACTGGCTGTTTTAATAAAAATTGCTTGGCAACTGGAGTTTTGTATAGTACAAACATTTCTACATAAAAACCCAAGGTAGCTTTCTCCATGTGATAATTACAGCCAGGTCCAGAATAACACAGACCAGATGTGTATTCTGCATTCCAGCAATTTGCTAAGGTGCAGATTCTGTGTGTGAAAAAAAAAAAAAAAAATAATTAAAAAAAAACACAGAATGATTCACACTAACCAGGTCTGTTTTAAAATGGCCTTTATTATTCTAAGAAATGCCTTCAATTATCTTGTTAGGAAAAAACTGATTTATCACCTTAAAAACAGTGAGCTTAAACTCAGTCCTCAATAAYCTCTTCTCTATCTTATACTTGCTTCCAGTTTTATTCAGTTCTCTTTGAATTCTGTTGGTTTTGTTCTGGTTGTTGTTATAAAATTACCTTATGCCTCATCCTGACTGCCCACTGATTCTGCAGTGGGCGTAGCTGCTTGCATTCATGCAATTAATTACTCATACTCCTTGTTTTCCTCATGAGAAAAGTGGAATCAGGCTGATGGCTATAGCTTTCTTTCAGTGCAAAAAGCACAGYTGTCAGACATATTCCTGTCATATCAGTATGGTAAGTTCTAAGTTTTACCCTTTAAGTGGCTACTGCAGCAGATAAGCAACTGAGGGGGAGAAGCCAAATCCATATCCAGTATGGGTAGAAGTCAGTGGAAGAGAAAATCTTATGTAGTTGGTCCAACCTTTATTTTCCTACAATAAAATTCAACAAGATGTCACATCTACTGAATCATGTGTTTTCCCCCTCACTAGTATCTGCTTCTGTGACAGTGTTCCCCACAATTGTGCTACTGGCAGTGGCTCAACTCTGTCCATTTGCAGTGTTCCTCTGAACAGCAGTTTCTGAAACTCTCACCTTGTTCCTYACTTCTAAGATATGACAGAACATCAAAAAACCTTTATTGTGCTTTAAAAGAAATTAAAAAAAAWTAGCTGAGAAGTGTGAGCTTGCTGCTTGATTGGTAAGCTGCCTGGTCACTTCATCTAACTTGAGCATTTCACAAAGCTGAAGCTATGCCTGATTTCTGCATCCTCCGAGAGCTCCCACAGTTGGAGCTGCCTTGCCCAGCCTCCACCCGCGCAAACACAGCAGCTTGCAGAGAAGGAAGGAAAGGGGTAGGAGGGGCTAGGCGGGATAAGCCATTTTACAGTCTTTCTGCATTCCAGTCCCTGCCTAATTCCCATTTTTGGAAGAAAAAAGGAGGGGGGGAGAAAAATGGAGACAGCCTGAACTTTTGACCCTTAGTGCAGACACCCAACCAGAATAGAGAGGAACCATAAAGGTGTCTGTGTAGGGGCGTGATCTCATGACAATCATCTGCAGCTTGTTTCCTCACCATCCTCYTCAAAAAAATGTTGATTACTTGTTTTATGATTGCCAGATGGTGGACTCTACTAAAGAGCCTTCTAACATCCACAGTGACTGCCTAACCCCACATAAACCTGCAAGGAGCTGAACTTTGTTCTACCCACCCCACCCTAGACTGGTGCAGAAACCTTCAAGCCTAAAAGAAACAGATCCTATTTGTATCAGTCTATTTCCAATTCTGTACCATCAATTCACACTCAGCTTTAAAAGCAGCATCAGGAGAGTGATACTTAATAATACACATTTTGCAATAGGAGCATTTTGCAACTCTTTTTCTTGGTTGTCATTCAGCGAGTTACCATTACCAGCAAGGCTAAAGGAAAACTGCAATTTCAAAGATAAGGCTTGTGGGTACAAAAATTTGCAATACAGAGTTGTGAACAGCACCTGTGCAGATATACTAACTCCAGAATAAAAAGTCCAATGGCTGGAAGATGCTCATCCAACTTATAAACAAACTGCAAAGAAGATTTTTATCTCTTCCAATTACACAGCAAATAAATCAGCCTCTATCAAAACAAACGCATGCACTCCTTTTCCAAAGGAGCAGGAATTTCCAGAAGGGAAGCAGAGATCCATCTATGACTCCATTTTAGCAAATCTGGTTAGGGATCTAAAGCACACTAACTCTGCTCCTCCGGGTATTTCCTTTCCTGTACACTGTCATATGACTCTTTTCCTTCAAAGGCTGTTGCAAATCAGCACAGCCCTTTTCAATTACTGGAGCTGCAGAGCTCTCAGTTCTTTGCTGTTAAGGGGGGAAAAAAAAAAAAAAAAAAAAAAGAGAGAGGCATGGAGCTGACAGCAATCATTCTGACTCCAGGGATGGACAAGATTAGGAAACCAAAGGAATTACTATCAAGTGCTAGTCTGCACGAAGCGAGAACAGTGCTATCCTAATGCACATGCCATGAGGTTTATATAAGATGTTTTATTTAAGATTCATTTATAATGGGACAGGACAACATATGCCCAATCACTTCTCACAGCGTAGCTGACGCTATGGCACATCAATGCTAATGTCTGAGACTGTTTGTATATAGCCTGACGTTCTGAGTAGCCAGCCAGAATTGGCTTTTTACTGAAAATGACAACACTGGTAAAATGGAGGTCCGACAAATCCAAAGAAAGGTCCCTTAAGGGCTTTAAAGACATAACTTCCAACTCTGGAAGCCCTTAAGCCATGCATCCTAGAAAYATTCTGGACAAAGTGTATAAGTAGGCTTGCCTCTTCCCTTCAKCATTTGCTATTAATCATTTTCTGAGAGAGGATGTTGAGGTGGATGAATGCCTGGAATGGCCATTCTTGTATAATACAGTTAAGAAGGTGTTTTTTCCTTCAGCCTGAACAACCCCCGAATCAGACTGGGAGAAGAGTCACATGGCTACATTCTGTTATTTCACTCCCTTCTCCTTTGCCATTTCAACTGAAACACCTTAAAAGTTCACAACCTTACTGTTCTACCATTCCCCTCAAATATGGCATCCTCCCTCAAACAGTGGTGACAAATAACATTTACAGGGATGCTGAACCATTGCCCCCTAATCTCTCCTGTAACATACCAACAAGCCATAAAGTTTACTGTGAGCCCTTTTCTGTTGTTGTTTACAATACAATCCTGCTTTAGCTTCTGTCTTGAATAGCTATCAAGAAGGACAGTTAGACTTAATTGCTCTGAGTGCCTTCTAATGACCATAAATAACAGCTTTTAATGAGCAGAGCGAAAAGGAAAGAAAAAAACTCATTCTTTCAAAAATAAAGTCTCAACTCTTTTTTTCCCAATGATGCATGTTCAGCTTCTCATGAACTGTAGTAGGAAATGCAGAGAGTAGCTCACAAGGCATCTGAAAGATTATCACCTAGATTTAATTAGCAGATGGAGGCTTCTCATGTATTTTCATGGGAATTTAGAGACTGTATCTCTTCCCCCCTCCCTTTTTTAAATATGTGGTACATTTAAATGTGGTACAGTGTGTAACATATTGGCACAAATTAACCAATGCTAGCAAGAAACCACCCAGCTACAGATGCAGAATGAGTACCTGTGCTTGGTTAGAGAGGCTTTTTTTATTTAGATGCAGATTTGGGCAAGTTCATTCATCCTGTAAGTTTTATTGTTCTTCTATGTCTTCACCCTGGTCTGATACAATTTTATACCCAAGAGAGTTCCAGAAGACTCTGTAATTAACACTATACAAGTAAGTATTTTGACAGAGGTTTAYGTAGACTGTTGCCTACATTTTGTATTGGAACCTGCTTACCACTGCTATTAGGTTTCTTTATATTTTCACAACACAATTCAGAAGTCTCTCCTTCTTTTGAAAAAGCCAAAGCTGAAAGACACAGATGTACTCACTTGCTTAAAAGGAGTTAGGAATCCACCCCCAATTAGGGGACAGTTCCTCAAAATTTTGGGGAAAGACTATAGTAAAAGTGAGAAAATTTAGACAGAGACATGGAAATGAAATCAAACCAGAGGTAAACTCACTTTCCCTTTCACAAATAAACACTGCATTTTGGAAAG
This sequence comes from Eudromia elegans, assembly GCA_003342815.1. Taxonomy (NCBI): domain Eukaryota; kingdom Metazoa; phylum Chordata; class Aves; order Tinamiformes; family Tinamidae; genus Eudromia; species Eudromia elegans. Next base: position 1,320,071 of record PTEX01000195.1, read on the forward strand.
ATGATAGTTATGCATCAATCTAGTGGTATTTAATTTCCCWGTAATTTTGCTTCTAAGAAACTCTAATTTGAATACAGCTCAGGGCATTTTGATAGTTATCCAAACATCATCTTTCTCCTCCTACACTGAGGGTTGGTTTCTGGGTTTTCTGCTTCTTTAAAGCATCTCCATGTTACCAAACAGGTTCCTGTTAATCTTTTTTKTGTGTGTGCAAAGGGCAATTCCAAGTCCTTCCAAGATTTCACCATGGCAAAGGGGCCTATGGATTTTAAGAAATTTGTCATCTTTAGGCAGCTCATCTTCTTCCAAACCCTAGTGATGACTGCTGTGTAGCTGGCTGTCCTAATCCATAGAGGTCATACCCTTAGTGACATTCCCTCCACCATGTACTCTTTCTAAAATCAGCTATCACATTCATCAAGCCTCATCTGGGGCATTCAGTACAGGTGGGAAAGCCACACGATATCTCCAGTGTGCCTATTTTCACTATATTTTATAGTTTYCCATTCAATATACATACTATGATAATTCAAACCTCAAAAAAGTATCCCAGAACACCCCAAAATTGAAGGTACTAGCAATGAAAGAAGTACTAGCAGTGTCTAGGGAGGCAGACAAGTCRCAGAGTAGCAACCCAGTCTACATTCAGTTAATCTGAAGCTGTAGCAATTCAATGGAAGCTCACAGATTCATCTCCTCATTGACTACATCTTTTCCTTTGGGTACTCCAACTTCAGTGTACTTCTTAAGACAAGAGACTGGTAGTCATGACTCCCAGCTTTTATTCTCAGCTTGGGAGATACAATAGAGAGGTCAGAACTCAGCACCGGGACTGAAGGCTCCCTGCTCCTAGACCGCACGCCATGAGGAAGAGCTTATCCCTCACTTAGAGTCCAGCAAAGCCAGGACGCAGGAGTTCTAATTGCAGGGTTCACCAGAYGACTGCTTGTGTGGCCACAGAGAAGCTGTCAGCTTGTTCTATCAGTTTACTTCTCTCAGACCAGATAAAGTAACTCTTTGCCACATTTAACGTATGTAAATGATTCTAATGGTCTCAGGAAAACGAAGCAGGAAAGGTRTACTTTCTTGGTAAGTGCTGCTCTTGGTAATGCTGTAACTGCAGTATGACRTCACTGGGGCAGTCAGTCTAAATGCTAAGCATATTGATTTTCTTAATGCAAAAACAAAGCACTGTGGAAGGTCTGTATAGCCATCAGGATTTCTGTCACTGCACTTGGCTCCCAATGCCTCAYAGATTCCAGTGTGGCAGCACTATCTGTATGTGTGCATGCACACCTGGCCTCTCTTTTTGCAAAGAGATTCCAACAAATCCTTCCAGACAACATCAGAGAGGAGAAGAGACGCCAACAGATCAAAACGGCCACCTGAAGTGACCCCTTTTTTACTTCAGAGACAGTTACATAAGCTTTGTGCAGGCACAAGAGCTGGAAGGAATGCAGAATGACAGAATGAGACAGCTCTCCTGCTGACAGCCTCCTTTCAGCTCATCGCAGCAGGTATTTCTCCTGTATGCTCTGCCACAACAGACCTCATTTTTAAAAGCAACACTAATTATCAGTGGGTCAATCCAATCCAAAGAAGAGACAGAACAAATACAGGAAGAAACATGCTTCCCTGAAAAGTAAAAATGGCCTCCTCTATCTCACACCAGACAGGAAGTTGTACTAAAGTCTACTAAATGTTGAGTCACATCAGAATTACCCCTCATTCACTCTTATCGGGATGTCCTCAGACAGAAAAGCATTAACAGCATGTTTACATGTGCTTAGGCCAGCTCCTCTGCCTAACTTTCAGCACAGTACTTCAGAATTTTGTTTGCTGAACTAAGATATATGCTTATGTGTAGTGGCTGATTAAGCACATGCTTTTSAATTAAGCAGCAGAGGAGAAAATCAGAAAAACTGTGTCAGGCTCAAAATAACATATGAAAAAGATTATCTAACACCTTTTGATCTCCTCTATATTAGTAAAAGTGAACATGCCAGAATAAGATTTACCAAGTTTTGGTTTATTTGCTTTGTTTTCAGCATACTTCCGCAGCCCCAAGAGAGTGGCAAAGGGCATTCTGAAGATCTTACACATTCTTTGCTCTGCAACTGCCCRAAATAGCATCTTGTGATGTACTTGTGAAATCCTAAAGAAGCCGCACAAAAGCCTAGAAACCACAGGCTGCGAAAAATGGAACACTGCAATGCAACTTATGATCACATAGACCAAAAAAACAAACATGAAAAAAAAAAAAAAAAAAAAAAAGAAGGGGGGGTGGCATTAAGCCTCTAGATAAGTAATGAATGGGAGCCTGGGAACTGCATGTTTGGGAGGATTTTAGAAGACTTTAAAAGGAGTTTAGGTTTACCATTACTGACCCATCACCTATAAATCAAACCTGGTGTTTACTACCACCAATACCACACTCTTTGTGAGTCTCAACTGTTTTCACTAAGACCTGACTTCAATTGCAAGTTGTTCACAGAAGATACTAAAACATAGATTTAAGTCTGCTGACCACTTTTTAAAGGCTTTAGCTAGTGACCTATGCCGTGGGAATCTGTACAGTAGTTGAGCATCCCACACATGACTACAGCCAACCAATGCTGTAAGTMTTTGCTCCCTAGGGCAATGATCTCTGAATATTCCAGAGGACAGAGAAAAATCTCCTCCTTTCTCTTGTTTACTGTTCTTTCCTAGACAGGATCATTAAGTAGGTCATTGTGCTTCTTCCCTTTGTCCTTACAATGTATGTTTCTTTCTATGAAGATGTTCATCCAAGGACTAAAAGTGGCACTGCATCACGGTGTGTCTGTCTGCAGCTGTCCAAGCAACACCATGTTAAGGAAAACCTGATGTTAGTCACAGGGGCCCTGAAATAGGATGCTTGAAACACTGTGACATTTCCAGAGACTTTCTAAAAGTTACTGCTGAACCACAAATACTTACAGGGAAGGAGCATACAGTATTTCTCAATCTTTCAAAATAGATTCGCTAGAACCTGATGACCTCCCCTCTAAAAGAGGAAAGAGCAAAAGAAGCCACCAAAACAGGAGGAGGAGAGATTCTTTCTTGCTAAATCCTTTTTCTTTTCCCCCCCCTTTTCCTCTTCTGTGAAAGCAGAATTGAATTTGCATGCAGGTAGTTCTGCTTTGGGTCAGTCCAAATGGGAAACCATCAGAAGAAGAGAAAGACAATATGAACAGGCTCTTGCCTCTGTGGCTCCATAGAAAAGCCACCTACTAAGCTCCTTAAAATATCCTTAAAGGAAGACAATGGTTTTTTGGCCCACTTAAGGCCAAGTGCAAATGTGTGGGTGACTGACTAGTTTCTTGTATCTCAAAAGAAAAGCATAAGGCTATGTCTGAGAAACATGAAATGGAAGAAAATTACCTTATCTTCTCAAACTGTTACTTTTTTTCTTCAACACTCCTGGGCATGAATCAAACACTACCTGTTTATCCATGCTCACATGGTACCAATTTTCCAAATACCCAGCATACTGGATGGTTTTCCATTTTCCAAYGTCTATGAGAGGCAGGAGCCTAAAGTGAGCAGGTTTTTCTACAAATGAACCACTAATGTCAAATTTCTTTCCTCATATCAAATTTTGGTATCAAAAGCATAAAGATATCCGAAGTCTCAGCTAGATCTCCATACACAAACGGGAGTTAGAAGTTTCATTTCACTGTCAGCTTATTTAAATAGATGATACATTACCCCATCACACCATTCCAAAGAACAAAGCAATCAAGTAAAGAAACGCTGAAAAACTTGATGGGACTTGCTCTACCCTCAGCGATCCATAACCATATCTGTGAATACAACAGTAGAGTATAAAGGACTAAATTTGGGCTAACATAGCTTACAGGTTGCATGTTACATCTAAAAACAGTTACCAATATCTTGAAACCTTAACAGTAGCTTTGAGTAGTTGTAATTTTAGAATGAATGTGTTTTGTATTTTCTGAAAACCAAACTAGTGCAAGGCATATCCCAATGTACATACACATTTGCTAAGGTCTTTTGAAAAAAGTCACAGGCCATGAGTAATTTCTGCTCCAGTTCTGGCAGTGTACCCATATAAAGTCAGTGGAGTTACACAAGCCTTATACTCAGAACAGTCTCTGTTCTTTTTACTGTATCATCCACAAACAAGCCACAACTGATATCTCTGAAGCACTGAATTGAATGCAAACATGATTTTCACACTCAGCATTTATAACAACAAATCCGTGTGTATGTGTGTTTGTGCATGTATTTCATCATTATTGCCTTCTTTTTTCTTTAAGGATACAWGATTCCCCAGCCCCTCTGCAGTCCTCTTTACCTCATTTCCATCTGGCTGACACTGCATTAATGCTAAACTCCAGCTGGATCCCACAGTATTGTCTTGAACACTTTGTTCCAGCAGAGTTGAACTATAGGAGACTCTCAGCTCTAAACACAAATCACAAGGCTTTATGTACATACAAGAGCAGCCTCTAAGTGAGAGACTGTGCCCCTAGTACCACAGCAGGCAGGCTGGAAATAGGACTGGTCCATGGAAGGAGGCCAGTTGTTGTGCTATGGGGATTTTTTGTTCTGGTTGCTTTTTGGACACTGCTTCTTTTCATGTAGGGCAGACAGACACAGGCAACTTTCTTTCCGTAATGAGAGGTTTGCTATGCATCTCTTGCAGCTCTCCTAGACTGTTCTTTGACTGTGAGAAACATCGCTCACACAAATGTTACAGTAACAAAATGTTTTTAAAGTAGGATTCATTACAATGGATTAGTGAATTAAGAGAGTCCTCAGCATTGAAGCTACAACTCCATGCATTTGTACTTTTCCTCTCCTCCAGGAAAATTAATGACAGTCTCTGACCACAACAGAAACTAAAATACTCTTAATTTGAAAGGTTTGGGAGTTCTATTGCAACTGACCTCTACAAGTCTTCAGCCCCGATTAGATTACGTCCATTAAGCAGAATAGTGGGGATCAGGCTCCCAGTTAAGTTCTCGGAAAACAGCCACAATAGGGAATAAATAGTATTTAGAATCTTTTAAGTTTATGTGTACAGATGGTTTCTTGAGGCAGAAAGCACAATGCCTTGCAGTAACAGTGAGCAGACACTGGGCTGTTTACCTATATCCAATATGGAAAGCAGCCTCTCATACTGGAAACCAACACATGACCTAGTTAAGACTACAGGAACTCACTTCTGTTAAGACAGAACTGAAGCCTTCCTCATTTTCTCCTCAAAGACCCCTCAACTAGGCAATACAATTCCCTTAAAAAGTAGCCCCCTCACATAACAGAAATTAGCAAAATGCCTTGTTTCTTGCCATAGACTTATCCTTCCATAACACCACTCAAGCAATTGCATCTTAAAGTGCTTAACAAATGAAGAAATTTAAAACAGAATTTTAAATAATTCCTTTRTAAGAATTCCCCTTTTGCTTTCAATAAAAGCAAGGATTCCGACACCTAACCTATAAACTCAAACCAGAACAAGATTTTTCCAGTAACTTATCTTCAGAAATGTTGTTAGTAGTGAGCATAAAGCACAGTCACATACAGTTTCCCATTTACACTACACCCCCTTCATCACCATAGCAGATAGATAGTGCGGAGGTATAACATAGCATTAAAATATGTGGCTGAATTATACTGGAATGTACTTATTTCCCAGGCAGGTACTTCTGGGAAGTTGCGAGACAGGATCTTTGCATAGGAGAATTGGGAGCTAAGTGACAAACAAATCTTGCTGCGTGTGCATGTTGAGTAACATGGAAAGGTGGCCTCAAACACCAGAGGGGAAGTGCTGATCGCTGATCAGCGCACCTACAGTCAGAACACAGAAAGAGTATTTACTGTATGCAAAACTTTTAGACTATCGTGGAAGGTTCTGATTTACACAGACCCTTAATCTGGAACCCACCCACTGATKATGCAATTTTAAAATTATTCCAGGGAAATTCTTAAAATAAAAAAGAGCACAGGAACAAATTAAACTATTTACTTATCCCTTTAAATAGCCACCACTACCTCTGTAACACTTTTTTTTTTTTTCTTTTAGCACAGATCAAGCCATTGTCATCACATGACCCTTACAGGACTAAGGTTGCACTGGGGCAAAAGAGCAGAGCCATGACAAAAAAATAAAAAACTCCTGAACTTTGAAATAAATAGAATTCAGCCAGCAACTTCTGCCTCTGGTGAAAATCGGACAGATTTTTCTCTTTCATATTTAGCACGTTGCTTGAAATCTGGGAAAGATGTGTTCTATACTCAAGAAACAGGGATCTGTTTCCACAGAACAACTAAAAGGACAGCAGTTTGAATTTAGTCCCCTCTTRCACCACTGAAACTAACCTTTCTCCAGAAAACAATCTGCATGTGTAGTGGAAACTAAATAACAAGATATCTAAAATGATTACAAGAATGAGTCCCAGAAGAGAAATAGAGGGGTTGTAAACATTGTTCTGAATAATTTTGACTTTAGTGTAGCTTATGTTGAAGCCACACATGCCCAGGCACTTTCGAAGTGCTGAAGCACAATCAAATCACATGCATCAATTTTAGAAAAGCACTAAACATTAATATAACTACTAAACACAGTAATTTTAAACAGAACTTCCAGAACTCATGTTAAAATCATCTTCATCTTTTCCACCATTCAATCTGATAAGACTTGTTAAAAACATGGCAGATCCTGAATCCATTAGTTAATTTTCTCATGTCACTAGTTTCTAATGTTACCATACCCACAGAGTAGGCAGTGAGTATGACCAGTCTTTAGAAATGAGTGTTAACAACCTAGCCAAAGAACAACCTAGATCAGAACAGACGGCAAAGGTTTCTAACTAACCTGAACCCCTGAACTTACTTTGTCCATGCAATATACCAAAATCTTGTTCAGCTAACTGTTGCCCAAGAAACTTGCCACTCAACAATATAGGTCTTCTAATGGTTCCTTTACAACATTCCAGCACCTCTACCTGATATAAGAGACCAGGTAAGATGAGGATCACACCCTCCTTACCTTTACAGGCTGGAACCTCCCCCAAACCCCAGCTATGGCCACGCATTCAGAATGCTACAGGTACACTCCGGTATTCATTAAAAGGGGAAGTTTTACTGGACGTGACAAGACATCCTGGAGGCAGTGCAACCTTCCCATGGTTCTYTATGCAGTTGATTCCCCCACCAAAGCTCAGTTCTCAGGTTTCAGAAATAAAAATACAGCACAAAGTTTCATCATTATTTCTCCCATTCTACCCTAGCAAAAAGAGCTGAATTTTAACATCTCACAAAAGATCTACAGAAAAATCATACATACATAATTGAACAGAAGCCTTCCTATCCTCCATCCCCATACATACAAGGAATATACAATCAGAAAACCACTTTTTTTTTAATTGCAGTGCTAATTATATAAAGAGAAATGGAATTTGCCACTTTCTCTTTGGAGGATGTCAACAGCTTCTGAGGACAGCAATTCTGATCTCTTCTACACAAATTCAGATCAATCACAAGCCTGCAACTAGTAGCACGTGAGGCCCAGCATCAGGCAATGTTTTAGCACTTTTCATATATCCTCGTAAAAAAACCCAAAACAACAACAAAAATCACTACACTCAGCAGTCAGGCAACGCTGTATATATGTAAAGTGCTTCATAAAAATCTTCTTAATATTTCTGTTGGGCTGGGCAGCAAACATTGTTATTCCTGTTTCACAGAGAAGTGAAGTAATTTGCCCAAGGTCACACAGCAAGATGGTGTCAAGTACTAGGACTATAACAAAGATCTCCTGACATGGTCTTTTGATCTGTCCATAATTTTACTTTTCTGCACCTTCAATAATAACAATGGGAGGACAGTCCCCACCCCACCATGCAAGGACTGATTACACCTACCAAACATCAAACAATTTCTGAGGWGGCATGAACAAACTTCTACGTAGCTCACTCCAGGAGCTGCTCAAGTCCAGACCTGCCCACGAACAAAGAAATTCTTTTACATGCACAGGAGAAAAGAAGAAAGAGGGAGAAAAATAACAACAAAAAAATACATGCTAACATCAAGAGTACAGCTGAACAATCTCAGCAAAGGAAATAAAACTGACCGACTACAACAAGGACTTGAGATGCCTGAACAGGGACAACATTTTTAAGCACATGCATTTCTTGCTAACTTGACTTACCCTGCAGAGCCTCTAAGGTGTGCCTGTGGCTTTAAATATTTTCTTCTTGCTGCTTTGAAGGCAAGAGCAGGCATGATCCCAAAGCATCCACTAACAAGGAGCTGAAGGGGGGAAGGGGAGGAGGTGGGACTRGTGGTGAACACTGCAGCTAGTTCAGAACTGTCAGATTGTGTTTGTCGGCACGGAATGCCATTTTCCAAAGCTTGAGTTTAACTCTGGAATGAGATGCATGCTGCTGCTGACCCCTATACTGACATTCTATAGACTCCCTTATCTCATCAGCCCCTGAGCATCCCATCCTCACTCCTCCGCATTCATGTTCCCAAACTGTCAATCTCTCTGCAGTGACTCACAAGGTTCTGATCCCATCATTCGCCTCTACGAGTCTTGCTATTTTTTTCATATGCATCCTTCTGGTTTAGATTGAGAGGCGTCTTTTTCTTCTTAAAAGTTAAAAGCAAAATTTTAAAAAAATATTACTGAAAGCAATATGCCCTCAGCACAACAGCCTCCCCAAGAGCTCTACATACTTCAAAGAAAAATACAAGAACCTAATTCTGGTTTCCAGTTTTAGTGCTGTAAATTAGGAGCAATTCTATTCAAGTCAATCAAGCCATGACTGTTAAAACAACCAGCAAAAGCAAAGACGGGTCTTTGTCCGCAAGTAGATTTTTCAGGAGGGACAACAYGCTAGAATATAGATTGCAAAGGTATTCAATTTTGGGTCAGTTTTGCAAATTCTCAGTGCATTGCTCTTATAATTAAATTAAAGCTAAAAACTTTATTTACCCCCACTATAATCTCATCATAAATAACAATTGAGTTGTTTATTCAGTTACTAGATTGAATATTCAGAAGCAGTGGTGCAACAAGCAAGTGTACATTACTAACACAATTCTGAAGAAGGTGGAGTGGGTTGAGATGGATGCCAATCTGAATTCCAACAAAGACTTCATCTGTCATACCTACATGGCACAGATGCATCATCCATTATGGATGGCTTCAGTTCTTTATCTTCTGTCACCTCAGAATTCTGAGCATCCTTACTAAACCAAAGGYTACCTTGAGACTGCATTGCCAAAATGGAAAAAGTTCAGCAATCTGGAAAGAAACTGCTTTAATGCCTTCTTGTACACTTCCACCACACAGCACTGGAAGAACACAGTGGAATAAAATAAGACTGATCTCCCCAACACATCCATATATATATAYAYAYATAYAYAYATATATATATATATTCCTTAGGCTACTGAGTGGGTTAAACAAAATAGAAAGGATTAAAGATAACCTAGGGTATTTATTTTCCACAGAAGACAGAAGCAAGCATCAACATGCACATCCAGACATTACCGGACTTCCTGGTTTCATCAGCAGGTACCTGTGCCTCCATTAGCCTCTTCACAATGCCAAAATGTCAATAATTCAGCCTGACGACTGCTACAACGTATATATATACACATATATACTCACAAGCTTATCCTTTCAAATCTAGTGGTAACAGCACCACTATTCTCTCAACAGCACAAGGGGCCCCTACTCTCTTTCCCTCCCTCTTTTCTGGCAGCCACAGAAAGACCCCAGGGCTGCCTCCTTGCACACTTAGTATGAGGGAACACAAAAAGGAAGACACTATTTCTATTCATTTTAGAGCTTCATCCATCAAGATTCTTTCTACAAGTTAAATGAAAAAAAATGCTTCCCAGAAGCTCACAGTTTAGAGCAACTGCCTAGTAAGGTGTTAAAGAAAAGACACTGACCTAATCTTTAACAGCCACATCTACTACACAAAGGTTTAACAAACTACAGAAGCTAGGGCTGAAGTAGTACTATGATTTCATCTAATTTGCACTCCCACCCACCACTGCTATACTGAAATTTTCCTTATACTATTTACTTTTAGAATAAAACACCAACATGTAAACTTGTATTTTTCTCTAAATCTTTTATATCTTTGACAATCTCAAACAATAATACAAAAAACACCAGCAAATGAACAAACTGACAAACTCTTGACTTGCTTACTCTGTACAATTAACAGCACATTTGTCCAGTTAATTTTTGTCACTCTTTCTAACACAACAACTAGTTTTCAGGGAGATTGATGTCCTAGTGAGTTGCTACACACTATGCAGCCATAAAAGTGCTAGCGACAGTCCAAGSTGACAGGAATAGTGGGCAGGTATTAGGGAAGAAGCCAAAAGGAGTTTTGGCAGCAACTAGGTTTATGTTAAATTTAACTGACCAAGAAACTACAGCCTCAACAGCATTGCCTCAATATAAACAAAAAGTGCTGTCAAAATACATGTGGCAGAACTGAGCCCACTGGTTCTATGTGAAAATTATTTATAGAATTACAGGTCTGGAGAAACATATGAGATACCAGAGGAGGAGAAAACAAATTGCTAATTAATGCACTCCATGGAAAAGGAGCTATTCTTACCAGAGAAGAGGGTCAAAAGGCACATGAGCTCTTCAGTCCCTTCATCTCGGTCTTTTGCATCTTTTTTTTTTTTTTTTTTTTTTTTAAAAAAAAACCCTCTTTTTTAATCTAAAGCATTCCCACTGGAGTCTCAGCTAGCATTCATTTTGCATTCAGTGGGCTAGGGAAGAATCCAGTAACAAACAGGATTTCTACAATATTATTAGGAAAGAAAAAAAATAAAAAACACCATACCTTGCAATCCTACTCTCTTTTCTTCACTAATATTCAACACTTTGAAATAAAGATGTGTAGCAGAACAGCAATCTCAGAACCCAGGGCTTTCTCTAATCCTTCACTAATTTCAGCGCACCAGTCTCTCATCTCCAATCAGCAACAATCATATATAGTCATGACTTTCAGCTGCAGCCTAGATCAGTGGAGAGCAAGGCTGATCTCATCCTCACATAGGTGCCAGACATGAGGTTCAGAATGAATGCAGGTTCATTTTAGAATCTTGAGGAGATAAATAATATTCAATATCTTAATGAAAGCAAAGCAATCTACCAACAACTTGTACATATGCTCAGCTATGATAAATGAGCATTTCTTGGTAGAAGCTACTGGATTTACAAAACATGAGAACCATATACATGTGTTTATATGTGTGTGTGTATATACAYATATATATGAAGTGTGTATATATACATGAACACATACACACAGAAAGCATGACAGGAAGCATGCACCGGCCAAGAATTATTATATGTATACCTGGATTTGATGACTGATTTTGAGAGGTAATTAACACAAATTTCATATTTCYTCTCTACCACCACTCAAAAAAACCCAAACCAAAATACCTAGTTTAATTTTGTTATCTTCTCAGTACAAGCAGATACTGTTAAGGCTTTTTCAGAAGCAACACTAGATGAGTTCACACTACAGAACCTCTCGCTTCTCCATAAAAGCCAACACCATCTTTCCTGCACAAAGTTAGAACAAATGGCTGCCACAGGGGAAACTCTATGGGAAGACACAATATCCTGCTCGGTGAATTTTAAGAGTGAAGCACAACTTTTGCAAATGAGCAGAGCTGTACAGCAACTCAAAGTGCGTCACTGTATCGACCTGACACCTGCTCCTTTCACAGCCTTGCTGACAAACCCCTTCAGAAGCTCACAGGGCCAGCTGCTCTCAGGGCATCCCATCTAGCAGGAACTGCTGGTTTGTATTAAAAATTAATCTTTAAAAAAAAAAAAAATCACCCAGAATGTACATGAATTTCAGTGCATGGAGTCTCTCCTTTTGAATGTGCCACCCAAATTATCAAATGCAGTCTGATATTCAGAGCTTCATTTCCCTAAAAAGTGCAGCCATCAGTCCAGAGGAAAGTTCTACCCATATAAAGGCGATTGCAATCAGACAGAATGAAAACTAAGACTGCTCAAAAATGTTATCCTCAGTGGGTGATGTTACTGCAGCTTTATGGACATTTTGTCTTTCCTTGTCAGAAAAGCTGGCTTGCTAATTTATGGGCAGAGTGGGAAAGGCATAGGGAAACAGACAGACACAGAATACTTAAAACGGGAGTGAGAATGGAGACAAAGCTCCCCTTTCACCTCCTGCTGTTATTTACCATCTGGGATCCTGAAAAGGGAGTGATGGGTAGTTTTGTGATAGGTTTGGCAAGGGGTGAGATATTTAGGACTTTCTGTGTGAGGAGATCATGTGTCAGTGCCTTTAGCAGCACATGGGAACATAATCCAAAAGAAGGTTCAACAAAAGGGCTGCCCCAGATGAACTGGAAATAAATTGGTTAAATAATATCCCATCACTAATGCAGGATCTTAATCAAATAAACAATAATACCAAATGTGAAGAAAGCATCTCCATAATCTAGCCTGGAAAAGCACAGAGAGACTGGAGGAAGGAAAACATCCAACAATTAATTTCAACATGATCTCTTTACTTGACTTAATTTTAAAAATTAAAATTTCTCAATCACAACAGGTACACTTCAGCTTGGAAACTAACAAGGCACTAGGTCTGTTGTCAACTTTTGCTTTCTCGATTCCTTTATGCTGTGGTTAGGAAGCAAGCCCTAGATAGGATTGCCTAAAATGTGCAGTAACCCTCTGTGGAAAGAGAGAAACCACTTCATATTACTCTTTCCAATTTCAACTAATATCAGCAAACGAGGAGGAAAAGACAGCAAGAACTGACACCCTAAAAGAAAGAACCACAATGATTCTTTTCCTTTCTAACATGGCTGTGTTTCACAAAAGCAATTTGCAAAATGTAGATATATGAAATGAGTTATAGTTTATACAGAATTCTCATTTCATAAAAAAAGGACTGCTATCAGGGTGAACATCCCCATCCTGTAGTGCTACAGTGTATCTTTAAACATGATTCTTTAATAAAAGAACATGTAAGAATAATGAGCATGTGCATTGTAGCCTTTTGCCCAGACAATGTCTGCTGACTAAAGAAATTCTAATACTGCTGCTGTAGCTATTAATCCATGTGGGTTATTTTACTTTTTTAAAATCCATACTCTGTGAGAGGCACAGATATGAAAACCATATGCGAAAACTAATGCAGCAATTTTTTTATCTGTATGTCTCAAACTCTCAATTGATATAAAACCCTTTTCGTAGTCTAAAAGCTTTAAACTGAAGATGCCACTACAAGGCCATTAGCTGTACAGTAAAGTTAATGGTAGTTTGTGTGCTGCAGAAGATATATTAGTATAATTTCTAACTGTACTGAGGGAAAGTTAAAATGTTTATGTCATATTCTAAAGAAGTCCTTTAAAAATATCACTGGAAAATGTTGTTATATCTGTAGCATGTTAAACTAAGCGAAAATGTTGTTCCTCACCAGTTTATTCTCTATTGCATGTAAATACACAGACATGCAAAGACCCAAAACTAAAAGCAAAACTATACCAACAGAATTTGGTATGTATAAATTACATACCAAGCAGTAAAAATGATTAGCAGATTAGCAGAATTCTTTGAGGCGCTAAAACAGAGACTTTCAGACCATTTTATCACAAAAAGGTTCTTAACTGCAGCAGAATTTAGTGTGACTCACTCCTACAGCATGAGAGTTAGACAGCAATAAAAATGCTTCTCCTATAAAAGCCATACTACCTATCAACCTAAGAAACTATGGATGAAGCTATATAATACCTTGTACTACATATACAATCTGCAATATTTATTCACTTGGACAAACCCTGCTCAGCATCCTGCTACCAAACATTCCCCCTCCTTCTCTGATTTCCTTAACACTCCTATTGTGATTTTTTAAAACTCATGTGCACACTACAGAATGGMGCATAATGAAAATAGAACCTTTAATATGTCACAGGGTCACTGCCTACACGCTAAGGTTGCTCTGAGGAGAAACTTTATTTCTGCTTAATAATGCCAGATCTGCATATGTAATATGATCATGTAATATGAACAGACTATTCAAACTCTTAACCCTCTGCTCTTATCACCTGGCGAGTGTCTAGGAGAGGTGCTTAAAACCCACGAAAGCAGCTGTTTCCCTGAACTTTTATGAAAGCGCCACATTCAAAATAATGCAGCTGGGAGGTAAAGAGAACCTCTTTGTACCAAACAGTATCTTCTAGGCTAAATGTTGCATTGCAGCATGGTATTCCACAGATAAATTTCCTACAGACGTTTTATGAGTTCTCATCCCTATCTGTTTATGTGCATTTATATTTCATACTGGCACCTGGTATATAGCAGTCTAAGGAAAACTGTGAGAAATAAGAAAGCAGTAAAATACAAAGTAAGTGTGTAAAGGTTAGCGASGTCCTTTTCTAGACTTGATATGGCGGATAACATCAGATGACAAACTTTGCTTTGCCATTCAGATCCAGCTTCAATGTGTCCGCTGTCATAAATATTATTAGTTGGTGAAAATTGGTATCAGAACAGCAGGGCTGCACCCACTTGCACTGAAATTCACAATGTGCCAGGAGTGTTAGCTGACAAAGCCAGGAGGAGAGAGAGTGCTGGGACCATCTGTTGTGCTGAACCAGAGCAAAGTACAGTCAAAGTACTTGTATCTGTCATGGGACACATCCAAATTTTATTTGGGGTTATTAAGTGATGAATTTATAGAGATCGATCTGGCTTCCCACCTATTTTTTTCCCTTGTTCCTTCATTCCTGCAATTTCTCACAGTGGGGTGAGGGAGAGGGGAATTAAGAGAACGAAAGGAAAAAAAGGGAAGAATCAACAAATGCAGCTATAATTTAAATGACCCTAATCTAAAATACAGAGAGGTTCTTTTCAATGCAGGAACAATCCTGATACATAAACCAGACTGATACTGATAGCCTTCTAGAGTATCAAAACTAAATGGTGCTTAGTCACTCTCCTATACAAATGAGATACAAAAGGAACAAGACAAAAGTTTGCATCAGCACATAAGTATTATTTCCCTATTAATACTCAGTCCCTTGCATTACGGCAACCAAACTAACACTCCAATATACTGACCTTTTACAATAGCCTAGGAAAGCAACTTGTGCAAACAGAACTTGAAACAACTATTTACAGCGCACCACAACTGTATTTGTCAGTTGCACAAATCTAGCTACGCAAGTACAATAAATAAATGTTTCACTCCAAATTAGGTACAAAAAGTTTTCAATTACCTTCTCTTTTCCATGTAATGTTCTACTTGGAGACAATAAACACAGTTTTGTTTTGTCTTAGCAGTTTCAAACAGAGCTTTATATATAAAGAGACACATATGCAAAAGTAGCACTAAGGTCAAACACACTGGGCATTACTCATAGTATTTGAAAACATCACCAAAAAAAAAAAAATCACAGTTTTGATAGTTCGGTGGGGAAAAAAAGAACTTAGCAAATTTACAACAAAACTGTTAAGTAATTAAGGCAAGGCACTTCACACATGAACTTAAACTGCTAATTAAAACCCCCTTGCTTAATTGACTATATTTGCATATCATTCAGTAAGGAATGGTAATGGTTTGGGCATTACACTACCCCCTCCTCATGAAAAAGGAAGCTGTAAGTAAAATACACTAAAGGCAGTAAGAAAAAGCAAAGACAGTTTCTGTATTTCAAGAACATGAATACAGCATATAAACCACATATCTGCTAGACCTGCTGTACAGCATTTCCTTTCTATTTCTGAATGCTGTGTTTTTGTAACAGACACATTTTTGGAGTTTAAAAGTATCAATATCAATTCTATCAGTTCCAATCTTCTGAAGCAGAAAAACAAAACAATATAACATACGGTTAGCTCACCTGTCCCACGCATTGAGTTATACGACTCTAAATCCAGGTTAATATGAGATCATCAAGTTTACTAATTGTAAAGAACGCTGAAAGTGGACAGTTTTATCAGTTGCTTCTTTTAATAACCTGCATTTTACAAGTAAGCCTTCTTATGTCAATAACTAAGAAATTTAACGTAAAAGTAGCACCCACATATTCCAGAAATGGTCGGTGGTGGGGGACGGGGACGATATATATACACACATATACATATTTATATACACACTTACATTTGCTAAGGCTGCCTTTTCTAGCTCCACTCATGATGGAGCCCTAGGCTTTCTCCCTCTCTTAGCCTTAACCCCAGTGTTAACTCTAGCTCTGGTTGTCAGAGAAATCTCAGGTTAGTTCAGAGGCTGAGGCTACCAGGCCTAGTGCTGGCTTAGCAGTAAATATTGTCCTGGAGGCAAGAATGCTACCGGGCCCCAATGCCTTTGGCATGTGATTTCTATGTCCACTCCCAGTGGGATTATAGACTCTCTCTCTTCATCCTAACTGTATCATATGCATATGTATAGTCTTACAAATAGCAACAAAAATGGCTAGCATGGTCAGCATCATATTGTTGGTTGCCAAGAATAGAGATGATGATGAAACCACTTCCACAGTAGCATAAACTTGAACTGCAACCTTAAACCTGCATAAAGCTGTGCATTTGTATCAGTATTGACAAATAAAACCTGCTATTAAAACAGTAAAAGCTGAGGGAGTTATATCTGTAMTGTACAAAGATTTAACACAGAGAGAGACAGGCATTAAAGGGTATTAACTACTAATTATTATCATGATCTCTTTAATGAAACCAATATAAATAGAGAAGTTTTTTTAATATATCTTAAATTGTCTTGTCTGAATTGTTCTGTTCCTGACCTGACCAAGAACTAGAATGAGTATGGCAGACAACTGAATAAAACACAGTTGCCCTCCACACTTTTTGGATATTATGGCAACATCAGAGCTCATCCTTGATTAACAACCACTGATCAAAAGGGAAAACAACTGAACACTGTACTCACCATTGTCTGAGCAGATTTCACTGCTACCATGTTAAGCAATGTCATCTTAAGATTGGAACAGCTACTTAGCTATTATTTTCTTTTGCAAAATTCACTTATTAGGCCAATAACAATAATAATAAATTTCTCTGAAATCAAATTACATGCAGCTGATACTGATGTCAGCAAGAGCAGAATCATGGACTTTTTTTTCAAATTCAGGCTTTAGAAGGAAGACAATACCTCATAATGACATAGCTCCCTGAGCTTATGACTGTATTGTAGAGGTTGATATTACCTCTAACAGCACGTGCTACTCACAGACACCCATAAGGAGAGATTTTTTTTTTTTTTAACTTCAGCTGGTATTAAAAAAAAAAAAAAAAAAAGCTGCATCCTTTATCTCATCTTTAAAAGCCTCCATAAGTCTTTGAAACATTAATATTCTCGATAACAAAGCCAGCAGCTGCTATGGTATGGAAGGTTTTGTTAAAGGGTTTCTGGGTGGTGTTTTTTTAGTTCAATGCGCTTTGCATATGAAACAGGCTGCTTCCCCACCCTCCACCCCCATCCTCTCCCAATCCAGCAGGGACTTCACTTCCTCCCTCTCCAACAAGTAGCTCTTTCAGCAAAAGGGAAATCCCAGGCTGCCCTTGGGCAGAAAGGCCTCCTACAGAAGGAGGCTTTGCAGGAAAAACAACAGCAGCAAACAACAAACAAAAAAAGGAAAGTCACCAGCGTGCCCAAAAAAGCAGGAAGAGGAGCAACTGAGCTGGTAATTATGAATCTAACTACAGTTTGCTGCTGCCAAAACAAAAATCACAGAAAGCCAGTTTGGAGAGTCTCTTACATGATTACCRATTAGATTCTGCAGAGTGAGCTTGGAGTAACTCACTTGTTACTACACAACATAATAATATAACTAAAGCAGAATCCAATCTATTGATGTCCTGTTAGAAAACTGAGGGAGAAAAAAAAATAGAAGTGCTCCACTCTCACCACCTTTTCTTAGCTTAGAAAATTGTTTCCAATAGGATCGGTGTGTCTCTGTAGTTCTTTTCCTTCAGACCTAGTGTTTGCTTTGTGACATCCAAACCACTTCCACTGCAACTAATTTTGATGTCTCAGAAGATTATGATTTTGATCGAGGGAAGAAGACATCAAAATCAGGTGCAGCAAGGAGCTGCTCAGTAAGGAGGACAAGAGTGAATATCTCTTATAGGAAAAAAGAAGAGAAAGAAATGTACAAAATCTGACATTTGACCAATGTGAATCTAATGAAAACCAATCTAGTTGTAACAACAKAAAACTGTGCTGGTAAAATAGTCCAAAATTTAGGATGAATCTGATGAATCCTTAGAAACTTAAATGTCATGTACATGCTGTTACATACTACTGTATTTCCACATTTTTAAATTTGACCCTTAGACTTGTGAAAAAAATAAACTCCAAAATGTAACACTCTAGATTTTCACTTGCAAGTTCACAGCAGAATTTGACCCTCAAATTATAAGTAGTGAGAAAACATTCAGAAGCTATGACAAGTGATTTCCACTCTAGGAGACATTTTGATGAAGTTGGACCAGGTCCACTGACTTCACTAGAGTCAAATCACAGAGAAAAATATTGCCTACTATGACCTTTCTTGAATTGAATCAAACATTATGTACAATTCTGATTATTCTTAAAGGGTCTTCTTTTGAAGCAGTATGTGGTTTGTACACCGATGAATCAATCCGCTCTGTGCTTTTTCTGACAGCACAACCACACTGATGTTGAGTGAATTACTTTTAATGCATACCAGGCAAGATTAACTGGTCAAAGATGTTCAAGATCTAGGCTACATTATTATTTAAACTATTGTCTCTTTTAAAGAACAGCAAAAGTTAGACCTCATCCACATCTCTGTAAATTTATAAACTGACACACTAAAGTAATTTAGTAAACCTAGCAGACATGTTGTTTACACAATACAAAGCACACAGCTATGATACCAGGGCGAGAGATTCCTGCTCACTTCATCACATGCTATTCCCTCACTTTCTTCTGCGGCTGCACTAGAGCCGATGATGCCTAAAACTTAAACCAAAGTCAGAAAAAACAGAACATTCTAAATATTTCTTAGCTATTTTCCTCTCATCTAGTTCACAAAACTAGGAGCAGCTGTCTGAACAAACCTGAGTCAGCTGTATATCACAGCATAGAGACTATAGGTGGGGCAAAAAATCCATAGGTTGGTATTACTACTAACCTGATTGAAATGTGAAATCACAACACCAGCTCCTTCCTACTCTTCCAGTGTCAGACACGCATCACATGATTGGGGAAAAGTTATGAAACATATATCATCCTGAGCAATGAACTGCTAAACTCTCAAAAAGAGGCACAAAAATCTGTACAGATTCAAATGCTCCAATTGCAAAGATGAACTTTCTTATAAAACTTAATTCAGTCCTTTCATTTCTTAGCTGCAGGCCATTTATTGCCACTCCTTTTTTTTTATCCAAACAAAAGACTAAAGGGATGACTCAAAGCAACCTGAATTTCAAGTTAAAGCCACGAAGCACTGAATGCCTGATCTTTAATATTAGACAGGTGTGCAGATCCTATTAATTCAAGCGTCATCAGGGCTAGAGTAGCCATTAACAGAAATATCCCTGCTAAAACCCAGAATTACTTAAAAAAAAAAGTTAAATGATTGTACCATACAGCTTTTATCATTACTTGTAAGTACACGTGATTACTAGTTACAGCACTGCTAACTCCCTCTGCCCCTTCCTCCTCACAATCTTTTTTTTTAATAATCAAATAATTTTTAAAAATTAATTATTCCTCCCCTTCAGAATTTAGTAATTTTATTCATGTAGTCCTTGCTCTGCAAACAATRGGACTAAGGAGGGATCAATAACTATATGAAAAAATAGATTTTCGCAAAAATAGGACTCCAGGAACTAGGGTTTTAACATTTGCTGTTCTGTGAGCGCCAAGTCCTTTGAACGCAGTTTTGCATATCTACTGAACAGTAAAACGGTGCAAGTTACACCACTTTACCACTTACACTCACTTACAACACTGTCTACTGCTGAATAGGGTCCAAAGGTTTCCTCATATGCATATTCAGCCCTCAAATTATTGGCCTTCCCCATTTTTGCAAATAACTGCACTCTTGTGTCCAGAACAGAAAGGCAAAAAGCCAAACAGAAACCAACCTTTGAACATAACAGCACGGAGACTCGTCGTATGGCATATTTCTTAAGAGTGGTATAATTGGAACAAAGAAATATCAATAAAGGCCACAATGCTGCAGTCTGTGCTTTGAGTCTGATTTATGTCTCATAGCAGCTTTGCACCACTCTAAATACATTCACTTCAAAGGAATATTTCTAAATCATACCAGCATGGGTGAGATAATTCACACCCAATGAATAAACAGAAACTCTTAGTGGGGAGTCAGGAATGGGGTACATTTTTATTTTTTTAATGATACTCCATTATCTTTCAACTCAGGAAAGTTTATCAACAGTGGAGAGAGGGGATTTTAAAAAGTATGCTTAACATAAAATTTAATGAAAAAAATCTTAGCTCAATAACAAGAGTCTAAATCCATAACATCAGTGAAAGACAGTGAAATCGGAGCACACTGCAGCCTTAGTAATGTCTATTTTACGCTTTTCCGGTTTATTAATTTATGTGAAATAAAAACTACAAAACTTATTCTCCTGTTAAAAATATATAAATCTTGATAATTCTATGATTTTGGGACTTTTTTCTTCTTAAAGATATTTATCAAGTAAAACATGGGGCCTAGATAAATATTTACAGAGGTGTCAAGACAAAAAAAAAGTGACACTTTGTTCATGGACTCTCATTAGTACACAGCATTATCTCTTTTAGTGAGCCGCAGAATCTCCACACAACCTATGTATTTTAATGCTCACTAGAATTGATTTAGTCAGCGGATCCTGAAAAAGCATCTGCATTCTTTATGCACATAGCCTGAGATGCCCAGGACTCCAGTATTATGTAATAATAGCAAGAAAACAACTATCACAATCCCGTTTCTACTATCTGATCTGCTTGGGCAGATCTTTATGCCTGTGCGGCTCCCCTACCAGAAGCTGCTATAGGTTGAGCAGATCAGATGCCAGATTTGCAAAACAGTCACATAAATAGTGTCACATGAAAACTCACACCAAGAGGTTACTTTGACTGCCTCAAGTTAGGTAAGTGCATGCTAGTGCAGTAACTTTCTTCTCTTGTGTTAAGTGACATAAAACAGCTTAATCGTGCTGAAAACCTGCAGGAAAGGTTCTACCAATTGTCAAAGCTTATTAATAGTACTATTACAGAAATACTTTAGATCCTTTTTCTTCCCTGACAGAATTGGGAAGTTTCACCATCACTGTCTTCTGTTTAACAGTAATAAAGACAGCAAACTCCCATAAAAGGAGAAAAATTCAAGGACTGAAACAAAATAGGTGTTATTATTTATGTTTTGAACTGTACTATCTTTTCAAATAATGTACAAAGTCAAAGAATGTAGTAAGGGGAGAGCAAGGGAAGCTTCATAAAAATGTAGGTTATGACAATGAAAAGATACAAAATGGTTTTTCTTCCAATCTCAACAGATGTTGTCCAATTAAGGATGCAAATAAATCACCCTCTGCACTGCAAGTCAAAAAACACGTACACAATGCTTTCTAAATACATTTCAGTTTAAACTTGCATAATTCTCCTAGTGAAGAAATCATCAAGCTTATGTAATCCTTAGAAAGAGACATTATTATAGGCAGTTCTGTATCACTGAAAGAGAAGGAAGACACTTCCTTAGAAAAGAGCTGCACCCACACACAGTTACATGGGGGAACAGAAGGGAAAACGCAACCTGGGTGCAAGAGCAGAGACTGCTGGTTCCACAGAGACTGATCTGTAACTGAGCTCAAGGGGTGACTCCCCTTTCACCAGTCAGAATAGGCTGTTATACTTAACCCAGACTTCCTAACACTTGATATCCTGTCTGCTATTTCAATGCCCTTACTCAACATTTCAGACAGACATTACACAAACTGGCTGGTGAAAAGGGTTGAGAAACCAAGAAGCAATTCGAGTCAATGACCCTATTCTATGAAATGATACCATTGACTGAACAGCGGATGAGGAACAAAGCACAGGAGTATACGTCTCGAGTACAGCACTGAAAACTTTCCTACTGAAAATAAGAGAAGGGCCAGGCTCCAAGCTTTTTTTTCTTTTTTACTTCACTGTTGTTTTTAACTGTTAAAATCAAAGCAATTACTGTTGTGCTTCCAGTGTCAATAATTCTTAGATCAGAAAGTTTCAACTAAAATAAAAAAAAAAWTTAAAAAAACCCACATATTCTATAGAGCATAATCAAAGGTCACTGTACATAAGATCAATAAACAACAAGGCTAGAAACTGGGTTATTGATTAGCTCCTTTGCTGCTTATCTGAAGTGTACAAAACTAGTCTGCAATTTCTACTTATGCACACAATCTTTATTCTCATGTATGTTTTTTCTTTCTATGGATTTGTTAAAATAAGTAAAGGCAGGACCTGTCTTATCAAATAGAAAACATGATGGTGCAGCTTATCAGGTTGTTTTAATATGCATCCCCTATTTGAAGAAGACCTATCAGAAGTGACAGCAGACAACTATAGATGGAGCCAATGACAAAATCTCTGTACATGGGAATTCTCACTAGTTTCAAGAGGATCTTCATTCACAGAATGAAGTGTTTGAATCTATATCAGGGTTTTTGTTACATCAACCCATCAAAAGTCAAAGCAACACAGCTCAGTGTAGAGGTGCCAATACTGATTAGCCACTAGGTTTGACTAACATGGGCAGAACAGACATGCTCGAGCAATTGCACCTGTGCTTCATTCAGTTCTTTGAGGTCAAATTTTTGGTCCTTAAATTTGCATCAGAAAAAAAAAAAAAAAAAAAGACTGACCCATATCCAGGGCTTTGGAGATATTTCCTAGACAGTAAAAAAGAAAATAGCAAGAAAAAAAGATGATATGCAAATCCTAAATAACAACAACAGAAGTTAGATATCTACCACAACCTTAAAACCTGACCCTGCACAAAACTAGCAGCAGACACCATCCCTTCCTTTGGAAGCCAGCTCAGAGACTCACAATTGCCACATTCAGATCCAGAAGGAGCACAGCACTCCCTAATACCTCTGAACCCAAAGCTTAATTAATAAGCAAACCRTAACTACTGCAGTAACACATCAGTGGTCCTGCTCTCAGCTCTAACATCACCTTGTAGATACCTGCTACACTACAGCTTAGGGAAGTTACTCCAACTATCAYGCTCTCGGCTAGATCAGCCTAGTCATTGCTAGTATTCTCTTGGCAGACTTTAAAAATCAAAGTCACCTACATCTATGTTTAACTTATGTTTACCCCACCACCATCACTGGATTGACTGCAACTCTGCTATGAGAAGTCTCTGTAAATAAGATTTACACTCTCAAGTTCAAACCTTGCATTAGAAGAGAGAGATTTTAACAAGATTGCAGAGTCTGAGTAGTGCATATCAAGATGTAATTCTTTGTGCAACAGCAAAGCAGTTTGGCTAGATAAGCCAGCAATGCGAGTTCCAACACTAATTATCACCAGTATAGACAGTAGGCCCACTAGCAATACCATGCAACCGTGCCCTAACTCTGGCAACAGAACTTTGACAACAGGCACAAATAGCATAAATGGTGTTAGAATGGGCAATGGATTCCTTCAGATAACCAAATCTTGCTTGGGCTTAACTACATAAGATTCATCCCCAAAGTTCCCACTATTCTAGCAATGCTGAGAAACACAGGGTAGATAAGGTGCAAGTGGCTGCCAGAATTTTAACGTGATGTGTTGTCCAGACACGTTCTGAGCAGTCTCATATAGACGCCTCCAGATGCTTTTACAACACCCATTTAAACACATATCTCAACAAAYGACAACATGCCTTCATTGGTCAGCCAGCCCAAGCTAGTGATAACCACATTCATACCCTGCAAATCACACCAGGTGTATTCTGATACATACAAAAACTAAGCTGTGTTTACACATATCTTCAAAGCATGCTACTGTTGTGGAAGGACACATATCCAAGCTCTAACCAAGTACAAAAATGGAGAGGCAAATCAGAGAGCAAAGACACTGAACGGAGAAGGTATTTAGTATTTCAAGCACTGATTAGCAAAATAAGATATTTCATATAATTCCATCCCTACACTCAAGAGAATTGAACTCAAGGACTTTACGAACTATTTTGGGGCAACAGACACCCAAAGCTGATTCAACATTATTATATCATTATTTGCGGTATATTCTTTGTGTTACACCCAGCCACATACCTGTTTCTTAGTTCTCAATGAACTGTTTATGCTCTTTGAAAAAAATGCTGATGTCTGCTTAAATACATCTCTACAGACACACAAAACTCTCCTTTAAGCTTGGTGCCATTTTTGAAGCTTATTTAAGCTGCAAAATGATGATCAGTTTAAATCACTCCTGCAAGGCTTTAGGAATTTTGCTTTAGTGATGTCGAATTTTTTACTAGAGAATATGTAATTTTTAAAAGTTATATATGGCAATGAATAACTTCATTGCTCTATGGGCTAAAAATTGACATAGCAGTCCTTAGGCCAAATTTTCTAGGAGTACTTATGAAGCCAGTTTTATATAGAGAATAAATCCAGCCACCAGACTGAACATCACTGCCTGTGAAAAAATCAGAACTGCTCTGCTATAGCTATTTTAGGATATACACTATTAACAAATAAAGAAGGTTACTACTGCCAAGAGGCTACAGAAACAGAAATATACATTCTGGCTCTGCTGCTGCAGCATTTCCGATGGCTATCAGGCACAACATAACTCCCACTGCAGAGTAACTGAAGGAGCACAACTGTCTAACAACTCAGTCAGGACTGCATCATTTCACTTTGAGTGGTTTTTGTTTGATTTGGGTGCACAGATGACCTGGCTAAACCTTACTTCAACAGCCAAAGTTGCATGTTGTGGCAGCACTGGGCTGGTAGGCATTGGGAAATAAAGTGGGAGGCCTCATGTGCTCATTTGTGTGTCAGTACCCAGAATGCCACGTCTCTAGCTTCCAGCTACTTCATAGAAGTGCTGCTGGGACTTGAACCGTGGGAACACTGCGGCAGCAGCACGTGTGGGTGTGCTCACATGTGTGCACAGAAGGCACTCTTATTCTTTCCGTATCTGACTACATACAGCTTTACTTCAAGTACCAATGTCTGATACAGGTAGGAAATAAAAAAGCACGGTCAGACTTTGCTCAGTTCAATATTAAAAAAGAAAGAAAGAAAAGAAAAAAAAAAGAAAAGACTGCAAATAGCAACCAACAAAGCCTCAGAGCCTCCTTTATGAACTGAGTCACAGCAGAGGCACACTGATCTTCAGAAAGCAGAGAGCACTCAGAAACAAGAAGAGTGTGAGGCACACTAGGACTGTATCTATACCACTAAGAGAAGATTTAACATGTGCCAGAGACAAGGAGGAATTAAAAAACAAATTCAAGACGGTAACAGAAATGGCTGAATGATCTACAGCTCCTCTGCCTCCTAGACTTGTAAGGTTCCAACTGCCACAACTCCCTCCAGCTTTTGGTTGAGACTCACTGCTGACTTCATGCGGCTGGAGATCTAGATGGAAGCTTCTTTTTTGAGTGGAAAGAACAGACAATGTCCACCTTGTTCAAAGCACCATGCTGAGGGAGAGAGTGAGTCAGTATATGTGCACAATGGGTGCCTGATTCATACAGGAATATATAGTGGGAATTTCTATAGGCAAAACTATTCCTCGTAGCAATGCTTTAAAACTACCCAAAGCAAACCAAAAAAACAGACCRAAAACAACACCAGTATTGCCATTAAACTGAATCTACAACAATGGCACTTGTCACCTCACTTCCTCCACTGAGAATTTAGACCTTTAAACGGCAGAACTATGCTGGGAGAAGTCCACAAATCTTATCACATAAACCTCTTGAAGGCCCACAAGTAGGCCAGAAAACTCGCTGCTTCTTGTACAGCCACAACAGTCATACACTCTCCTACCAACATACAAACAGAAGTGCATGAAAAACACACCACAGAAAATGGTGTATGAGTGAACATATACACACACATACATAAATCAGAAAAAAAAGTATTACTGAAAGTAGAATGCAGAATATCCGACACAGCAGATGAAGGCATACAATACACACAAACTGCTCTACATAAGATAAAAACAAAGCAATGCACAGATACACATCAAAAAGAGAGACCACCACAAAGACACATATGCTTCATTCTTTCATCCACAGAGAGACAGACAGTGCTCAGACACACAGAGACCACGCAGACTGACAATCATTAACACAAAGACACAGAAGCAGACGTAGAATCATCATTTCATTTACTCACTAGGCCATCTAAACTTTACTCCAACGTTATTTGCCCCTGGCCACATCTACCAAACCTAGAGCCAGATTAAATCTTTTCATAATTATCTGCAAACACTGCTACAGCACCAATGATCTTAGCAAATGCTATCTATTGGTTAAGCTCAACAGGAAAAGGCTACAGAAAATGTAAATGTTCAAAACTCAGCCAGCAATGCCAGGTTAAGAGTTGCTTACAGAGTCCCTTAAGATTATACTATTTTTATGGAAGATCCCTGAAGTTGTCTCAAAAGCCTTTAACTTAAGTCCAATTCTGCATAGGATATGTGGTAAGTGTTTGGCTTTCTCTGCCTTATTACCAGGACACATGCTTACCAATCTGGTCTTGCCCATCAAATTCTTTGCCACATCTCAAAAGAACCTATGCAGGAGAGTGCTATCATTTTATCACAATAGAGTTTTGCTAAGTTTCTTAAAAAATAAATGGTTATTATTTTTGATAACCACTAAAAGTATCTTGAAATCCCTCTGCAAGAAGTCTTGTTTTGTACGTAGACTTTGCATAGCAGAGGAAAAGTGTCTGCCGTGTTCTGAGCGGTTAAATGGACTCCAAAAAAGACAAGCAATACCAACACTGAGTTGTCATTTTTAAGCAGGAATAGTCCCTTATCTCATTCTATGTGTGCAGTCTCACTTGCTGTACTGGATAAATTGTGCCATAAAAGCACTGTAAGAAAAGGAATAGACACCTCTAATAACATTCATTTTAATTTGAAACTGTGGAAACAACCAAGTTGTAAACACATTACCATTCAAGGAGCAAGAATGCAGAATTTCTTAATTCTGCTTCCCAAACAAAGCATAAAATTCATTTCCCCATCTCAAAAATATCTTCAATTTCAGAATTGTACTCTCCTCTCACAGGCATTCACAGTCTATCCCACCATCCCTCTTGGCACATGACTGACAGAGAATAGACAAGCCATTAAAAACACATCCACCTCCAACCATGGAGATAATGTGGCTCATTACAGCCCAGCCTTGTCACAGTGGTTCTGACACTCAAGCTGGAGGAAAAGGAGGGGTAAGGGCAGGGATAGGAGCAGGGGGCTAAAGAGAAGATCAGGAGAGGAACAGGAACTGAGAAAGAGACTCCATTTACTGATTAAAAAAAAAAATTCCATCTATGAATTAGACCTTTTAGGTTAGCCATGCTAACTAGTGAATTGTGGAAGGCATTTAATTAGCTTTGGTATTTTTTAAGGGTAAGTTATATATGAGTTTGAGTGGACGTCTGCATGTTTAAACAGATATTTGGGGGAGTTAATTAAGAACCTTACTGAACATTCTCAATGGGCTTTGAATGTTGCTTCTCCTTGAAGTYGTCATTGCCCGTCCACTCCAGGTATGTTAAACTCATTAATATTTCTCCAAATACCCAACAGATGAATCAAAATCCATACAACATACAAATCAGGAGCATAAAACTCTGCAGGCAAGAGTTAACTAAACTTTTTTTTGCCTGCTTTTATCCTGGGGGGGGGGAAGGGACGGGAAGTGAACTGCTCATCCCACAGCCAGTTGCACTCCCGCCAGCTAGCCAGACATCCTGGTGTCTGTGACCAAGTTCCCAAGGCCCGTGCCATTCACTGCTGCCCGCTGAGGAGGGCTCTGCGAGGTGCCAAGGCAGCCTCCCACCCACATACTAGACAAGTGATTCTGGGTTCTAAAGGCAGCTCAGACTGAAGCGGGGGTGGGGGGAGAGACCACCTAAAATAAATGTGCTGGCTGGAGCTGCAGACCGCACAGCATACCTTAAGGAGGCTGCTGCAGCTGGCCTTAGACTCGTTCACGGAATGCATACATAACCCCACACAGAAAAGCCAGGCTGGTGGTGAGATTCAGACTCCACCGAGCTAATCAGCAAGCACAGACTTCTCTATTCACATACCTGGCATTAGTATCAGTAATGTGCAATATTGTCAGGATTTTTCTTAGCAGCCACATTTTATTACAATATATGCATTTAGCTAATTTAGCCTTTGCCTCTCCCCTGCAGGTATGCAGTTGAGCAGAAAGCTGTATATATTTGTGCTTAGAACAATCTGTTACTTTTTCCTCTTGTGYCTTCCTCATTCGGACCTCTAATTCAAGCTTTCAAATTCCAATGTCACATATTTCCTGCCAGACTCTGGGGTAATGTGATGAGAGATGAAGATACATGTACATCAAAATACACAATCACCAATATTTCTGTAATTTTAACTATAAATACTGTATTCAAAAAAAGAAAAGAAAAAACAAACAAACAAACAAAAAAAAACAAACTAAATTCACAAGCATAAGGAAGTGTCATCTCAAACACAGCTCATCTATGCCGGAATGCAAGTGGTGAGAATTAACAGCATGGTTAAATTGCCAAATGACTTTAAAATGCAAAGCACTTAGTAACACATGGGTATACGTGTGGATGTCACCTAAAATACAGAAAATTTCCCCTCTTCTTCCTCCCCTGCCCCCTCCCCGCCATTGAAATAAGAATTAAAGACATCACTTACCCTGGGGGCTTTTCTCTTGTATTTGTTGTTATAATCAAATTTTTCTTTCATTTCATCTAAGAGCTGGCCCAGCCTAGTTTTCTCCTCTTTCCCAGTGTAATCCTGGCTGAGGAGGATATAGGATCTCCAGTTTGCTGAGTCAAAGCCCCAGTGGCAAGTCCTGTTTTCCAGGGATTTGTGAGAGTGGACCACAAATTTGTGAGGTGGGTACATAAGCCTGCAGTCCAAACACTGAATGCAGGCTGCGCTAGGGTTACTGTAAAGCTCTGGTACCAGGAGGCCCTTGCACTTCCCAAAGCACTCATGGTACACCTTGAAGCTCTTCTCAGTGAGCTCCAGCTCAATCGTGCTGGAAAACTCCTTCTTGCAGTGGGGAGGATAAGTGCCCCCATAAAGCAGGGCATTGCAAAGCCTCTCAGCATCAGTTTTGGTAATGAGCCCGCAGGAGGGAGCAGAGAAGGGCAGGATGCCCATGACTTTGAGGATCTCCAGCTGGTCAGCGGTGCATCTGGAGCAGTAAATATGCAGCTCATCACACACCGAATTGATCTGCTGCAGGGAGAAGTCTCTGAGCACCGAGTTCAGGATCTGGGGCAAGCAAAGCCGCTTTTCTCCGCCCACCACGAAGCAAGAGATGGTTTCCCCTTCCAGTATGGTCTCGCACCTCTCTGTGGATCTGTCCGAGGGCATGAAGAAGGGACCAGGCATTACTGGAGGAGGCTGGATAGGAGGCAGATGCAATACAGGTTCTGCAGGGTCTTTGCCATTGTCCTTCTTGTACATCTCCTGTGCCCATCGTGCTGAGAAAGCAGCAGGGCCACCCAGGGAGCTCATAGAGCTCAGATGAAACTGTTCCAAGGTCTTCTGCAGTCCTGGATGAGGCTGAAAGCTGCTTCTACTTACAGTCTCCATTTTTTAGTTTCTATTCCCAGAACAAACAACAAACCCCTCAATTATTTTCCACCCTGGTAAAAAAAAAACACTTAAAGATATATATATTTTTTAAGGAAAAAAGAATTATTAAAAAAATGAAACAACGCACCCTTGTTTTTTCTCCTTCCCACTCACGTTTAACAATCCACTAATGAAAAGGAAATAAATCCTTTTTGTATGTATTTCTCTCCTTTTTCTCTTGCTTCGTCACACTTTCAAATCCTCCAAGTCTCCAAAGATGCCCCGATGGAGCAAAGAGTCACGCCAGAAAAGGTCTTCATCCGAGCACTCACCCCCCTCAACCAAGCCCCTGGGCAAACCAATCCCACCTCCCACACCCCCGACACAGACAGACAGAGACACACACGCGCACGCACACACACACACACACGCCACCCACAAAAATACAAAAAGTCTATGCCCCGAGCACCAGGGGCTCAAATATGTTCTGGCGGCTGCTGCTTCTCTGCAGTAAACTCCCTTCTGTCCATATCCACCAAAAGGAAGAAGCGGAGGAGGAAAGTAAAAACCAGAAGGAGGAAGAAAGCTTCGTCTGTGGAGAACAACGCAGAACAAAATTAAAAGGCCCAAATCCCTGGCACTTCCAAAACGGTGAGGGGACTACAGCCGGACAGATAAGCAGGCTCCCTTCTTCTTTCGTGGTCTCTTAGCTCAGTCTGGGAGGGCTCTTCGTCTCTCGGCTTTCTTTTCTTCCTTTCTCTTGGTCTTTTCAGCGTGCCGTAGGGAGCCGCGGTAACAGAGCGCTCATCCTCCCAGCTCCTCTTTCCAGCAGAGACTGAGAGTGCCTGAAAGCTGAGCTAATGCAGGCTGGCTCAGCCTCCCTCCCTCCTCCCCCTCCGTCCCCCCCCTCTCTGTTTGTTGGTGTCTGCCTCAGTCATTGAATCACAGCCAAGAATGTGACCAACTCCCCAGGCTGGGCTCTTCCAGGAACAGCGGCCGCCTCCCCCCTCTCGCTCTTAGAGCTTCTGCAAAGGCAGGCGCGCAGAAAGGCCCCGGGCGGCAGCGCTCGCACAGAGTAAAGTGCTGGGTTCACAGACCAGCGCGGCGCGAAGATGGGGCGGGAGGGCGAGGGCTTTTCCCTTCTCGCAGTTTCATTTCTGAACAGCAGGAAAAAGGGAACAAACAGAAAGGCGCTGCACACATACCACATAAAACCAACACTTGCAAACCTGCTTAC
Organism: Eudromia elegans; assembly: GCA_003342815.1. Classification (NCBI taxonomy): domain Eukaryota; kingdom Metazoa; phylum Chordata; class Aves; order Tinamiformes; family Tinamidae; genus Eudromia; species Eudromia elegans. The sequence goes on from PTEX01000195.1 coordinate 1,351,151, forward strand.
AACATGTAAGTTTGAGCTCCTTTGTATTGGCACAAATCACACACGTGCAAACAATACACGGCACCAGCTTTACAAACACCAATTCTGATAGAAAAAAGCACACACTGGTAGCTTAGCCTTAAATGCAAAACATTACAAATTATGCACTAAATTTTCCCATACACTCAATATTTTAAGAAACACTTCATGGAATAAAGAGCAATATATATAAATGTCATACACCTAAAACACTCTACACATATATCACAAACACACAAACTCCATGTATGTGTGAGACAAAGAAGGAATATAAGGCACAACTCCAATACAGGAATAAAGAAAATGAACTACCAAAACTCCCACTGAAATGGTATCGTGACTTCAGGCTCCAAAAAAAAAAAAAAACAAAAAAAAAAAACCAAAAAACTGCCGCAAATTTGAGCAAGGCGATATCCCTACTTCACAAAGTGCGACACGGAACCTTTAAGGAGCTCTTTGTACATCCCGTGTGCGTGGCCGCCACGCACACCCAGAGAGAGCAGCTCCCTCTACTGAGCCATGTGCGCCACGTCCTGGTCTTTTTTTTTTTTTTTATGTTCCAGAATTGAGGCTTTCCTTAAAATCGCCCATTCCTTTTTTCTTTTTTAATCTTTGAACAGTTTAGAGAAGTTAAAATGCAAATATCAACATGCATGCACATATCACCACTGCTCAGTTCTGTAAAATATTATTTCATTCTTAGTAGGAATTATATGTTCTCCAGTTTGTGTTAAAATTAATTTACAAAACAAAAAGTTAACTTTCCCTTTCTTTCTTTCTTGAGCTACATAACTGAAATTCTAAGTATTTTTAACCAGCTCTAAGTACATTTTTTAACAAGGGCTAAGTACACACACATGAAGTTTAAAAGATTATTTCTGTGATCTCACAACATCTGTAAATTCACTATGTATGCAACAACAACAACAAAAAGCTGGAGAATAGCTTAAGAGCAATACAACTGTAGAAGTACTATTTGTAATTAAATTGTCCATCAAAGTAGTATTCATAGTTTAGAATCCTTCTATGCTGAGCGATGTGGAAACTGAGCACTTGGATATTCTCTTATGAAAGTCTTAACCATTAAAGTATAAATTCAGAGAAAAAGGATCAGAAAATCAGGTAGAGCAAATAGATGGATTTCCAAATACCACTTAAAAAAACATAGAAAACAAGAAAAGGGTGAGATTTAGTCAACACCTATCTAATATTTTCATTGAATTTTTATGTTCTGAAATAACATTCAGAGTAACGGAAACAAGTATCACAGAGTTCTGCCAGAGTCTTGGTCTTGCAACAACCAGCATTTCTCATCAAAGAAGGCCTTTCTCACATATCCAGCAGAAGTATCAAGCCTGCTGTATTAAATACAAATTCAAAGAAGGAGAAGAACGAAACACGTTGATTCTAGTCATCAGTTTATCTTTATGTACTGAGAGAAGATGCTTAGAGAGCCTTTACCAAATCATTTTATTATCGAAGAGAGCTCCTACTGCCAAAGCATACCCTTTGCGTCCAAAATCTGAAGGTGGGAACTGACAATCAAGACCATGTTGTGTTACTGAATCCTGATGCCAAAGAAGTTACCATGTTAACAGAAAGAATTCTGCACTGAATAACAGGGTCATCTAAAAGGTTTAGGTAATAATCATTTGCAATAATATTTATGTCATTAACTGTCGATATGAAGCATATCCATGGCATTCCATCCATGCCATCAATTCCAGACGAAACGGTGTGCTTTGTTAGAGAGAAAATCCTTCCCACTGTTCAGCCTTATCTTAAAAACTTCTGAATATGACACAGGAGAAGTACTAGATGCTTAATGAGGCTCATTAGGGATATAGGAATATAACTCGTTTTCATTGAACATACCCAGGTACAATTATAACATGCAGCAGAATAATTCCCTAGACAGATTTAATTCAGTTTCAGCCATTTTTTTACCTCACTAGATATGAAACTCCAGATGTTCTGGACATCGCACATGGTGCTCCTGATCCTTTTACAGTGAAATTAATACTTTGAAGGAATTTTGCTTAATAATATAAAGTATCTTAGTTCTAGAAGACACTTTTTGGCACTTTTTCTCCCTCACCCTTTAGAAATAAGAGTAATAATTTCAGCTCATTTTAAGAGAGGTTCCATCTTCCCTTCCAAATGTGTATTTTATGCAAGTAAATCAGTAGAGCATGCAACAGATTGTTTATGGTTGGAATTCATGCATGGAATTCCTGAAGCAGAGGGGACTACCAAAAAACAGGAAGGATGGACTTGAGGTTAAGGCAGAAAACTCAGGACATCTGGAGTTGATTCTCCCACAGACTTCCTGTTGCCTTGGGCAAGCTGTTTAGTCTCCCTGTGCCTCAGTTTCTATATTTGCAATATTCTGATAGTGAATCAGAGGTGCAGCTTCTGAACTTAAATTCGGAAAGTGACAGAAAACAGGTCAGAGAGTCTTAGAACTGTGCAAGAGACGGACAAAGCACTAGAATCAAGTTGCTCAAATATTCAGTTTTCTCCACACAGCTCTAGGCATCAAAAAACTGCTGTTTCCCACTCACATAGTAACAGTACAGTAAAACTTTTTTTTGCCTTCAGTATTTTTCAGAATCAAATAGCAAGGTTAGAGAAGGGTGGCAAACAGTGGGCTCATTTGGGATTAAGGTGATAGCAGTTTCTGCAGTCTGTGCCTCCTTTGATGAGGAACTGTGCAGTGCAGTGCATTTTAAAATTGCATTCATCTTTCCCCCAGTAACTGCTTGTCTTGCTCTAGTTCCACAGCCCTCTAGCTGGAGAAAGGAGAAGGGAAAAATATCTCAGAGGAAGGGCCCTAACACCACAGTGTTTTTTCGCATTCTCTCCCTCTTCTCCTCCCCCTCCCCATTGGCTTCAAGGCCAACAGCTCCTGGAACACAAACACTCTTGTAAACTTCTGAACCACACAGCCCTGTGGTGGGTGGGTGTTTGCTCCTGGCCTGCCAGTTCCAATCCACCCACAGATTCCAAAGGCCCCGAACAAAAAGCAGACTCCATTTTCCCTATTTAACAGGCAATTCGTTTCCCTCTACACCCGCGCATCACTTTTTTTTTTTTTTTTTTTGCAGCACAGCAAGCTTCTCGCAACTATCATGTCCCACCTTTTATGTCCTCCCAAAGTGGAGGGTGATATGTTTATGCATATTTTTACATTTAAACACAAAAATATATTCTACAATGATTCACCTTAGTCCTGTTCTGCTTTAAGATGTCTGCTCAGACAGGAAGACTTGGGGATTATTAAGGACTGTGCTTCATATTGAAGCTATTTGACAAAATATCAGGAAGGGCCTAGTATAAAGAATGTGAAGAAGAAAAATAAGGAAAACCTGAAATGTGCAAATGTGACACACATCAAAATTCCTGCAGCTTAGTTTAGACAGTAATTCCTTATAGCAGCAAGCATCTAATTTCTTCATGTTTTTATTGTACAAACTTACTTCTAAATGTGACATTCAGGTATTGTAGCAAAACAATTCCTACCTGAGTAAAATATACTATGCCATTTCCTTCCATGCTTTCTTTTCAGGGACCTCAAATAAAATTGACCATTTTCATCAGCTATTTCCATTATAGTGAAATTGGGAATAGGATATAGGGAAACCTCAGACTATCCAGAAGGTGCAGAATAAGATTTCAAACTTTTCTTGAATCAGTTTTATCTAGGAGTCTGACCATCTTTTTCAATCAAGTATTTCATTTCCATCATCATTCCACCAACATACAGATGCAGCTCACACAAAATATTTCATAAATTGTCACCGTGTTACCTTTTTATCCAATATAAATATTGAAACATTTTTAAAGAAACATTAATGTATTTCTCTTAGAAATGTACTGAAATAAGCAATACTAAAAATAATCTAAAAAAGAATTTTTGAAATGTTTCACAAATCTGTCATACTTTAGAAGAACAAAATAAAAATTTCACTCAGTTTGAGAAGGCCAGCAACTGATTCATGGCAATACAAGTCCCCTCTCTTTCTCTTCCTCTCTCTTTTTTAATGGAAATATCAACTATTTGCACAATCCCTTTCAGGCAAAAGATCTCAATGATGGCTGGGTCTTCCATGACAGTTACCACCCATTGGGTTCTACCATTTTCTAGGTGATCCTTCAGGATGATGCATAATCTCGAAAATGTCTGTATTACACTTCATACTGGTCAGTTACGGGGTTGATTTACACATTAATAGCTCATTTATGAAGTCGTTCTAGGCTTTTACAGTGCTCCAAGTAGTGGAAATATCTACTCTGGGAGCACTCAAAAACAAAGTTGGTAATTATGGTACTTTAAGTGGTGAGAGAATATATAGGTAGACATAAAGCTACAATTCAAAAATTGCAGGATATGATGAGTTGGTAGTTGGTGAAGATTTTTTAAGATAACCTTGGTTAACAACATAAGTGGGACGTCATTCTAGTGGGGAAGGCAACATTTTGGCTCCTTGCTTAATCCAGGGTTAGCAAAGTCTGTACATTGAACAAAGTCTGCCTACTCATTATTTTATTCAGAAAAGCACTGAGAGCAATGCGGCTTCAGCATCCTGCTGAATAGGGACCCTAGTTGTCAGGAGGGAGAGGCGAAAGAGAAACAATTTTCTGCTTAAAAGCAAAGCCACATGTATTATTCACTTCAAATGTAAGTCTGATTAGCAGGGGGAAAAAAAGACCCTCAGAAATGTTTTAGTGAGGCATTCAGTCTTAAGGAATAGAGCTTTACTAAGAGTTAAAAAAAAAAAAAAAGGAGGATTAGTGTATTTTTACTGAAGTACAGCTGCCCGCTTTTCGGTTATCTCAGGAAGAACAAAACATAACTTTTACTGTGGATGTTCAGTGATGTAATCATAACAGCCAGGCACTCTAAAAATGCATATTTGATTATGGATAGGTACTCTCAGTCTGTGCCATATTCTACTGACCAGCTCAGACACTTGATTCCATTATTGCTGCACAGCCAAGTACACGGGAAGCTAGAACAGATTCTGGATTCTCTTCCAGTATTCCCAGGGCACCCTCTGTCAAACATACTGCAGTCTTCCGCCTACAGGGAAAACCAGCTGTCACTGCAATTTGGATCAATAAGCTAATGAGCTCAGGGTTTAGGAATCCTTTTCTCTTCATAAAGCTCTTCGACATTTAGAAGGCTCCTAAGAGTTAAAACAGTAACTAATGTTTCAGTTGTCTTCTCTGGGCTGATTCCAATGGCAGCAAAAACACGTAGGTGGAGTTCTTTTTGCTTGCTTGATGGTACATAATCTCCATTTTACCTTGCTCTTCTACTTTCCAGCCCTTTCTACAATTGTCTGAATTGTATGAAGAAACAGAAGCTCTGTTTCTCTGTCATTGACTGGACTCATTAAATATCCAAATAAATGGTCTTGATTTCCAAACAGGACATGCAGTAACAACTCTCACTGATTCTGAAGTTGTAATTTAAAAGATGGGATTTGTAGCCATACGCCTCAGATAACAACACTACAACATAATAAGCAAGAGGCAAAAACAGCTAGGCTCTGTTTTCCACATCTTTTAGCCAAATTTTGAAATCAAGTATTTTAAAAAGATAGTCTAGAGCACTGAGCAAGATCCTGATCATAAAACATGTTTACCTCCAGCTGCTCAATAGGCTGACAAAGCAAGTTAGACAGAAGACAGAAAGGCAGAGCTCTTCTTTGATACTGTTCCCATTTCAGCCTTCATATGAGGTGTTTAAAATATGCAAGTTGGAAGGAGATACCTCAGGTGGCATATTTTTTTGCCATAAAGGCTAGGGAGCAACAAGACTGATCTCCTCATTTCTGGAAGGCTGGGACAGTTTCGCTATACCATGGACAATCCCGCACCATCTGAGAGAACTCAAGATAGGAATAAATTGAAGAGAAACCCGTATGTCAGAATTTGGGAATGGTAGAAACATATGTCATGGCACAGACACAAAATAGGCATATGCAAAAAAAATTAGAAGAAATCACATCTTCCTTTTTAGCCTCTACAACCTGGTCGTATACGGTAAAACCATCTCCCTCACAAATGTTGCTGCCCTCTAAGCTCTTGCTTTTTCTCAATTACTTCATCACCTCAGTGATGGCAACTAGCTGTGCTTTATTTTCTGGGCTTAGTTCAACTCACTGTTTACATTTTACCATATTCATCTGACATCACTAAGCAGAAAATCCCATGGATTCAGAAGTTGCCTCTGTTGTTTTCCTCACCCCATTCATTCCTGGTCCTTATCCAGCCCAGCTTCCTAGCCTTGTTCATTCCATATCTTTTAATACTTTGCAAAGCATAGAACCTCTTAAACAATATAGGTCACATATCCTTCTCTGTTCCTTATCCTCAGAGAATAATCACCAAATATAAGAATATGGCTGAAGTTACGACAATCAATCCTCTTGCTTCACTTTTTTTGCTCTAGTGTTGGCCAGAATAGCAGCTACCATGCAAGCACAGTTCAGTAGCCTTTTGAGAATAAACAGTGTCTAGCCCCACTGAATTAACAATTAGCCTGAATCTTCACAAAGTCTGACTAATGAGCATATGTACATAGCTAACACATGCAATGAACAGGTGATCTGCTTAAAATACTACACCCAAAATTCACATTTTTACTTGAGGCATGATAAGGCATCCTAGGAAGTAGAGAGAAGAGAGTATCAAAAATACATGAAAGAACTCTCACTCTTTTAGGGTTTTTCCCAAAAATTTTCATCCATATGTGCCATCAGAGGGGAATACAAGCTATAATCTTTGCAATTCACACAGCTTACAGAAGAGCCCTGATAGGGCAGCACAGACTTTTTGTCATGTATTTTAACACAGCATCTTTCATCTCTCAGTATGCCCTGCAGTAAGAAAGTACGGCACAGAATGCACATTCAACAGATTAGAGGATAAGGATACTAAGCCAAAGCCAAGTCTTGCCCTGTAAAATGAACAATTAACATTGTTAACACTCCGTATTTCCACCTAGAAGAACATGGCAATTCCACAGGTTACTACCAAAGAGTCAGTATCACCACTTCAGGGAAAAAAAAACCCACACTCTTCAGAGAGTTAAACCCTAAGAGATACATGGAGCATCTTCAGTGTTTATAGCCATCTTGTCTATCCTAAGGCAATCAGTATCAAAAGAAATGTGTCTGCCAGTCTTGCATTACAGAAATTACTGATTAGCAAAGCCTCAGCTTTGAGCTTCACCAAAACAAAGGGGTTTAACTCCTCTCCCTGTTCTCCCACACACACTCTATCATGCAGAGAAGCTGTGGGAATACTGATTTGATCTGCTACAGCTGCTCTGGTGAGTAAAACACAAATAGAATTGGGCTCTGCAACTGGCACGTATCAACTTGCATGAAGCTAGCCTAGCTCCTTCTAGCTACACAGAGCAGAAAGGCAACAGTAATGTCTTAACATGATTTGCGAGGGTACTATTTAAATTAGCTTACACAGTAGAAGTGCTGTGAATTTCAGCAGCTCTATTTCCAACATTCCAACTTTTTTATATATACACACACACACATACTTGAAATATCTCCTATTTCTAGATGCACAGTACTCATGTAGACCAGTCCCACTTCTTTTGTCTTGTGTGGCCTTCTGATAAAAAAAAAAGTCTCTGGAATAATTAAGGTTTAAGGTTGTTTTAGTAAGCTGTTGACTCATATCCATGAGCTTGTAATGTATTGTATTTGTATAATTGAAAAGCAGTGACTGGGAGAGGAGGGGTATCGGAAAAAACTGGCCTTGCTTAGACTCCCCTTTTCAGCTTCCCCCTTTCACACATTTTTAGGAGATTTCATTTGTGCATGTGACAGCGTTAAGAACAACTTCCCCTCCCTTATTCCTACTGTCCACTGTGCAATCCAAAAGCCATCTTGAAGTGACCAAGTCTGTGGTCATAACAGCCTSTGCATACTGCAGCATTAGTGCTCCAACCCAAGATGCATCAGCTACCCTGCCAGCTGGCACCTTTCCTTCCCCTCTGTTTTCCCTCTCTGAGCAGGAGAAACCATTCACTGCCCCCTGGGACTAGCACTGGACCCACACTGTTCCTGGTAATGAATGCAACCTGTTCTAATGAATGTGAAGCTTATTTGCGAGTGTGGAGCTGCACTCAATTGCCTGACATTTCACATTTCTCACCATAAATCTGGGTAACACTTTATTTTAATTATTGGGACATTTTCTAACTTTTATTGTTTCTGGCAAACCCAGGGAAAATGAGCTCATGCATTATATAAGGTATGTGAGCTATTTCTTCAGGGGAAATTGTGTTCTATATTATTCTTGCCATCCAACAAGGTATCATTCACCCCTCATCTAGGTGTCACTCGATATCAGACAGGCTGAGAATAACTCACTAACTTCTCCCTGAATGACAGAAGCCTTGGAACTTGATATATCTATCCATCCACCTTTCTCCATTTCTAATTCACTTGTTAATATTATAGAGGTAACATCTCATACTTCTTTAATATTTCCAATTTAAGCTGGCTTTAGATACCACTTTGAGATGCTACAAACATAATCACAAACGACAAGTTTCAGATCCAGGTTTTACCTCTCCACAGTAATTTTGATCTATTCATGTAAAAAAAAAAAATGAAGGAAAAAGGAAAAAAAGAACTAACACAACTCAGGAGTACCACACTGCTCAGGAAGATGCTTCATATTAAGAAGCTAGCATCACAGGATGCAGTCAGGGCTCTGAGGAGAACCAATTTTTTTTCCAAATGCCCTGATATCTCAATTTAAAAAAAAAATTCCTTTATATTCCTCCCAGCAAAATTCTAATAGAAATTGTACTAGACTGGACAGACTGAACTCCAGTAGCTTTTCACAGTCTATTCAGCCAACCTACAGAAAATTGCAGTCACTGTCCTGGGCCTTATTTGCTCTCACTGCAGCCAGAGCCAAATTATACATGGAGTCCTAACAAAAGTTAAACTTATACCTTCTATCTCAAAAAAGATATTTTAGGGGCAGCATGCAGTACATGCTGAATATTTTGTAGGCACTGTTACCACTTGCTTGTACAACTACACCGTAACTTTTCAGTTATTGAAATTCAGATTGGGCTGGAGAACATGTAACTCAAGCTACTTCTTTTGACAACTCTTTAGGCTTTAAAATTGACTCCTGCTCTTTAGACTGCAAAACAAATGTGTTTCCCCATTTCTGTGCATCACATCCCCAGCCTTGGACTGTACCTTCCTTGTTCACACTGCTGGGTCTGAGATGATGGAACTGGCCCTTTGCCCAGTTGGGGAGGGGGAAAAGTAGCTAGTGTAATAGAATGGCTTTCTGACTTTTCTGAATAAAGTAAGTGAAAATTCCATGCAGATAGCACATAGCACGTTTAATGACTCACGCTTCACATTTTCACCAGGGAAAAATTTAAGGCCTGTACTCAATGTTAGAAAATGGAAATTTTTATAAAACTTCCATGGTGCTGTGTTACCATCTGTTCCGACATTAACAAAAAAATCTAAGCAAGTAAATTGCTTGATTTTCTTTCTTTTTCTTGTTGCAAGAGCTTTCTGTTTTATGGATGTGATGTCAGCCTGGCTGGGAGGGGTGCTAGCACATACAATTCAGTACAAAAAAAATGGAGACTTTGCTCTAACTGCTTCCTGGCTTTGCGCAAGCTAAAACCTGAGAAGTAAAACCTCCATTCTAAAAATTACATCCATTTTTCACACATCATGATTAGTGGGGTTTGGTGTCTTTGTCTGAGTAAATCTTTGTGTCTGTAAGCATATACATGCGTATGTGCTCAGACCAGAAAAATATCCCTAATCTGAACGGTATCCAAAATCTCCTGATGAGAAGATTTTGCTAAAAAAAAGTATTCTCTGTCTCTTGGGAACCAAGCCACTTAGCATTTGGATGAAATGTGTATAATACCACAAAATATAATGTTTTGGTTGGAGAAAAAAAACAGAAATCACAGTCAGCATATTTTTCCCCTCTTTTCTTTCTCCTTCATTCTCTCTAATAAGTTCATAACAATACRTAACTTTTTCTCTTTTTAAGAAAGAACATATATTTCTTTTTCACAGAGTTGAATTCTTGGAACTCATGCCATATTCATTTAGCTATTTTTACCCACCCAGCTCCTTCCTGTATCCATGGAGTTTCATCAAAACATTGAATTCCAGTCTTCAATGACATAACCTTCCCCTTTCCTTCCTGCTCTCATGTCACCTCTCATTTTCTCACCAGCTCTACAGATTTCTCTGATAGTTAGAGTTTTTCTACCTTAAGCTCTTAATTTCTTTGCATACTTTGCAAAAGCACTGGATACTAACACACCCTCTTTTCYATAGTGGGGAGTATAAAGGAATCACAACATTCTGCATAAACAAGCAAAAAAAAAAAACCCCTGTGTAAACTGGAGAAAACAGCTTCTCCTTTACTCTTGGGTAAAATGCTTGGAACTCTTTGTACTCCAAAGGTTTGGTTTTGTCTTGCAGCAGCATGAACCTGGAAGAGTGTTTCTGTAATCACTGTATAAGACTGATTACAAGAGTGTGTAAGAGTGAGTTTCCTCATTCATGTTCTGATATAAATCAGCCGTATGACAACAACAGTGATAAAAACATAGAATGACTGTGGTATGAAGTTAATGCAAAAGGATTATGATACCTGTAACAATTTCACTGATTGTATTTACCTATTAAACAGAAGATACAAGGCAGGGGCCGTTCACTGTACATCTCAATCAATACTTAATGTAGCAAATGTGGCTCATGGTATGGCCCCACAGTATCTTTCCACAGGCATAAAACACTTGGTCACAGCTGTGTATTTCTGCTAGACAGAGAGTTGCTATGGTATGTTATTTTTAAGGGTAAAGGCAGGAAAAGGAATCTGGCATAAATATTCTGTGTCTTAGGAAAAAAAAAAAAAAAGAACTGCAAATGGAATTAATTTGCAGAACAATGAAGTCAAATCACAAAATGTACAGACTAAAAAGTATCCTTTGAAGTAATTTTGCAGGAGATAAAGGTGTTGATGAACCCCAAAAAGGGGTAGAGAGGTTAGAGCTACTCTAGGTCAGACTTTAGCAGATTTCACTTGCTTATTCCCATCTACTGAATCTCTCCAAAGCTGACATTTGGTAGTGACCATCACATCCTATTGTGCAGATTGCACCTCCAGCTAAAGACAGTGCCAAGCATGTTCTAATTTCCATGTGTAATATTTAACTTGGAAAGACTCAGTGACAACTGCAGAGTAAAAGTTAACAACCAGTTAAAACTGCTATTAGTATGCCAGAAAAAGGGGGCAGGGAGGGAAATACAAGACCAAATTAGCTGTGGTGTTTGAGCAAGGGAGGTCATCTCTGAAAAACGAACACAAATCTACTGAGATAAACAGCACAGTTGATAAATCAGAAACACAGCCAGTCACGAAATACAGGGTCTGCAAATATTTCAGAGAAGAAAATAATGGAGGGGGAGCTAAGAAGCCAATCTGTACTGGGTGGTTAGATCTACTCTCAAAGGGAGTGTTCAGTCTCCAGAAGTATTATATTAGTGAAGAGTTGGTGATCAACTCACTCCAAGTGATTGGAGGTAAGTAGGTATCATCAGCTACATGCTGAAAACTTTACCAGAAAAGAACTTTGAAACCAAGAACACGCTTAAGTACATTAAGGATTCATTTTGGATTTACTTTCTTATGACAAAGATGCAGAGCATCTTTTCTCTTCCTTTCCTTCATGAAAAAAAGAGAAAAAGTTGCTGTGATAAAAATCGCATATTTTCATTGTGAGGAAATGCTCTGACTTCAAGTTTATATTATTTGATACAAGGAAAGGAGAGAAATTTTTCTTAGGAACTGAGGTTGTTTACCACCTGGGAGAATAGCCAGGTATAACCCCTTGACAAGCACATTGAGACAAAAGACAGAAAATGAGTAATTCTATCAAAAGACATATAGAAGATCTGGATAGAAGGGCATATTTCCTGTGCTTTTAAATGGTCGTGAATGCACTGCCTCATCAAGCCCACACATGAGATAAAAATTCATCAGAATCACAGTTCATTATGCAAGGGAAAGGATACAAGAATGGCAATACGCATTCATCCAGCAACTCGCATAAGCCACAACTTCAAACAGGAAGCTTCACAGTCAAACTTTCAATTCCGACACCAGATGAAATCAACCTAAAACAAATGCACTTAAAAAAAAAAATGGAAAAAACAGTCTCTTTATGCCACCCACTACCAGATAGTACATTGTTCTTGCTTGGAAACTATTTCCCATTTATAATGCTACTTGTATTTAGAAATCCATGCACTGGCTTATCTTCTCTCTTTTTCCATTTGTACACAGGAAAACTAGCTAAATGACACAGTTAACAAAGGCAAAAGATCACAGCCCTGGAGAACAAGATCCACTGTCTTCACAGCAAGTTCAGTACTGTCAGCAAGAAGAGAACTTCATTTTCACTGTATTTCAGCAGTGTATTTCAACTAATCATGCCTCAAGAACCATCCAAGAACCACCAGCAAAACTCAAACAAATTTACAACACTAACCAATCTAGGCTGTTTATGAAAACTCTGACAACTACTAAGGAAACCAGTTAAGACCAACTGCATTTGTCATTTAGACCAAACATATATAAGACCATGTAACTGTCTATTCACGGATCACTTAAAAATAATCACATAGACAACAACAACCATTAAGTTACTGCTAGTACATAATGAATTTGAAACAATTAAAGTTTCTCCTTTCATTCGCAGGACACTGAGCACAGCAGTGCTCACCCACAAGCAGGCTTACAAAAGCTCTGGTAGTGAAAAGATTGCTGACATACATATTAAAACATCAACAAACATGGTGGATTCCCTGAGCCCCAGAGTGATTTTATTATTATTATTTTTCCACTATCAGCAATTTTGGAAGTGCTTGAGAGTCAGAAAAAGAAATCAAACAGAAACAATTGTGAAACTGCCTCATCTACTTTTATCATCCACATGGAAAAATATGAAGAACAGTAGCCATATACCTGAAAAAAATAAATGAAATCCTTAAATCTTACCCCCAAGTTATTAGGGAGAGACAGTACATTCTAAACTTGTGGGTTCTTTGGAAGCACTGTTTCTTTAAAACTGGAATGTGACTTTTTCTTTTTTTTTTAACCACAAGAAAAAGCAAGCATAAAGTTTTTACTGGGAAGTTTTCCTGTGAAAATATTCATTTCCAAAGTGTTATTTTTATGCATTTCGTTCAGTGATCATATGATTCATCTAATGTTTTAATACTGGGTTTACTCCATGAATTTTGGAATAATTTAGTTTATCCTATTTCCTACAGTGTCTGCTTCTAAGGATAATTATATCAATATGCCTCTGATATTTTGCAATCCAAATTACTTTTTTTTTCTCTCTAAATTTTACTCTCAATGGGTAGATTCAAAATAAGACTTAATTGAGCATTCCTGGCCCTCACATTTTTCTGAGAATGCTGCTGCACAATAAAACTGAATAAATTACCTAATAAACATTGGGAGACATGGATTATTCTCCCTAGCATTATGTTCAATTCTCACAGCTTTCTATTATAATATGTGAATCTAAGATSAACTATCCTCTGCAGCATTTTCCAAGGGAAAAAAAGAAAAGCTCTCATGCATTTATTTTGTGTATACCTGCCCTAAGAAGGCAATAAAAAAACTGTAATGGTGTATTTGCTGTGGTAGGCTGATACTTCACTTATAAGCTACCAAAACAGCTTTAATGTCTGTCATCACTTGGTTTTTGTTTAGAAAACTCTCAGTATAAGCTTTATCACTTCTGTAATGACAATAGCATTTAGCTTTGTCAAGTAAGATCTAGGCTTTATTGTATAAGGTACAGCACTGCCAGTAAGCACTTCCTCCACTGGTAAGTTTGCAAAGTGTGGGAGTGATGTAGAGATACAATGACTCAAAAGGTCAGTTTCAGGACCAGTGACAGAAGAAGGTTATTCAAAACAAAAATCTTCATTAGCTTTACAGACAGCACAGCAGAATAGTTAGAAGCATCTGGCTATACTGCAGTATTATTTTTTTTTTCTCTTTTTTTTTGCCACTTACACAGTAGATGTGTTCTAAGACAGTCTTAGAGGTTGCGGTAGGCCTATCAACTGTTGTCCTCTCAGAAGTTCTTTGCTTAATACTAAGCAAGGTAAGTGATAAAGCTGCTCCTTAGTTATTTATAAAGGAAATAAGAAGATTATTTGGTAAGATACTATCTTCTTTCCTTCCTCCCTCCCACTGCACGCATTGTGCAACAGGGAAATTTTAGCTTTGTGTTCCCAGTCCTATACATCAACCAAAGGCTCTAATGAGGATTCTGTGTAGCACACATGGTGAGGCTATTACTCATTAATTCTCCTGTTCTTTCTGTAACATATCCAATATGTATCTGGTGAGAACTGTTACTGGAACATTTCAATTTAATCTCCTCCTCTCTGTAAATAAGACACAGAAAGAAGCCAACTGACAGCACTTGACAATACAAAGCATAATGCTAGAACACAAATCAATTAAGTTTCTGCTTCTTATATGTGACAAAAGAACTTATTTTAAGCATAATAAGATAATCTTAATTTTTCAATGAAATGTACAAGTCTATATTCTTATGGTAAGCAGAGATAATGTTGCATACAGCAACAAGTGTGAAAACAGGTCTGTGTAAACAGATTCTAAGTTGACTTTAAAATAACTCATATTATTACCAACAACAGAATTATCTTCAGCTACATGGATGACCCAACATCTTAGACATATTTTGCTGAAATTATGAAATATATGTGTAAGGTTTCTTGTTTTTCAGCTAGCTAGCTTACTCTGTTTCAGACATTCTACACAGTCTGTAGTCACAGCTTTGAGTACTACTTTATCTTTGTACAAACTGGTATATTGATTCTTCAGGGATTGCTGGTGATTACCTTCGTCTTAGCTTAGTAAGTTATGACATTAACAGAAAAAACTACTCACATGTTGATGTGATGTTCTGCAGAAATTAATGCAGAGCTGAACATAATACACACCCACAGAGTCTAAAAATAATCACCAAAATTTCCCTCCTCACTTCTTTCTAATTTTTGTTTCCCACAGGTGATGATGCTAGTCTCCTTGCCAGGTCTCTTGAAGTTTATCATGTGCTCTGGATAACATTATCTGAGTAGGATTATACTTTTTAAGGAGTATTTTTGGTAGGACACGAGCTTTGTTTAGTTTAGCCATTTCAGACTCCTAGAAACAAGCCAATTAAAATGCCAGAAGCCAACTCAATACTGATTGCTTTAGATACTACAATTTAATAGTGCTTCATTTCATGCAAGTGCAGAAATTTTAAAAGCACAAGGTTTCTAAAAGCCATAGGAAGGGTAATAATTTAGCAGTAGCAGTGCAGAAACTATCTGCAATTCCTGCCAAGCAGACAAGCTCTTCAACAAAAGAATAAATGGAGAAGAATCCAGATGGAACTGACAACTCGGGAGTAACAATTTTGTAAAATTTTGGGGCAGTTTGGTACATACTTCCATGGCAATGATATGTCCTCCCTCATACACTTGATGAACTATTAACTTTCCAAAAACATCTCATGAAACAAGTATAGCAAGTTTTCATCTCCATATGAAAAAGAGGTCAGCAAGTATGAACACAGAAGCTGATCCGAAACTGGAATGAGAAAGCTGGTATTCTGGAATTACATTACAGACTAGTATTTGATTTAGAGATTTGGGTGGAAAGGAAGGGAAAAGAATCAGTTTTTCATTACACATTATGTATGTATGCATGCAGTCTCTGACATAATGGGTACCCAACCTGATCTGAGAGCTACCTCAATGCACACAGTAAAACTCTTCATGCCTAGAGGACTGAAGCAGAAACCCATTGTGCTGACTGCCTGGAGGCCACTCTGCACCCCATAAGAAGAATGCCATGATGCCAGATGTAAGCGCCATTACATTCTTCCAGTCTTGAAAGAAAAATACTTAAAATTCAGTATATATAATATCCATGTTAATGTGAGACAGGAGACTGGCAATATGCCACTAGCAGAGCCAAGAAAGAGCAAAAACAGATGAGAAGTAGTACAGTCTCACAATCCGAAGCAGACAGACCTATTGTAAGTTGTCTCCATCCTTGGGGCAGGACAGTCCAGGCTCATTTACGAGCACAATCTTTATAACTAACACACATGAAACGCATTATGAGTAGATATAAATCTCTTAACATGCACAGAGAACAGCAAAGACAAAAGAATGCATATGGTAAACTAGGTGAATGTTYGCCATTAAAAGTGTAGTACTAAAGCCAGAGCACATCTTTGAGACTATGCAGCCTTTGTTTACTTGCACTACTGTTCATCAGTACTATGGAAGACATGGGATATTAGGCAAGGACCTTCCAGAAAGATATTCCTTTATTATTCTTTTTTTATCGATTTTTGTAACAAATTCAATAACGAAAGACCAGTAACAGTCCATGGTACAAGAACAGGTATTATTCTGCTAACTAAATGGGCTTCCTGTCCTAAACCAGCATCATAATATTTTGTTTCATCTATTACATATCCTTTTACTGAGTATTTTCCAGAGGTCAGCTGGGGAAAATACTTCAAAACTAGCATAATTTTAAGTCACTCATGAAAGGAAGGGTAGCATAAGGCTGTAGTTTGACAGTGGTACTATCTGTAAGTTGTATGGAATAACCTAGTTTGGCTTGATGTTGGCTTGAGTTGCAAGATGACAGCAGAGTAACACAGACCTCTACCAGGTGTTTCTTACTAGGTGTTCCAGTCCTAACAAGACATATTCTAAGCCAAATGACCTTTCATATTGACAGTGTCACAGGATATTTTCAGTTCAGTGGCTATAACGCCAAGTAAACAAATCATACTCAGGTCAGCCTGTGCTTGAAAATTAAGTAAACGACATCTGGAAAAGTGAAACTATGGGTCTACTTTATTTTAATGTCAGTTCTTCTAAATTAGTCTTAGTTTGTACTTCTTTTATCAAGGTAAACACTAATGAAGGACAGGAGTACACTGAATATGAAAACCAAAAATACACACAAAGAGTAAAGGGGACAGCATATTTTCAGCCTTTTTGAGAACGGACATAACTTTGTTTTTAGTGACATTTAATCCTTCTTTTATGCCAGTATTAATTCTCAATTGAAAATTTGGTCTGATTTGAGGAAGAAGTGAACACTTCAGGTTCCGTTCTTAAAATTCCTCCATTATCTCCCTCTGCCTCCGTTCCCCGAACATAAAATTAGTAAATGAGAGACTTTTTCATATAAATCTTCAAAATGCTTTCATCATAAATTTGTTGCCTTCTGTGCTATACTTACAGATATAATTCCTGTCAAAATGAGGAAAAGATTTCATTCTCCAACCAAAGTCTAGATCCAAACTGAAGTGATTAAAAGTAAAATAAATTCAGAGAACTACTTTATATGAACATAAGCAGTTACAGCAATGCTGTTATTATTTCAGAGGGAAATTGTGTGGTCTTCTTATCAGTGTGGTTTAGGTTGTGTAAATAAAAGTGAAGTTACTCTTACCATCTCCAGCCACTGATGATAATGATGACTGCATGTACCATTTTCCTCTAAGTTTACTTTAATCCATCAGCCAAGAGCAAAGCAATCTTCCTTCCACACACCTCCTACAAACAGGCTATGAAAAGAGGTAAAGATTTCATTAAAAAAAAGAAATCCACGTCACTCACAGCATTTTTTTGTGTAATAGTAACAGTCTCTTTGTGCCATCATCAGCCACGGCATTTCATTCACACAGAACACTTGTGGGCACATCACATATGCTTTTTCACTCAATGTATTTTTAAATGTTTCCCAGGCAACTGTTTCAATACAATATGCCTCCTTGGCAACCTGATGCCCACAAATGCCATGCCAGTCTCCCCAGTCCTCTTTTTAGGTCTTCCCATTCTGTCATATAAATATCAGCAGGCTTGATTCTGCATAGACAGCCACATGCGTGCTGATCTGGTCTTGTACATGAAAAGAGAAAGCTGCATCAAAAATATGAGTTGGACACTGGGTTGTGCACATTAACAAATCTAGGCTCTGGTTAGCTACCAGGGAAGGCAGGTTTCAAAGGTTTTGACTTCTCATCGAAAAGACTGTATCACCTACCACCAAAATTACAGAGAGCCAATAAAAGTGCTTCCACTCAACTGACATCCTCTGGAAACAGCATTAAGTCTGCATTTCTCACATTGAAATTGTGTGTCATCTTTACTTTCCTGACTGTGCTAAAGTAAGTCTTACGCAGATTTCATAATTTTTCAGCTTGAAGTGTAATTCATGATGTTAATGAACAGTCTTCCACTCTACAACAGTTAGTGATCAGCGCTATACTGAATGGGACACTGCGATCAAGCTATTCTTTCCAAAGCTGCATTAGCTGCCATGAGACACACTGGCAAGTTCATTTGCTGCAGAAAGTTTCACTGATGCTCTGCTCTATATACATACTTCAGATACCAATGTTATCTTTTGAGCCTTTTCCAATACAGTATTTAATAAAGTGGACTCCTTGATTATTCAAGAAACTCACAGAATATTTAACAAAGACTCAAAATCACCAACATATTCTCTTAACCTGAGCATATGTTAGCTAAAATTATTAAAACRTTAAAATATTTTTATTTTCTAGAAAGGCAGAATTTTTTCTTAAAATTTCTATCTGATGTAAGTTATCACTACATACTACAGATTCAGAGATACTTTAGGAGCACCAACACTATGTAATAGCATCAATAGCAATAAATTTAATAAAAATCGCATATGCTTCAGCCTCAAAATGGTACATTAAAAAGCATAGCCCATGCATTCAATTATATCTGTCCCAGAGGAAAATCTAGCACGAACTATGGTATTTTTTCTTCATTATTTTGTAAGAACAGCTGAAAAAAATGACAATTTTTCCAGGCTATAAAATAACCAACACTCTAAATCCTACACTGACAGCAAAGTTCTCCTCCCTCTCTGTGAGCTGTTGTATCTTAAATAGAGACTCCTCCATTACTTCAGGCTTTTTAATTCTTCCCAAATGCAGCAGCTCTCATTCAATACTGCAGCTGTTGGGTAAGAAATCAGAAATAGCAGAAGATGGATTAGTTGATAATGTACCAGTTCTTCCCCAGCAAATGCTGGCACCTGCGTTTCACACCCTCCTCTTTCCTTCAGCCCAGGAAAAGAACACTTGGTTTGTCTGGCAGACAATTTATAGGCTTTTGTGATTACAGAATTGTTAAAACTTCAAAATCTTATAGTAGCCCCTTCTTCCTAAAAGTTAAAACTGAGGCTTAATTTGCAGAAGGGATTAGGGGGCTATATAAGTAAAGACTAAGAATATGAAGCTGGATGAGACTCTGCAGAGAGTAGATAACTATCCATGCTGATACTCCATTTACAAGAGACCCCTACCGATAATCTGTAGAATCATTCCAAAAGCTCAAATCATTTGGCCGCTGGCTCAGATCCAATTGAGAATGATGAGAATGACTATTCTTTGCATTTTACTATGAACTTTTCTGAAAATCATAAAACATTGCAATTATTAAACTAAGAGATAGAGTCAAGTGAAAAATAACAGGATTTCCATTTTAGTGGAAGAAATGATAGAAATGACCTTGTCCAAACTGGCAGAAGCAAAAGTGCAATCTATTCAACAGACCATCTTCATTAGTCATTTGGGGAATACATGCATTGAAAATATTGAGTACAAGTAATAAAGATTTCTAGAAAGCTAGTTTCAAATCACAGATAGAACAAAAATCAAAACATTTCACTGATATGTCTTCCTTCCTTCAGAGATTATAATGGGAATACACTAAACAAATAGCAAAAGTAAAATAATATATATATATCTCCAAGATTTCAGTTAAATCAGGAATAATTTAAGTGTATTTCAGTTATATACAGCTATGGTTAATATAAAAGTGAGGTGTCTTGCTTTCTCAATTAGCAGCTGAAATAATAACTGTCCTTGTTCTTTTTATTATGTTATTTCACTTTTGGCACTTACCATACAATAATTTATTTTTCTCTGTTCAAATACTCACCCATATGAAAGCTTTTACAAACGTTACAATGCATGGCTCACAGCACCACACAACACCTTCAGCTTCACCAGGAGCTATATTTGGCTTCTGTTTCTGGAGAAGCCATAGCTAAAAGAATGTATGTTAGTGCAAAACATGATTTAGGAGAAGACTGTCAAGGTAGCAGGTATGGAGCCTTAAAGCACTAACATAAATATTACAGGATCAAAGCAAAAAGAAGCAAGCAAAGCAAACAAACCAACAAACAAAAACCCAAGGCGGATGCCTGCGGAGATGATCTCAAAGAACTCTCCCTACCACTGACCTTTTTTTTTCCAGGAGATTTTTACGTTGTTTGCTGCCGCCAAGCGGTGGTTATCAACGGCGCTACTTTTAACCCACGGCAGAGTCACGCAGATAAGGATTAGAAGCAGATAAAAGAACTCAAATCAAAACACTTTTCCTGTTGTTTTCATCTGGCAGAATAATTATTACAAAATCAGATCTCAACTTTTTCTCTATTATCCAATTTTCAAATACTTGCTCGATTGATTCCTCCTTTCAATCAAATTTATTGCTTTACTTGTACACGCTCCTTGCTAGACTTTGCTCTACGTCTGCTGCCATCACCACCTTTCTTCCCACACCATTCCTAAATTCTTCCCTTTCAGATCCACCTCTTGCGTCTATTCACCTCACCTGGTTCTGCCTGGAAGATCCGGGAGGCTGCCCTTCCTGCAGGCAGCACGGAAGAAGGAGCCATTTCCTGGGATCTCATTTAATCTCAATGCGAAGCGCCTTCTGAAAGGCAACAAAAGCGAAAAAACAACACAGGACCCTTTCTGCACCGCAGCCATTGTCTCTTGGGTACTGTGATAGCTGTAACAATATGAGAAAATGTTAGGCTACACAATAACTAGCTTTCTATCACCTTTATTTCTTAATTTCGTTCCATTTTAGTCTACCATGTTAGTACCCTAATGTGCTTTTTTGCCCTTTGGCTAGTTTATCTTTTTTGGGAGGTACAGTTCCTCTTAATATTATCACTCTGCACCTTTTGATATTTTTACCCTTGCTCTTACACCAAATTATTGTCATTAACCCCTTTTAAYGTCTCGGTTATTTTAGTAAGAGGCTCTACCTCTCTCCACACTTACGGCCCCACAGAAGCCCACGTTTACCACAGTWACACATCTCTGGCTTCAGCACAAAAATCTAGCGCAGTTGAGGCCGCAGCCATTTCACCCAGTTCGAAGCCTCATTTCACATACCTGCTCGCAGCACCAAGCAAYGTTTTCGAGGAAATAATTAACATCCTAATGCGTTTATTGATCACGTCCAAAGAATACCAGTAAAAAAGTGACCACATATACATATGCATAAAAAAAGATTACATACAAGCACCAGAAATATTAAAAAACAGCATATACAATAAGCTTCAATAATTTTAGATTGTAGTTAACACTCTAAAGATGACTTTTAAGGAGAMTATGCCCCCAGCCGCTGAACCTCGGGTTCCCTGTGGTATCAGGGGCACAGAGCGCAGCAGCCACGTCAAAGCAGTAACCTTTCCGCGAGGCGATGGCGCCGTCCCCGCCACAGTCCTCGCTGTGAGGGAGGCGCGCGACGCGACGCGACGTGACCGCCACTCCGCCTCAGCCCCGCGCGCCTCACGACCCGGCGGCTGCGCAGCCAAGGCGGGAAGAACCGCCTGGAGCCGGTTCCAACCGGCCCCAAGCGCCCGGCAGCAGGGAGGCGGCCCCGCCCACRAGGCACCGAGGCCACGCCCTCTTCCAGGAAGCCCCGCCCGCGGAGGGGGCGGAGGGCGGCCTGTGGCGCGGGGCTGCGGCCGCGGCCATGGCGGAGGAAGGAGCCGCCAAGCTGCGCCTCAAGCCCAGGAAGGCGCCGCTGGAGCCCAGCCCGGGGCAGGACGCCGCCGGGCGGCGCCCGTGAGTCCCGGGGCGGTGGGGAGAGGGCTCCCCGTGCGGGTGAAGCGGGAGGGCCAGCGCGCGGCGGCCGCTTCCCGCCTCCGCGTGAGGCGGGGCCACCCTCGCGCGTGAGGCCGTGGGGGAGCCTCCTCAGGACACGGATTCGGGGCTGCAGTGGATGGAAGTGGTGTAGAAATATCCTTCCCTGAACAGTGGAAAAAGCGTTTGCAGGCCCATACTTCCCTCGTGAGGGGAAAGGTGCTTTAGTATAAAACACTTTTTCTTAAATGCATTTCCAATCACAAGATTCGGTGTAGTTTGCATACAAAGAAAAAAGGGAAGAGCTGCAAACATTTCATTAGGGGAGGAGGCTGAAAGAGATAAGTGAACATAGTTGAGAGTGTCTATGGTAGGGAAACGTTTTGCTTTTAAAACTTTACCTTTTTTTAAGCAAAAGGTACAACAAAAAATAGAAATGATGAGCTAATAACTAATAGAAAAGTATTTCCTTCACTCCTGACCTCCTCTCCACTTTGTGRTCTCTCTCTTTACAGGACGACTGACAAATGTTACTGGTTTGAAAAAGAACAGTTAAGTGAGTGTGAAAAACCATGGACGTTACTAATGGAAGCTGTTAATCCAGATTTAAAATGCACAGATTGGCAAACAGTGCCCAACTTTCCGGAGTTCTTAGGAAAGGTAGCACATGGTATCTGCACTTTGTTTCTCCTGACTCTTAATATTTCATATTATCACTATTTTAACCACAACACAATCTAGAACAGCTTTTAAATGGATTTGGGAGTGCTGTTTAGTCACTGCACAGAGTGGTAGGGCTTATAGGGGGTGGTATAAAAACAAGTTGCTGGGTTTTCCTGCACACACAGGTACAGCAGCAAATTTAGTGCATTGGAACACTTCTCTGATGCAGTTTCTGTAGTTTCTGTAAGAGAAACAACATTGAAAAAAGCAAACTGTAGAGGTTATTACACAAACATAATAATTAGAGGTTAATTACAACAAACATGAGTGCTCCATGCTAGGCAGTATCACAACACACAACCCCACAACAATTCTCAAAGAAGATATCCTTTTCCATTCAATATCAAGAGTAAACAGTAGCATCCTTGATTTTATTATATTTTCATTCTTCTTAGCCTATATGGGACAGAAGAAAAATATCCTGTTTGTATTCAATCAACTGTATYAATCTAGAAATGTAAAAGGAAGAGATATAATGCATAAGTTGCATGAGAAAGTTCTTAATTACTTTACAAGCAGTGGAGGTGGGTCTAAGTTTTTTTAAACAGTTTRCCCTTCTGTTATTTGTATTATGCACAGCCTTATTTTTGACTATACMGACTGAAATGCATTTGTACTGAAGATATTTTGTGTATATTTTAGAGTTCAAAAGAAGAGAACCTTCAACAATCAGAAGTCTTTAAAATTGGAATGAAAGACTTTCAATGGATATCATTTCCACCTTTTCACAAAGAAAAACATCTAAACCCAAAAGATGTCAACTCCCCCCAGCTAACAGAAAGCCAAACTTACCATTTACCTGAAGGCTACAGCCAAGCAGATAAACCAAAAAGTTTGTCCTCTACAGCAGAGAAAGCATACTGTGCATCTTTTAAAGATCAGACCAAAAATGTGGTTCGAGAGAACTCAAAAGGTGTTTCAAAAGTGGATGCAAATCYTAAGTCATGTAAACTCAGTCAGCATAAGTATCCTACATACCACATGGCCTCCGCACAAAGCTCTGCAAAACCTCATGGCTTTCCCCAGCCCTGCAAAGGGACTACACAGAACAGCAATGAGAGGAAAGACAACAGCAGCAGCATGTCCCAAGTGCAAACACATCAAGGCAGTGTTTCATTTGGTGAGGCCAGATCTACGCCTGCAGAAGGGAACTCTCCTCTTGTCAGCATGCCTGGAACTGAAAGCTGCAATAGAAAGCCTGAAGATCACAGTGAAGGAGCTTTAGCTCTTGACAGCTGTCCAATATGTCTGATGCAGTTTAGTGGACCGTAAGTTTAAGTAACTTCAGAGTATACAAAAAACAAAATGCTTTTAGCTGCATTCTACACAAAAACCATGAAAATCAGAGTCTTAAAGTGCCACTTAAATGCCACAATTGCCTGACTCTAATTCAGTCTGAAGTATTATAAAATATAACACTTCAGAATAAAGATAAATATAGGTTCCCTGGTAAACCTTGCTAGTATATTTAGAGTTAGCAGTTTAAATACTTGACTACAAAGACTTTTGTGAAATCTGTATAAGTAACAGCTATTTTAAATSAGCATTCTTGGCAGCTAAAAGCCAGCTTTAGAGCTAGACAGGTTCATCTCATGTAGCTGTTCAGCAAGTAATCTGGATGCTTTTAGCTGAACTGACTTTGTTTCTCACCAAAATAATTCTTTGTATTTGCAGGTTGTCTCAATTGGATATTGATGGTCATCTTGCTAGATGCTTGTCTGAAAGCACAGATGATGTAGTGTGGTAAATCTAATGGAAAGAAGAGCGAAGTCACAAGCCCCAGGATGAGCCCTTCTCAAAGGAATAATGTGCCAAGGAAAAGCATCCTCATCTTAAACCTTCCTAGGGATTGCAAGCCAAACCAATGCTTCCAAAAAGCAAAATAAAAGTCAGTAACAGTTAAACATTTACTGGTATATCTGAGAAAAGCATCTTTCCCCATCATGGTCAATAATGATTTTTAGTGATCATTTAGTAACAACGAATAGAAGGGAAGGAGGGGGAAAGTAGGTTGCTCATTTGCCAAGTATTCACTTTCCCAAAACACTAGACAAGTTGTCTTATTCATACAGTACATCAAATCTCAGGTCACAGCCTTAAGAGTTCAAATTAATTTCTTTTCACAAAGCACTACGCACAAGAATGACAGCTGTGCATCTCCAAGCTACTTAAAATTGCTTTCCCATAAAGTAAAAGGTATAATTCAAGATCATAGACTGTATTTCAGTATTTAATTTTTTCTATCATAAGAAACTTATACCTTCAATTTAAAATCAGGTATGATCCAAATCCACAGAATAAGCATTGAATACAACATCAAAATACAGCTAGAATGCCACAGATTTTTGTAATTT
Source organism: Eudromia elegans (assembly GCA_003342815.1). NCBI lineage: Eukaryota > Metazoa > Chordata > Aves > Tinamiformes > Tinamidae > Eudromia > Eudromia elegans. The sequence goes on from PTEX01000195.1 coordinate 1,376,342, forward strand.
AAAATGCAGTATATTTAAAAAGTACAAGCTGGACACAGCTCAGTTTACTTATAAATGATAACAGTCAACTTGTTCATTAAAGTCTTTAATAGTTGGGCAAGAATATAAACGATCTTAACTGTTATGGATTAGTATACCACCTTCTGCACAATTAAAACTGTTCAGCAAAGATCCCAACTAATTAATTATACAAAACTACAAGAACATATTTACTGTTTTACAATCATTAAATTAGCTAATTTTTCATTTACTATTTTCAAATAAGACAACTATATATCATTACCAGATCCATTTGTAATATATTAAGATTTTTTTTCAAACACACATTTAATTACATCCTTCATCTTCCTTTATTTATAAAACAAGTACTTCATATAAAAAATTTCCCCTTCATCATGAACAGAACATTTTTCATACACTTGCACATGAGCAACTAAACTTGTAACCAGAAACTATTTGGCAACACAGCAAATTGTAAATGCTTTATATTTTCAAATAAATCAAGTCTTTTTTAAAATGCTTGTTTTGCAAATATGTCTTTGTTTCCCTCCCTYCCAAACACGATGTTTTGGCCACCTAGAAGCAAGGTGGAACATACCCACACTTCCTTATTCCATTTATTAGATCCATGCGTCAGGCTGTCAAAGGACAGTGCAATCTGTTCTTCCATACATGAGCTGACTTAACACATAACCAGATTTATTTAAATACTGAAAGAAAAGTTATTCAGTGTACATTAAATAATTGTTAGGAAAAGGGTAATGGGAAGAAGTAATTCAAATTTAAAAGTTTATTACAATTTAAAAGCAAATAATTTCTTCTCTAGATAACAAGGTATCCAATGTCCAGGCATTTGAGGCAAGTATTTCCTACTGGTTAAATTACTTAATGCTGGTTAAAATACATCTTGCTCAATATAAAAAGCTAGAGTCCAACTGAGAGAAACCCATAACTTAAATCTGAATGGGATTAATAAAACTAAATAACCRCAGACCTGCACAATTGTGACTAATGAGGAGATACAAAAATGTAGGTTAATTGATGATTAATTTTAAAACAATGTCTTGGCAGTCTCATCCTAGCACCTCATGACTTGGATGCAAATCCAAAAAATGTCATGTTCAGCACCTAATGCAATGCTGTACCCTGAGAAAAGCATATGTTAATGTAAAGAAAATGAGAATGTTGCAGCATATCCTGCATTTTACACCAAATTAGGCAAGATGTCATGGCACAGGGTTTCTCTTTTTTCTTTACCACACCTCTTTCTATGCCTAAAAGCCACACAATATAGTTAACCAGAAATCTAGCAAAAAAAAAAATACTGCCTCTGCTGCTGTTACCCACAGAGGCAGGTAAATCTTTACAAGGATCTGGAGTTTTAGAGCAGTGCACACTTGCTAGTCTTCAAATGATTTTTTCCAAGCTGATCAATTATTAAACCTTTCAAATATAAGGTCCCCTTTCCCTTCCCTTCTCCCCAACCTCCTCAGTTTCCAAGAGAATGGATTCAGTGGTTATCTTYCTCTTGACACAATTTCTCAGGTATTTTGTCTATTAAAAAAAACTTACTACTTTGATGCAAAACATTTTACCAAAACATCCCTTTCTCTTACGTAGGATAATCAGTTAATATACACTGAGTATTTTCAAGCAGACAGTTTAATATAAGTAGGAGGTGTGCTTTATCAGGACAGTATTTTGTTACAAGATGTTCTAGGTGTACTACTTATATGTTAAGGCTATGTTCTAATATGCTTTTGCCCTATTTCTGAATATTTGTACTGTTGATAAAAAACACTTAAAAAATCTAGTATACAACAAAAAAATCATTGTGGGTGTAGGCACTGCTTAAGTAGTTCAGAAATCCTTTGTGTGCAAGTTGATTTTTTCCAATCTATATCTTTTGGTAAATTTTGGAATTTAAAACAGATTCTGGAATTGATATTGTAAATTCTAATTTGGAGTTAACACTGCTGAGTTACACTGCATTCCAAATTCTGTAAAGATGCAAGTGAACATTATGTTGTAGCTACATCCTTCATGTTTCATACGTAAATGGTTACTTAATATCAACAAGCAGAACTTACCCGGTTTAAGAATGTTCCAAATATGTAACAATTCTTCAATGCAGTTTATCCATTTAGGCACTTAAATCTTGTACCCAAATTTGTTTTAATTGCTAATAAAACACAACTCCTTTTAGATATATTTGAGACATTTAGACACGTACCACTTGTGGAAAAAAAGGCATCAAAAATAAGCTTCAACACCACCGTAATACATTTTATTCTTCAGGATGTTACACTCTAATATTCTTCAATTGGTAACTCATTGCATCGAATATTTGTAGAAAGTATGAAGATTTCAAAGTCATTCAGAATCTCATTTTCTTCAGGGATGCAATGAATGTTTTTGATTCTTCATGAAACAGGCACAAAATGTAAATTCCTTCATCAATGTAGCCAGTTTTGTCAGTGCCCCAAAATTAAGAACCATTAGGTAGCGGAAGACACCCACCAAAATCATTAGTCTCCTCTGACTTTCAGCAGCATTTTTTTTTTTTTTTTTTTTAAAAAATCATTGGTCTCCATCCAAAATCTTACAGTTCTCAGCCTTGCATGCATATACTGTAGTTAAGGATAAATTTAAAAGGTCATTCACATTGTCCACACCAAAGGTGACACTCCTTCATACTGTTTCTTCTGTTGACAGCAGCAAGGGATTAATATATTCAAATCCTTCAAATTCTGACTGATCTATTCGCTTTATTATATCTCTGAAAAATAAAGAGAAATACAAATTTATCACAGCTATTGTGGTTCCTGTACTTTAAATAGCAAAACACCTTACAAGCATTTATGCAAAGCGGCATAGAAACAGTAAGTGGTAGAAAGCTGCTGAACGTACAGATAGTTCACTAATATCTCATCCCATGATTTAATGCTAAGCATACGCTATCCTCTTACAAAACTGAAAAAATCTTGTAATTTTAAATATTTCTTTATATGCAACTGCACTTAAAAGAAAGACATACTCATCATCCGGGGTTAGCTGCACAGGTTCGCTGGTGAACTGTGTATCAAAGTTATCCAAACCATAATCATCTGTGATCTGTGGTTGAAATGGAGGGGTAGTTTGCTTCTTTTCCAGCTAAGAGGAATTATAATGGGGAAGAGAAGAAATAAAATACTGAGCATTTACTAAACCTAAAAACAAACTGCTTCTTGATTACATATATTTTTCAAGTCATTATTCTTAAGTTTAATATTGATGAAATAAAAACATCTAACATTTCAAGTAGATTTTGACACTAAATGGTATATGGTCAGCCTGTTTGTTACTACTGTATTTTAAATATAAGTCTTCTGGACTGGAAAAACATCAGATTTAATACAATGTTTAAATAAAAATGATAAAGGATAGGAAAAAGTTTCCCAAATCTCTCACCATGTAAATTAAGAAAAGAATTGTTGCTGTATAAATCTGGGTCAGTTTTTAAATTGAGGACACATTCCAGAATTTTTCTACTCAAGATAGTTTCCCTTAAACCAGCCTATATTAATTCTGACTTATTCTTATTCGCTAATGTAATTCTAGCACAGAACAAAACAGTAGCGTTATTTACTAATGCCCTCAACAGTAACTAGCCACAGCAGTAAGTGGTCACTAAAACTATGTAATGCAAAACCATGAAATATCCCAGAYTTATTCTTCAATTAAAATGCAACTATGAATATATTTACGTAACTTATTTCCYGCTGAGGGAGCTGGAAATCAACATTTACATTTATCTTCCACATCTGAGAGTTAATAAGATGAAAGTTTTTCTGACTCRGATAGTGCTGTTCTACTCATTACTTTCCACATCTGCTACAACCAAAAGCATCCCCAGCACGTCTGTTGTTTGCCGTGCCTGATTAAGGCAAATCCCTGCTGGTCTCTGGTTATCACATCCCTGTTATCACAAGTTGGAGCTATACAGGAGGTGATAAGTCAAATGCGATTATCTGTTTGAATCTCCACCCAGTTCAAAAAGGCTCACAAGGAGCYTGTTAACTCCTTTTCTTTAGCATCCTTTTAGCTTGCTTTCAAGCAGTCCAAGTTCCAGGAGCAGTGGCAGGTAGGAAATCAGATGAGTAACATTTTGGAAGTTAATGGAGATACATGCAATTGATCTGGCTGATTTAATGGTTCACAAAACTGGTGAGCTGAATCACATTTTACTAAAAATGGCAAATAATGCTACTAGTTGTCTACGCATGCTACCTCTACCATATTACTGAGCCTGCCAATTATTATAATACAGAAAGTAAACTTTTATATTTTAAAGAATCAACTGAAATTCTAAAGTATTGCCTGTGAATTATTCTACTGAATTTGTACTCATGTTTTCCCTTGCGTTATTACCCACGACTCACATTTGATCACGACTTAATTTCACACTGTACCCTAAAACAGTAACGAAACCTCCAAAGTTCTCTTTCGCATTGTAAAGGATGGGGAGGAMGCAAAAGCACCACATTCCTTCTGTTAATATTCAAAAGCATTTAAAAAGTTTGCTGCCTCTCTCCATTCCTGTTTACAGTTTGGAAGACATTCAAGCTAGTTCTTTAACATAATCAGCACACTGAGCAACAACAACAACAAAAAATTAAAAATCACAGCTACTGCTCGTTTCTTTCTACAGAAAAGCTATTCCAAAGCACTAACTCTGGAAAAAGACAAGAAAAGATAAACAGTTCTGCTTAACATCAGAGATAGGAATTTAAATCTTAACTTGATGTKAACTGAAATACACTAGATATCAGCAAGCCAAACAGCTAATGCTTCAAACACTTTTAGTACAGCTAAAATTGAAAACATTTYAGAGTGAACCAATCACTTCTTCATATAATTTTTGAGTTGTCTTGCAAATGCCTACATGTTTTACAGAAACACGTTTTACAGTACTCATCAAGTACTAGTGTCCATGGTTGCCAGTATGTTATGGGCACACTGTAWATTTCAAAAAGTATATAAAATATACACACATACAGTTCAGAAATGCAGTGTTACAAAGGTAAAAAGGACAACATCAATTATTAGAGAAAATTATTTATGGAAATACTTTCTAAAAAGTAATCTGTATTTTATTATTCATTTTAATGCCTCGCTAGTCAGAAATAGTGGAATAATCAAAATCCAACAYCTTGCACCTTCTCTCCCTCCCATCATGATCACATATCCATCTCCTACAAAACTCAGGTCTCTCTACCTGGACTAGTAAGGTAGGGCAAGKCTAGTCCAGAAATATCTCCTTACTACTGTCAGTCAGTACAAGTGCCCTGATCAGACAACTGCCTTTAAGATACAGAGCAGATAAAAAGTTTCTCTCTTTCATCTTCCCTCACTAAAGAAGTAATTTGATTCTATCTTATCCATCCCAATGTTTGCTTTCACAGGAAACAGAGAATATAGTATCTTTGAGCTCCACATACCTACCAAAAGGAAACACTGATGAAAAGGGCCGAAACTGACTGGTGTCGTAAGTGGCAGATGAATTGTACAGTGTACTTCCTTTCCCCTCAATTAAAAAGTACTATTGCTCTAAGATAATTGGAACCTAAGACAAGTGTGTTTTGTAAAAAGAACAATTCTTGCAAATTTTTCAAGTACTGTCATTAAACAAGAAAAAGTGAACTTTGTCTGCCCTCAATTTATCAATTTAAAGGATAGAGCCATATATCTGGTTAATAGTTATAACCACCAAGTCTCTTTAAAATAAAGCCATGTATTTTCACAGTTTTTCTGCTTATAACCAGTTCTTCAAAACTGGAATTCTGCATTCATACAAAGCTCCTTACTGAGGCTGTGACTATATACACCAAAAAAAAATCAGGATAAATAAATCCAGATTTCCAAAACTAAGTGTTCTGCTTATTATTACATATCTTTTGTTCAAAAGGTCACCTAGCTAGAAATTACAGATTTACAGTCCCATTGCTACAGGCGTTGTAAAAATATACAGGGAGACTCAGAGCTGTATCATAATAGGGATGCAAAACTCACATGGATTCTCTTGCAAAAGAAGGGTGGAYGGGATTGAAAGTTATACCAAATGCTAAGATAACAGCAAACCCCAAGTCGCAAAATCACTCAGAGGCACCTGTATGAATGCACTGCATAGCTTATGACAGGTGATGCTGCTATTCCTCCTGCAAGAAGGAATCCTTTGCTCAGAYTGTTAAAGGACCAAGATTCCACAGCACCAGTTTATTCTTCTCCCTCCCCTCCTCTTTCTGCATGCAATAAATAAATAATAAAAACAGTAGAGTGGCTTCAGGATATGAACATCAAATGCTTGTACAAGGAGGTTTACAGTTAAATGATATGAAAAACTTCCACATAGGCTATAGATCATTTCAAAAACATTTACTTTTGCAAGCTCAAGAGCTCCGTCTTCACTGCTGAGTTAGGTAGCCTAATCATTTTGCTTACTAAATTCAATATGAAAGTCTTAAGAAATTCCTTGAAAATGCTATTTTTTTTTGCCAGTGACAAACTGTGAGTTCATATACAGGCAAACAATATTTTGGAGGTGAGTAAGGACAAGATTTTACCTCGTGTTATATAATTTAATTGCCATTAAAAAATTTGCATCTGGTAATATAACAGTGCATGACAAGGATTTTAGAATAAATTGCCTAGTTATTTCAGAATGAAGTTCAAGTTTAATTAATTCTTCCTATCTACTCTGAATTGTTGCTTTGGTTTTTATATCACACAAAGTATATTTTAATTATCTCCCTCCTCCCTCCCATCTTATTGTAAGGAGCTTATGACCACAGAAGTTCATACTTAAAAACTGTGGTTAAAATAAGCCATACTAGTTTTCTGACCTTATTTTTGAATGAAACATCTACACAACTCTATCAATACTCATGCTACAGGGCATAAAATTGACTACTACATGAATCATAAGGAAGTTGGTTATCCCTATGAGAAACATTGTAGACTGAGCAGTTGGAACCATTTTTACCTTCCTCTGAAGCTTCTGGTATTGGCATTGATAGAGACAGGCTACCAGACTTGATCATTATTCTGATCTGTTATGGCCTACGCAGTATATACAGTTTGGATTAGCCTTGCTGGCCACAGGAGGTCACCGTTCCTCTAGAGAAATATCAGATAGAAAATCAACATTCAAAACTCCCTTTGGAAGAGACCTATTGAAACTAATGGAAAATCAAAAATTTTCATGCAAAAAATCCTCAGTGATTAAATAACAAAGTGATAAGACTGTTAATAGTTTTATTTTGTATGGAGTTTGAGAGAAATTTCTTAAATTCTGGTTTCACAGTAATATTTCACTATACAAATATTAAAAAACCAATATGAACCAGGCTATTAGCCAACAACTCAATGCCTTTTGCTAAGGAAGCAGTAGATGGTCCTCTCTGACTGTTTCACCACAGTTTGAAATAAGAGATACTGGACAATATTTAGCGCCAGCTGTAAGTCTCAACTTCTTGAGACAGCTGTTGGTATCTGCTCATGCAAAAGCAAATCCCAACTTCCTATTAATTACTATTCAGTTGCCAGCAAGATAAAGTCAGTTTTAAAGAAATGGTAGTTCTGCAGGTTGTGTATTTCACCCCAAAAAAAAAAAAAAAAAAAAAAAAAAAGCCCACCAAAAAAACACAACCACACACCACTTTAGGTTTCTATTCACTTTCCATACTAAAAGGAGCAATTTCAGATACATTAAAAAAGACAAATTTATAAAATGGATTGAGGTTAAAGCTCCCTGTCTAGATGCCTATATCAACAAGTCATGTCTTTATGTTAATTTACCAGAAGTACTAACTTTTCTGCAGTGAGCATTCTAGTATTTTAATACGGACATTTTCCTTCCTTTTATGCTTAGGCCCTATWAGGCAACTATATTACTCTAGCAGTAACATTTAATATTCTGTTYTCAGTACAAGAAATTCAATAGTAAGCTTACACAAACCATAAAGGTCATTTRATATCATTTAGAACAAGCTATGCAGCTAGACCACACTATAATCTGTTGTGAGCTGAGAAGAAATATATACACTATTTCCAGTCAGTCCACAAGAAAACACTTTCATTATGCTTTCCTCTGACAGCCTATATCTCTCTATATCTACAATACTGCTAAACACAAGCAATTCATCTATCCTGGCATGCTTTTGTTTGAGTACATTATTATTTAGGGTAAAAATAAAGTAAAAAATAAACGCCAACAATCTACACTCTCCCCAATCTAACTTGAGATAAATAGTAAACACAATGCAAGTGATAAGCAGACAGCAGTGGTCCAAATGATTATTTACTTAGACTATTAACAGAGTGGCTCGGAATGYTGGTCTAGGCTAGGACATATCAGTGTGTTTGGCACTGAGGAAACAAATAAAAGTTGGTGATCAAAAAACCTGTATTTAAGTTTGAAGCGACTGATGACTACCAAGGAATGAGAAGTTGTAAACCCCCTCAAAGAGGTAAAAATCAAAATTAAAAGTTAACACAGTTCAAGTGTTGACCAAGAAGCATCAGTTGAAATTATGGCTTTTTTATACAAATWCAAAAATACAAGGCCAAATAAATAGAATGCAAAAAAATGAATAGAACTGTGTAATACATGATGCTCTATATAGCACACTGCGTTACAGCACCCTTAGGTAGGTAGCATAATGGAACATAACACAGGCTTGAGAGAAACAAAGGCATATCTGACAAAGTTAAGGACTCCCTATATTAATAGCACTGAAAATAGCAAGTGTTTTAAAACACTGGCTCCATATATAATGTTTTATGTTCTCTTAAGAACATTAATGATGAAAGTCTGAACAGTATGTCCCAAAGCAATGTAGTAATTATGCAGTTCTCCCTTGAAACTCTTTCATGCTGTTACAGCTAATGCTGCTTGCTTTTGATAACTCTTAAGGCTTAGCAATGGGAAAAAGTAATTGACATGTATTTTTACTGTTCAACAAGATGTTAAAAATGTAATGCAAGTAGTTGTATTGTTGACTTCATTGACACTTCATCCACAAAACAATGTAACAGTTAGGATCGTTTCTATAATGGTTTGGTGTGATAAACACTGAAGTATGCACAGTTACCAAGAAAAGCTTTTAAGAAGTTACAAATTTAGTATTTTCTGCTGCAAGGCCACTGAAATGCAAGTAGGCTACTCTATAGGCCTAAAACTTTCCTTATACCAATTGCAGCAGAACTGCAACTAGTAGAATCCAACTGAAACTAGTAGAAATTGCAGTAAAACTGCAACTAGTAGAGCCCAACTGAAAGCAAGGATCAGAAAGCATTTTAAATAATCATACTGCTTAAGCTATTCAAGGTGTATCCCTCTTTCTTAACTCCTCTTTCCCAAGGGCATGATCCTACTCATTTAAATAAAACCTACTATATACTTGTAAAATCCTTCTGATTAGAAGTTATACAATTTGTAAGCTCAGTCTCTTAAATGAACTACAAATAAGCTACTCCRAGTTGCAACATATTTCCATGTTTGAAGGTAAACTGGTTCCATGATACCTTACCAAATCTGCTGGCAAAATCAACTACAAACAACTTCAAGGCAAAAAGGCTTCTAAGCAGCAGAAAATAGTAATGGCACACCCACGGGTTGCCTCTGTGGATCTACTCTTCCTCAAAGGAGTCTGAAGTGTTTGCAAACAGGACTCCACAAAGCAACCACCCTGAGCTGCACAAGTCCTACGTGCTACAGTTGCAGATGCCTTGCTCATATCCCAGAGCAATCTGACAGTAACAGAACACTGGCACAGGAGTTCAAAGCAGCTGCCAATACAAACCTGCAAATAAATGGCTCCATCAAGGCTTTTATCTCTACCCCCCCTAAGCTGTTCTGTGTAATTCATTATATATAAAAACCCACTGGTTTTTTTTTTCCAAATTTTATGAATGGTTGCAAGCAATTTCATCATGCTTTTATCCATTACATTATCCTCTGGAGGAAGGAAAWTTTTTTTTATTCTTGAAATTGAAATATTCCTATACTCCTTTTTCTGTTTAATAAGATAATTGTATATACACACACAATTAAGAAACTATTAGCATATGTTTCTTTTGAACACACAAACAGATAATTATTTTTACCAGATCCCAGTCTATGCTGCGGAAAAACGTGTGAGACTTGATATCAGAAAATCCTGTCTGTGGCTGACATCCAAGCCTTTCTTTGGGATCCTGCAGAAAACAAAGAAACTGATGTTACATGCTCTTTAATCAGTCAGTGAGGAAAGATCCCATTTTTGTCAAAGCTCATCTMCCTGACTCCAGCATCCCTAGCACGCCACAAACTGCTGGTAAGACACATGGATGAAGCTGATCAATGGATTTTTTTTTTCTTTTTAATAAGTAGGTTTGAACTTTCATTTTAAACTTGTTATTTCTGCCACACTTCCTCAAAATAAAGTCTAGACTTGCATACTGCCATATAATATAAGTGACAGTGGTTCAACTAATTTCAATCAGCTTAAGTGAATAATTAKTAACAGAAAAGAGTTTATAAACATTAGTCTACAATCATCATTAACTGCAAGCTGGCTTTTAAATCAAGTTCTGCTAAATTTTCCTAATTAATTTAGSAATTAAGTAGTATTTATTTTAAACAGACAGGATGCCAAGGTTTTATAGATTTTCTTAATAGYAAGCAGATTAACTTCTTAACTTATATTTCCTTTCAACAAAAAGCCCTGACTTCCAGATCTTAGGATTCTAAAAATAAAAGAACGTCATTTACCTTGTTTAAAAATCCTTTTAAGACATGGGAGGCCTTGACAGAAAGAAACCTTGGAATCCGGATTGGCTTTTCAAGAATAACTGTTACAGGTTTAAAAACAACAGTATTACTTTGTCTTAGAACATCCTTCATAACTTCAAATGAAATACTACATTGTTTATCTAAGTTATCATTTGGACAATGGGAAGATATGGTGAATATTCAAAATTTTGCAAAGGCGCTACATGATAAAGGATAGTATTTAAATAACATTTTCTGAATATATTTTATCTTCATCATAATTCAACCCAAATAATCAAAATGGTTGTACCTTGAAAGAGGTAATCTTCAGTATTCATGTCTGGATTGTCAGTAATGATATCAAATGGAGATCTTCCTGCCATCATTTCAAACATCAGTACACCAAGAGCCCACCAGTCCACACTGAACCCTGTAAATATTTACAGAAAAGGTTTCAGCCAAGATCCTTGAATTTAGGGGTTCTCCGATTCATAAGTGAAGGTTAAATGGCCCTATTCCACACAATCCTTTCCTTTCACTGAAGCTACAGACAGCTTACTCTATCACTGGATCAAACTTCACTTTTCAGTATGCATACTAACACATAATGTGTGTTGACCACACCACAGTGCTTCAATTAAAACTGAAAGACTCAAAAAGAATATTCAAGTTCAAAGATGTCACATTTTTAGATGTAGTTACACAAAAAATAGCATCTTCTACTTAGATGATAGCACCCAGTTCAACTTCTTTAGTCTATCAGTTTTCAAACAAAAGCAGTGAAAATAAASTTTAACATCTGTAGGAGCCGTAACTTTTGTCATAGAGTTTATAAAAACTTACCAGGGGCACTTGCACTTGGGATGTAAAGAATGCCAAAGAATTGGTTTGATTTTSCCATGGTATCATTTAGTGGTTCTTGTTGAGAAAAAAAGCTAACTTTTGCTCATGTATGATTTAAGGGAAGCTGAAATGTGTCCTACAGTACAACTAAGCTRTACAGCATGCACTCAATTTTCTCAAAATATAATGGAACAAAATTAAGGAAATTAARAAGAAATGTATGTGAAACAACCTACCACCAGAACTTTGATTTGTGAATCGTTATAACTACAATGTCAAATAATTTATAGCCTGGCTTACCATATTCTTCACCTCTGAGAATCTCTGGTGCGATGTAATTTGGTGTTCCACAGAAAGTGCTTGTCGTGTCACCAGGRCCTAACCCTTCCTAGACACACAAAAGCAGTTAGGCAATTTTTTAACTTGCATTTTCTAACTCGTATCACATAGGAAGATAAATAAAAGCTTAGCCATTAGGCCAGRAGAATCAAAAGCAACCTATCTAGGAACCTCTAGTGGTTCTAGCATCCTAAAATATAGTGCAAGTATAAAAGCAGACTGCCTGTATTGGATACTGAGCTTGGAAATAGAGATGGAAAAGTTAGAAAAGAATCATACCTTGCACATGCCATAATCTGTTAATTTGATATGACCCTCTGCATCTAAAAGAACGTTGTCTAGTTTTAAATCTCTGTAGATTATTCCTCTTTCATGTAGGAAGTTTAGAGCAATACAAATTTCAGCAGCATAAAACCTGAAGTTACAGAGGAGAAAAATCATATTAACAGATTGCATAAAAGTTGGTACAACACCTTGAATCATCAAGTCATATCAAACAGCTTTTTATTATCAACAGAACATCAGAAAGAGTTGTTCATTCATAACTGATACTGAATTCATATACAGTAAAAACATTCCCTAAAGTAAGGTGAATTTTTTATTTCACTAATAAACAGAACCTGCATAATATACTGATTTATTTCTGATAATTTCAAATAAACATRCAAAAACTGCATTTTCAGCTTGAGGACTATGATGAGACTATTCTTTTTGTAGTGCTAAAGCCCATAAAGTAAGCTTTTCTTATTCCTTTTAATGCTATCATTTAATTAATTCAACACAAGATCAAATAAGTTATACCTTCAATACTTCAAATATGCCAACTGAACATGAAGCAGTTATCAACAAAGCAACAACAATTAGTTATTCCCATAATTAAATGATCTTTTTTTTTAAAAATGTTCTATGAAAAAGTAATATCTCTTCCCAAAAAACACTAAGTTGTATATTAAAAAAATAGAATTAAAAGAATAAAATGTAGATCTATTTCTCTTTGCAATTAATATCCCCTCATGGAAAAAGAGTTTCAAAACTGTTAAATATGCCATGAACTAAAAACAACAAAAAAAGGAAGCAGTTCTCCTAAGGTAGGAGAATACCTTGCATGTTCTTCGGGAAGTTTTCTTTGCCGTTGCATGTGAAACATAAGATCTCCCCCATTTACGTACTCTATGACAAGAAACAATCTGAAAAATGCATAGAATAATTAAGACATTCCAAAGAAACTCTCAAGAAAAACATAAGTTGCTATCCCATTCCTACCTAGCCTTCCCATTTAAGCCACTTTCATTTCCACTCCTGACTTAGACTAAGTTTTCTTCTCAAACTAACAGATATCAAGAAAAAAAGAACACAGGCAAAAGCCCCACACATTTCTGACCTATATTACGTATGTCATATATCACGTAGAATCATTATCGTCACTCAAATGAAAATATAAATGGAGAAGGTGGACTAAATGCAAAGGAAACCTGTAGAATCATCTAGGGCAATATAAACGGTAACAAAACACATTTAAATGATGTCTCCCTCCCAGTGAAGGGTRTGAGTAATGTTACTCCTTGCTGTTTTCAGAACCAATTCCAACACTCAAACCTTTGTAGGACCGAGGCACCAGACTAACTACTCTTGAAAAACATTTAGCTGGTAATTCTGGGCAAGCCCAGAGCATATATTTGATTACGGTAATAATAAAAAAGCATCATTCATCTGAAAAAAAAAAATATGTAAATAGCCACATTTATTGAAGGGGCTAGTGACAGAATCCCAGAAAATAAGAAACTCAAATCATGTTCTCCAAGTACACATATTCCATCTTTAAACGTATTTTATCTTAAAAAATTAAAGAAAAATAATGCACCAAATGCAATCACATTTTCAAACTTTTTGGTATTTTTTAAAATAGATTTATACAAAAACTACTTGCATATACCTCTTTTCTGTGTCTGTTACCAGCACAGCCAGTTCTGGATAAGTTTATTAGCTTCCAATCAGTTCCTTGTCTGTAATTAGATCCTGCAATGATTCTGACTAACATTACAGGTATATCCATGACAACTGGCTTAAATTATAAATCTAAGACTACGGCTGCACTGCAAGAATAAGCCAGGCTGGAAAAAGGAAGCTCCTTGAAATTAAATWCTGTAGCAATGGCAATACTAAGTCATTGACTACCTTCAGTGCATTTTTTTTCCCCATCCCATTTCTCTTCCTGCACTATGCATTACACTATCAAAGTGATATGTGAAATGTATTTCCATGGCTTTTTTTTTTTTCCCTTCATAGAGTATTTAAAAGAAACTTCAACCTCAATAGTTCCCCCTCCCATACCTTTAAATTAGACGTTTAAAGCTATTAATTTGATATGAATGTGCCTGTGAATATTTAACAGTCTTATCAGTTTCCATTTGTGTAGGGGACAGTTGTTACTGTTTGTTTTCCACTCCAGTCTCTTACAGAAGAATTTTTTTTAGCCACATATTTAATCAGTAGCCTTTAGAAATTATTTCTCTACCCCTAGTCCAAAGTACACTGTTTTACAAACCTTCAGAACACTTTTATAAAGCTTCTTTACTTCCTTGACCTTCACTACCTTTTTCCTGCTGGGAAAAAAGTATGCTCCTGTGCCTACAGCCATTCAGTGGATCAAAGTTAGAAGACTGAAGAAATTATAAATTGTTAAAATACATTTCCAGGCAATATATAAGGCACACTAAYAAAAAGAAGGTTTTCTCAAGGATAAATGATAATACATGAAGACTGCATAAAATAGTATATACACTACAGTATATGCCAATTGAGTAAGCACAATACAGGGACTTTTATCATTATGTTAYGTCATTTTACAATATAAAAGTATGACAATAATAGGCATGTTCATGAACACACTTTAAAAAGAGAATGACAACACCCATCTACCCCAGCCACATATGTAAACACAGGAATAGAAGCTTTTTTTAATTAGTAAACAATCCACTTAGGATTGCACATGCAAGGACAGAATATTTAAAAGTAACCAAGCATTAGAGTACTACTTCCAAAAGAAACCAACCACATGCTCACAAGCCTTATATACATCAAAAATATTTCTTCACACATTTATAGATTCATAGTTGTCCAAATTACAAAGGACAGTTCCTCCCAATCGTCCTAGCGCCTATCCTGCCATAAAARCACAGCACTAGTGAACATTTGTTGAAAGTGGTTTTTTGTTTTGTTTTGTTTTTTTAAACATAAACAGAAGGATGTAACTGCCTTTTGTTCGAGTCATTTATCTAGTTATTTATATATTTGTATATAAATATATTGAGCAGCCTGTTTTTCTTTGACAGTATTTTGTAGAACTACAACAGGACATCTACATCATCTGTAGAATCAGGTTATAGGCTCTCTCTTATTAAGCTCTGTTCTGTCCTGCTATCACCCCCTGACTCCTCAACTCCCACTGCCCTGCACACATCACACTGGTCCTTCTTTCCTCCTATTTAGAGGTGGAAATCCCTACCTGTTGCTGTGCCTCACARCCCTCAACTGCACCATTCCTACAGAACTGGCTCTGCTGTGGCACTGAATACCTGGCTTCACTAATGCTTCCTTCCAAAGATTTCTGGCAACATGATGGAAGTATTCCATAATTACGTGTTTTATGAGAAGCAGTTAGTACAATGATCAAGACTTTCAAGACAAAATAATTTCAGATCTTTCTTACCGACTTGTTGTTTGAAAGCAAGAATGTAAACCAACTAGGAATGGGTTACTGGATGCCTGTTCAAACACATGTTTCTCTGTTTGTACCCAATCAATATCCTGAAATAGAGTAATTGAACAATCAAAACTTCTGACAGATAATCTGCTGTTGGTAATCCCAGAAAAGAAATGCTCACTTATACACACTGTAAGTGATAAGTGTTCTTCAGAAATAAAAAGCCCCTAAAACTGCAGGAAGTAACAAAACATTTAATTCAATTATATCATATATCTTAATCATTTAGARAGGTCTGTCCAATTTTTTAAACCCATTTAATTTAACATATCTGGAATATTTGTGATACACTGATTATGCTAGTTGATAGAATTGCATTCAGTTATCATAGATAAGTGACCTTAGCGTCACTGAAGCAATTCAAACCAGTAATTAAAGAGCAGCATGAATCTCYATGTCTTAAAATGCTCAAATCAACTTCATTTGCTCATATGCCTTGCAGACAACTGATCTCAGCATACTCAGTTTTCAAGGGATGCACAAATTAGGTTCCACCCTGCAAAGACTCCGTGCTTTGCCAATGTTCTGCTCTAAAATGCTCTAAAATTCCAACAGACATTCACCTCTTGAATCAACCCAGAGAAAACCACAAGAGATACTGAGAAACTAGGCCTTCCTGCCTGGAGTAATTAGTGGAAACTGTGTATGAAGGGAAAACAAAGATTTCAACCTGAGGACAATATGTCTGGCTCAGCAATCAAAATCTCAAAAGGTGTCAAGAAGTGTCATCATCAAATGCAAATGCATTTGCTTGGGCTTCCTGCTTATGGGCTCCTAAAGATTTGACATCTTGGAGGGTACAAGTGTGAGTCCAAATGTAAATCACAAATAAAGATTTTTAATGAAACTTTCTTGGTTGCTTTACTGAACAAATTCCTTAAAAGACAAGTACAGCATGACTTAAGTGTACTAGTATACCAATATTGCACTAAAGTGTTACTGTACACAAGATGAAGTTTAGCAAGAAAATCCATAATGGAAGCTAGAGTATTGCTTCAGTCCTTTGGGGAAGGTATTAATTTGTCTCTGATATTACCCATCACACAGCAAGCACTGGTATATTATATTATATTGTCTTAACAGTTACTACATAGTAGATAAATGATAGATTTATTAGGTGAAATCTCCATCACTTGCAATATCTCCTGTGTTCACAGAATTCAACACATTTCCTATCAATTTCCAGCATTCCATTATATTGCCCAACTTGCAGAGAATAAAAACACCAGCTAATTCCTTCTATAACATTGCATATGGAAATTGCCATTGAAAAGGAGAAGACTTCTCTTATCCATCTCAGTTCTTAGCGACAACTCTTTTAGAAAAACATGGTAGCTTTATTCTCTTAACCTTAGTCTCTGGAATAACGACAGATGGTTGCTAGAGAACCCCAGTAAAGCACCAACATGAGCAATGCTTAAAACTGTATCCCCTTTAGTCAACAACACTTCACTTTCTGGGAACCTAGTTTTCCCAAGACCATAACATTGATATAACATTGTCAGGTTAAAAGACATTTCTTTGAAAAAAATCTTTATTCTAAGAGCAGTTATGTAAGGATTTCCTTACTAGGTCATATCTATTCTTTGTTTAGATTATTAGAGCATGGGATTTCGCCCACAAGGCTAACACTAACTTCTGTTTTTATCAAGTACTTCAAGCTGTCATATTTCACCTAATCCTCTGCCACTTCCCTACCAGTATGTCAGACTCTACCATTCTAGTAAGGCCAGTGGCCTAAAACACTAGTTTTTCCTCATCCTTTCTGTCCAGTCTTCAAGATAGCTGCTGCATCAGGGCTGTTTTCTGACACCAAGTACTCTCGCTACCCTAGCGTATTCCATTACTTAGCACTGCATGTTTCATTCTAGTATCATTGCTGATGGTCTTGACTTCCTTATTTGCTATGATTAATTTTCTATTTTAAGGGTAACGAGCCAATCTAGTGCTCAGTGCTACTCTTTAATTAGTTCTCAAGTCAGTAAAACTATTAGAGAAATACTGTCCAAACTTTAGTTGCTCTTACTTGAATGACTTTTGTTAAACAGTAGCAAGTTGTTATGAGATGGAATGGATTACGATTAACACAGACTTTTACCTCATCATCATGAACCAATTCCTTTTTCACTACTTTCATGGCATAAATTTGATCATTCTTTTTTAATCGAACTAAAAGAACTTTGGCATAGCTTCCACGTCCAATAACTCTGATTAAGTCAAAGTCCTGTAGTCCAAGCCCYTGAGAAATCTTAATTCCATCCATTCCATCAATGACTGGTTTGATATCCTGTAAAAAAAAGAAACAAACAAGATGCTACAGACAAAAGTATTTTCATAACAAATAACTATTACACTAAAGAGACTTCAGCCACTGGACCAGATTTACTGAGTTTTCACATCACACAGACACATACACACTGGCATACAGATATTAACAACAAAACTAACACTTCTGGAAAATACTTATTGGTGTTATTCATGCTTTTATTAGGAAATGCTAAGTTATCAAGGCCGTAATTTAATGAACAATTAAATATTCCCTACTAGAAAGGGAAAGGCACTGCCTAAAGAAATCAAATTTTATTCAAATTCTCAGACTCTAAACAACCTAGATAGAATAACAGGTCACTTCATGCAAATTGTATTCCAACTGGTACTGCAGAACCTAAATGCAGAAACACACGGAAACAATTTCCTGATGAATATACCTGCCTTGATCTGAGTCTATTCCTATCCATATTAAATTCACTAGATTTTTAATCAAAATGAAAATTTCTAATAGCTTCTGGAAATAYGCAGAAGATGCTGGTTTCTCAAGAGTAAGAATTTGCAGAAAATGTCCCACTATGAAGAACATGACTTTTTTTTTATTTTCCAAGATAAAAATTATCTACTTCCTGGAACAAGAACATGTCTCTAGGCTTGTCAGAATTTAAAAATGAGAATCAAGCAGTTGAACTACACCAAGTACAACATGCACTTTGATAACCCAGGCATTATCAATGTATACAACGCTTTGACACACTTTTATGGTCTATTTTTATCTGACCTCAAACTACTGTACTTGTGCTCAGATCAACATTCTGCTGAACTATGGAAAGTGTTTATATAAAGAATCTTGATCTAGGATTGACTGCTATTAGAAGAGATTGCTCTAAGCTTAAAGATCTAGTCAACAAAGCTCCCAGAGTGCAATGCCCTCTCTATACAATACCTTAAACTCTTTCACTAAACCCCAAAGGGAGATAGAAAAATATCAGAGCAACATAATTTAGAAGAGCTGAACATCAGCACCCAAAATTTATGAGAACACTATTCATCTGAGCATTACTACAAGTCAGTAGTTCCAGAGAACAACTAAGATTCTCTGTTTCAAATTTATACCTTTATCTTTGAACTTGAGGGGAAAAATAGCTGGAGACATGTGCCTGAAAATAAAGCAGTTACTTGCCCAAGAGCAGTAACTACTGAAGTGTGAATGAGTGATAGTGACAAGGATTGTAGTAGAGGTAGAAAAAAAGAAGGTGCAGGCTTGTTGGAAGCAGGGAAGCAGTCTGCTAGTGCTTCAAGTGCTTATTTTAAATATGCCAGAAGCATTTTTAAAAAGTTGAGCCATTTAGGGTTATTTAAAGCATACTGGGATTTTTCAAACTGCTTTAAGGGGAAAACATTCTTAATGTGCCAGATAGACTCCAAAAGAGCCAAAATCAGAACAAAGGTATATACTATTCTACTTTTATTTTCCACATGATCTCTCTATAATTGAGTRCTGTTTATGTGAAGCATTTCAAAGAACTGGACAGTTAATGCATTATCAACCTGATCTAGTTCTTCAATATTAGCTTGAGGATAAGAGGTATAGCTCCATTAGAAAGGGCAGACAGAACAAAAGCAACTATATGCTGCAGGAGGCAAACAAATTCTATGATAGAAATCACTATTATTCTAATACAAGGAAAAAAATGGTATTTTTTCATATTGTGATTAGGAGGGTAAGAGCTGTATACAGAAGAAATCTGAAAAACCCAATTAAAATGCTCCAAAAAATCAATTTTCTGGAGAGAAAGATACACCTTTTTGCCTATATGATAACAGAAAAGATACAGGACAAGTAATTAGCTATTTATAAAAATTTTATGAGTATGTGCAAGTACAAATTAAAATCCTATTTTAAAAACATACCTCGGAGTCATCTTTAATGCTATCATGTTTCCGGCTTGAAGGCAGGTAAGGAACTGTAAAATAAAGAAAACAAACTGTAGGAGCATGACAGCTAAAGGTTTCGTTAAAAAGAGTAGTCTAGGTTTAAGCTTGCTTTACTGCTCAAGTTTTCTAATTTACTCTTCTAATCCGGACACTACCGCAGAGAGATCTAAGATACTGACATAGGAAAAAACCCAAACCCACAAAATTAAGAAACACTTTAAGTTCTGAGGTGTTCTTACACTGGCATAAGAGCTTGCATTTGAAACTCAATTTCTTTGTTTAAAAATCTCCTGTTGTTGTCAGTTGCTGCATGATTTAAGTTCATGTTATGGAATGGTTTCCATGCATACCAATTTAGGGTGAAACTGAACAAAATTACATACTTCAGAAGCTTACTTTATTTTATTCCTTAGTGGGTATTCAGTCTATGCAACTAAATCAGAACTAGTCAAAAGCAAACTGCCAAAAAAAATGTAGGTAAAAATAAAAAAAAGCCTCTCCTCTTCAAACTGTGTTGCTCTGCATATCCAATACATCACACTACACTACTTGATAATATAAAGAGAGCCTTACTGCTACAACCCAGCTGGGAGTTTAACTCTTACCTTACTGAACACAAAGGCAATTGCAAAACCGAATCCCAGGGTTAAAGATCACGCCCTCTGAACTTAGTTATCCAAAGGAGTTGCAGGARGAATTACTACCAACTTCACAAACATAACGTTTAAAATAAACTTGCATTTTCACAGAATTCTATACAGCTACCTAGCATCATGCTCGTACAGAAATCCTCTTATTCAAATAATGAAGCATACAAACTGTATCCTAACAGGACAGATACTCACTTCCATCAGTCTCTTCTAAGGGAAGATCAGTTTCTTCATTTTTATCATCTAACTGAGGCTCCTGGGAAGGCATGGCCGGATCCTTGCAAAATAAATTATACTGATTATAGTCTGTGAYGAGCGTATTGAAGGACTAGAAACACAGATTAAAGTTTAAAGCTTAGGAAAGATACCAGATTTKCTGCTGAAATATGAGAGAAAAAGAAGAGGATAGTGTCAGACAGACTGAGATGGCAGAAAAAACATGAAAGCAACAAAAGCCTTTTTGCAACCAGTGGTGCGAAACACACAACTGCCTTTGTTCTTAAAACATTTCTACAATATAAAGGAATAAATATTAAGGCTCTCAGTGTCAACTCTACCTCTGTTTAAAATGCATTATTTCCTCTGGAAAATTCAAACACAACTTGCTACCACTTAAATTTCATCATAAACTTTGATTTGTTAAAGTGAGAAAACTAAGGTCTGTCTGCAGACATTTTGGGAATGAAATTAAACCAGCAAGCACTTTCAATGTTATGATCCACAACCACTGCAGTGTTTATTACTTGGGATCAATGGCTAGAAATCAAAACAGGACAMACTAGAACATCTTAGCTCTATACAGAACACAAACTTACCATATGCCTTCTGCAGGTCAGTGGTACAAGTATGTGACAACGTTTATGGACCAACAACTTGCAGTTGATACACTTGTAGCCTTGCCTTCCAAGACCCCATATCCTTTCACTGCATTGGCCACAGTATGCTCTCTAAAAGAACGCATATTATTAGTTTCAACCGCTACTTTCCTTCTATAGGCTGGTATTTATCCAGCAGAAAGAACCCATCCTCCCTACCTCCTAATAAATATTCAGTAACAAAATTCATCATTTCTTTTAAAATATCCTTTTAAAAAAACAAAGGTTACATTTCATGCTTAGAATTCAGTCAAATGCACTCATTTAACAGAATGTTAAGAAAATGAAGATTTCTAGTATGAAGAATTCATCATAGCCTCATATCTGCATGACATTCTTACACAATAAGCATATTTGTAACTTCAGGTATTTACAAGGACTATCCAAAGACAACAGAAATCTGGACCACAGCAATACGCATAAAAAGAACCCAGACAATTTCTGAGAACAAGTAGTATATGCTGCAGGCCTCTACTAAGAATATTCTATATCTCTATACACTTTAACAGTCACAGGCCATAAGCAGGAATTTTATAAAACAAATATATAAAAATACTTCATTAAAGTATTATGAATCCTGACCAAAGTAGTCTGCATATTCTATTATTTAGTACCAGAACGATATGGTTTTAACTAAATGCAAGAAAACAGTATGTGTTAGTTTAAATATTCATGAAAACAGAAACCTAAAAAAATTTCATCCAATCATAGTGTTAACTCTACCTCAGCTTCAAAGACTTGCAAGTTTTTCGGATTCTTATGCACTGAGCAAGACTGCACAGACCAAAAAGTCACATGAATAAGCAACTTGCTTTTCCTTTTTCACCACTCTGCATACACAAAAAAGCATGGACAGAGAAAACAATATCTGCAGAACATTACTAAAGTGCAACATTTTATGCAACAGTACTCACTCTGTTAAAACGTTTGGCCTGAAACAAATGCCCATTGACTCGGTACAGCTTCCTCCATCTTCTGGCTCCACGGCGGTAGATTGATTCTAAGAGAGAAATTWAGGTGTAAAGCAGCAGCATGGTAGCACAGCAAAAGCAGACACACTACGTCAAGCAAGTTGCAGCTTAAAGACATCTTGTTTTTCTAGATAAATGCAGAGCTAAAGTCCCCAGCTGAGTTTTTATTTTCCCCCCCCTCTTCTCCACTTTTCTCTCCTCCCCTCTTTTTTTGAAAGCAGCCTTAAATGACAAGATTCTGAAGGATGTGCTTTTACCGTTGTCTCTCCCTTTCCTCTGTCCCTGTCTCTCACATGATCATAATCTTGTTATGGTTTCCTGGCTGTTTGCTGGTTCAAGCTCAGGTGAGAGAGGCAGCCAACAGTTAAAGACACAGCTTCCTCCAGCAAAATCACATTGCACAGCTCGCTATATCAAACTAACACATAACAAGTAAGGGAAATTAGATGCTAACAATATTTTAAATGTACAGTAAAGCATGTGCTAAAAAATCTGCTAAAAAAGTGTTACAATCAAAAGTTACATTATTTGACCTGATTTATGTGGTCTAGAAAACACTACTAAAGTATTCCATAAAAATAGTTCAAAYGTGTTTCTGCAATTAAGATATAAGTAATTTTCATGCAATTAAGGATAGATTTTCAAAAGACCCATACAAGAAAGTACCCAGTCTCTACTTTGAATTTACTTCTGCTGTTACTTTGTACAAACACGCAGCCAAATCTTTATTTATGAGGCTAATGAAGTATTTGATATTCATCATGAAGAACTGGAAAGGGTGTTACACAACCCCAGTACAGTTCCAAGCCATGTGCAGCTGCAAAGGACACAGCCATCGCCTGCCACATAAACAGTCATGTGCTTCCCATGGCTGACACCGCCAGTGGTACTGGGTGAGGTGGAGGGGATGAAACCCTCCCTCCAACCACAAAATCCCCCAAAACCAAAAATTCCCCCTCCCCTCAAAAAAACAATACTAAGATGTAKCGTGTTTTTAAAAGATGAGTTATAATTAGAAGTAGTTAACAGATTCACAGATTTAATTTTAAGCTCTCAGAGTTTCCTATAATATTAAAGTTACACAGCATATTATAGACAGCAATAATTTGAAATAGACTACAAGCTATTAACATAAATATGGTGTAACTCCCTCAAATGTTTTCTAGAAAGATATCTTGAAGTATTTTTACTGGTATTATAATAGCCTGTAGAGTTAGTACAGTGGCTCTTAATGCCATCTTTTAATAAAATCTAATACAAATGGAAAAGATTCCATAATTCAAGACAGTATCTAGAGAAATACAAAGTGTTAACTAAATTATCCCAGATAATATAGAAAAGAACATCCTTAATACAAACTCTTATGGCAAAATGCAAAATTATAATCCCTCAGAAATTAAAGATGAATACTGAAGGTGGTTTTGTGTTAATGTTTCTAGCTTTCAAGTATTACATAGCACTAGCTTCAAATGTTCATGTCTTATGAATAGCCATTCCTTTTCCACACATTTTTTATTATCAAAATATAATTCAAGTGCTTTTAGTTCAGTTATTACTTTAACTTAAGACTGAGCAAGCCCAAAGTCAAGTTGCTGGGAGGCAATGGACAAACATTAAATGTAACAGGTCTGACTTTAAATATTCTACTTCCATTTTTCAGTAGTATGGTCTATAAAAATCCCCACAATTTCTGTTACTCCTCAAGCAAGATTTTAACTTGCATGTGCAAATGTTTGCCTTACAAGAGTTTGAAGCACACGAGACACTTCATTTAATAGTGTTAAATGCTTGGGGACAGGGGACCTTCATGAAGAGGCTGAAAGACTGCATACCACAGAGGTGGCAGACATGAGCTGCTAGGATAGAGATGTCTCACTTGTTATATTTGACTCATAGCTCTTCCACATCTGCAAAATACAAGCTTCCTTTAAAGTAAAGGAATTTACTTTCCTTAATACACAGTTCAATGAAAAACAAGTCTACAACTATTTACAGGACATGCTGGTTTGACAGTTTTGCTGATGCTGACTGGCATATTCATAAAAKTAAGAAATACAATAAATTCTACAAATTGATGAAAGCACATATCTGAACAGACATTCGATCATTCAAAATCTGCTTTATGCTTTCACAGCATCCAGATGTTTTACACATACTCTTTAAACAAATTAACCATCTCAAGGTAAAATACTGTGGACTGGATGAGGAAATGGGCAAACGACTCTGGCCTTTTATACTTTGAATCTATGAGTTATGACACTGTGTKGAGTGAACCTCAAAAAACAAAAATACAATTCTAACCACATCTTTTAAATTAAGCAACACAGTATTTCTGACAGCCAATGGGTATTTTTAATGACATACACAGTCTGACCTAAATACTCAATATAAGTGTCTAAACACACGCCTACTCCACTAGGGAAAACAATGCAATCCTTTGTTTATAAAAAGCTTTTATTCTGAAAAATAAAGAAATCKATTCAATTTTCTAACTCATTATCTAGTTAAACACTGATGAAGAATTTGCAGTATCTACACCTGAACTTAAGAACTTTAGAGAGGATTAGAATGACACAGAAAAAAAACACAAAAGCATAGTGGTAGGTACTACAGGAAGGTCTTTAGTTCCATTTTTTCAGAAGTTTCAAAAACTTCAATATTATTTTGTGAAACACTACATGTTACTCCATTATTAAATACACATCTTGCAGATGTAATTGAAATATATCATACACATGCATCATTCAAATATTGTTCCTCCATTTCTGAGATGGCATTTTATCTGTGGATGGGAGGAGAAGGGAAGAAGCAAGTCAAAGATTTTTCCAAAATAGCTTCCTTGATTTAGACAAAGCACCATACGGAGGTAACTTAATACATCTGTGTTCTAATGCTAGCTTACCGCTGACATGAGGAATATTAAGTGACTGATAAATTAATGAGCAGCTTGTGTTGGCAAAGTCTGCAAATAAAGAAGCAAGTCACTTCCTTAATTAATAACAAGTATCAAGTCCAAATCAGGTTTTTATAGCACACTGTTGTGAAGCAACTGTCTAGCAAATATYCAAGTTATTGTAGCATTAGAAGAGAAGGAAACCCCCACTAGAGCTACCACTGATTCCAGGTCTGGCCTAAGGCAGATGAAATCCTGTATCCTGCCTGTAAAAAGAGAATTAGGTATAAAACAAGAAACAGTGATAATAAGATGCCTTTAAATGACAAGTATTATTCAGTACTACACCAGAAATTAAATTCTATCACAGGAAAACTACTTTTCAGAACTACCAATATCAGCATTCATTTTTGTAATCCCCATGAAGTTAATATAATTTACAACTACCAATTTTTCAAACTTTCAGATTGTTGCATTGTCAAAACCAAAACAGCAGGGCTGCATGAGAACAGCTGTCACCCTTTGAGAAGGAGCACATTTTTTGTGTTGTTTCAGTTAATAGGGCAAAGGGTCACATATATAACATTCACATGCATATTGACCTGCCCCATTTTCAAAGTGTTTACAGTGAGTAAGGAGTAAGTAGCAATGGAAGTGCATCTCAAATAGCATAACRTAACACCTTCAAATAGGGCAGAATGTGGATCCGACCAACTTAAAAGTGGCCTAGTAAAAGACAAGATTCTCCCTGGAAAACTCCCTTAAGGGGACTCAACATCTTCTAAAGAGAAGTAAAGTTTCAAGTTAAGATTGCAAAGAAAATAAGGACATTTATCTTCTAATTTAATGCACACTAGATAAAAATCAGACAGCCAACCCTATAGAAGTGTGGATAACTGACTTCCCCTGCTATGCAATTCTTCCCTCTGCTGCCAAGTTGTGCAACTATATCATTAAGAAAACCTTTTTTTCTGATAACATATGCACATTTCAAAAGTTTTAACATCAGAATTATTTCATATATGTGACAATATAAAGTATTGCTAAATAGTAGCTAAAGTTAATAAAATCTGAAGAGTTGCAGAAGACTACTTCTGTTGCCTTCTAGATTTAACRATAAGCTATTTCTAATACCAAATTGAATCACACCTCCCACTTGGTTAATTCCTTTATGATGCAGAGAATTACTAAGCTGTTTTCTGAGAAAGCAATCTTCCATCCGAGAACTTATTTTTTTCCCTTCCCTAAGGATAAAGTCATACATATTGACTCATATAAGTCAATTTGATGTACCTGCCTTTTATCTGCCCTGTTAAGGGAAACCTTTAGTATTTCACTTGTTAAAGAAAGCATGCTTAAGTCTTTCAAATTAATGATGGTATTTGTTTTCTAGCTTTTGGAAGGAAGCTTTCCACTCCATCAAGGAAAATAAGGTAATTATGCTACAACTGCAAAATTTACRTTTTCTGCTGTTCTCTATCAAAACCTCCTTTCATCTCCACTATGCACTCCACAGTCTCCCTCTACAGAGTAAGAATTTATCTATAAAATTGTATTACAAAGCTTATTCCTTCTAACTTATTTATAGCAATGTTGAGATRGCCAAAAATGCTGTTAAAAACAATTGGCACCTTGAAATTAATGAGGCAGTTCCCATCTCAGATCTTYCGGTTTAAGTTCTACAATTTCAATTTTATTCATTGCCTGCCTATTTCCAGAAAGCTTCCTTTACATTTCCCATGGCTAAGCAAGGTTTTTCATGACAAATGAAACTCTAAAGGGCAGACAGTCCTCTACCCACCCCTGTACCAGGGTATCTGCACCTGATTTACTGAGAAAAGCAATAGATGATAGCCTAAATTTTCAGAAGACRGATTTAATAAGCAGTATTAATGTCAGAGCTCATGTAGTACCAGAAATAGGCACAGCACTGTAGAAGCAGAGAGGCCTGTACTAAATCTGGAAGCTTTTCCTTTAAATATTTTCTGTATTCTGAACTAGCAACAAGGAATAATAAGGATTGCAATGATAAGCAGTTACAGATGCAGAAGAACTAAACAGTGAAACTTCAGAATTACAAGTGAGGGCAATATTGAGAACCCCCATTCTTATCCCCCCCCACTTTTTTCACTATCCAAGTCATTCCTCTCCCCCAGAGGCTTAAGGGCTGAACTGCAGTCTATTCAACATGCAACTATTGCATTGACAGTGATGATTAGAGAAGTCTCAGATGCTTCTGTTGAAAAACAACCTTCTCATCATGCCTCAGATTAGCTCTTTTTTAGTGTCAGACAATTTATAACTTGAACRGACAGCAAGCCCTCCAACAGCTATTCACTCACTATCATTAGTCTTACTAGGCTTCACTTCTGAAGTGTTCTCTATCTCAAATCAGCAGAACCTGAAATTTCCCCTTATAAAATCTGATTTCTCATACAGCAACTCAAAATTCCAAGATAGACGTTAATCTGCAGGCTTCCGTGACTGTGGTGGAATTACTTTAATTTAGCTTGCTTGAAGCAGCTGATTTTTAAAAACTCTACAAATGCAACCAAATACATTTGACAATAAAACTTGACAGTATCATTTACAATATTATACATTTAAGGGCTCTTTCAAGCTAATGAAGCATCCAAGATTAACAAAGGTTTAACAGTCTTGCAAATATCTGCTGGTTCCAACAAGTAAGAAAAAGCCTCATCCCTTTCATCCAATTTAGTTACCCAAATGCCTGCATAAGAAGCCGATTTGCAGGCTTAAGAGAAGCGTGTGTATATAGTTATATTAGCTTTTTATGTCTAACAATATAAGAGACCAGAAAGTAAAAAGCTATTTACATTACTTTTAAAAACTAGCTGAAGCATACATTGTTCTAGTATATTTTTGTTTATAGTTTCAGAATTAGTATACAAACACCTGCTAAACTGTCCAGGATCTTAAAGTAATGAAGATATCAAAAAAATCATGATCAGGTATCTGCTTTGCAACTTCGCTCCTCCTTTACCAAAAGGAAGCTGTATTTTAAAAAATGACAAATTCTAAAATTAAAAATTAAGTAATTCTAATCTAATGCATTTCTCACTGACTTACACTAATAATTAAAATGTGTATTTTCAAAATGTGTTGCATATAAAAAGAAAGCAGTACACAGCAAGGAGATGTCAGATATGCTTAAACCATGACACAGCTGTTTTCAATTCCTAAGCAACAATATATGTTATTACATGAAAAATAGTATGATTTCCATCTCTGYCAGCTCAATTACTAAAGAAGAGGGAGAGTGTTAGTAGCAGTTTCAAAACAGACTAATTACCCAATGCAATCCAAGCTCTGTCTTCAGAGTAATCTGTACAGTCGCAATAGTTCCTTTATTCATTGGGGGATGGAACTGGTTCACGTGCTCTGAATAACCTAATCATTGCTGCCAATACAGCAACAAACGAAGGGAAAAACCTTCCGTCTGAGCTAGAAAAATATTTACAGGCCATGCTACCGTCATAAAAAGCCTTTTAGAGCTATTTCAAAGTATTAGGCAAAAAGGGAGAAAAAATGAATATCTATACCTAAAAATAACTCAGAAAAATAATTAGGATCATAAGATCTTATTTGTCTCTATGATGTAATTTTCAAAATAGATGGCATGGAAAAAATGAAGTCTAGATATCTAATGGTAAAATACTGTGCAGATAAACAAAGAGCATAAGAGACATGACAACATAATGCAATCATTACTAAAAAGGGAAGCCCAGTAAAATCAGCTATAAACATTAAGACAATAAAAAGCACTATTCTGCTATAACACTAATGCCTCCAGTACTCACACCTTTAAAAATAATTCATTCTATTAGCAAAATGATTTAACGGTTGYTTCCTCTGCATTCTTCTATTTAATGAAACAGCAAAAACAGTCCTAAGATTTATTAGCATTAGCTATCCAAATCCAAGCAGCATTTAATATTAAGCACAAACATGCATTTGATCCGATTTAGAAATACAAAAGAAAAAATATACCTGCAGTTTACTCTGTCAATACTAGAAAATAAGTAAACCCTAATCCAAAATAAGTATTTCACATTAAACAATCAACTAAATAAATTTCAAGAAAAAAGTCTTACAAAACGATGCTCTCAAAATATCAATCTTTAAATTAGCAATCTTAAAATGAATAGGCCCTGAACACATACCATCAGGGTTTTTCGGATACATTTCTTTCATTAATTTCCTCTACTAGCAGCAGCATCTTCTGTCCTTTATCTTCTGTCCTTTTCTCCCCAAATCCATCCCCCAGGAAAAAGTCTTTTCACTGCAATCTGAACGGCATTTCGGAGAGGTCTCTCAGCCACGTCCTTACAAACACAAGAGGCACCAGGAATATCTGTACTTGTAACAATCTATGGCTGCAAGGGAGGATGGTAGGCAAAGCAACTACATGATAACCGAAATGCTGACTTCTATTATCTGCTGCACCACACACACACACACTGCATCAATGGCCTCAGAGTAGCAATCGCAATGATGATACATAAAAGCTATAGAAAAGGCAAGCATTACTCACTGGGTTTTATTCTTTCGCTTCTTCAGCATGTAATTCTTTATGCTTTACAAGGCAGTAGGTATGAAATGAAATATTTTCCCATTATTCCACTGATGCTGCTGTTTGAATACCACTAGACACCAAAGACAATAGGCAGGATCAGCTTGAACATTAAGAGCAAATATTTAATGGAAGACTGGTTATCCTGTTCTCTCCCTTTCACATCTCTGCCTCATGTATCCAGGCACGGGTGGTACTGGCTCCCTTGGGAGGCTGTAGCTAGCAGCTGAGGCACAAACTAAAACATGGCATGGATGTCAAGGAGCTGATATCACAAAAAAAACACAAGGATTTCTCTGATAAAACAGGCCATTCCAGTGGCAACTTTTACAGGTCAATAGAAATAGTTCAGCTACAAATTTTGTTACACAGCATCCTGGAGTTTTAAGAATGTTACATGAARTTAAGATCTGTCAGCATAAATAAACCGAGCCTGCAATAATTTAAGTAACAAAATTGCTACTTATATCATCATATCTTTGCATCAGGATATCAAAAAGGCTATCACTTATGGGCACAGAAGAGAAATATCYAAACACTTCATAAGGAGCATTGGTAACAATTTATTCTCCACCCACACTCCACCTCTCAAAAAAAAGAACTAGCTTACTTAAAAACAGACTTATTTTTGAATACTCAAGACTGGCTAGAAGTCCCCCATCTCTATCAGACAATCAGTATCTGAGGTTCCAGGTCAGCAGATGCTGGATACACCTGTGCAAGGTTGCAGCTCTTCCCAGATACAGAATAGAATATGCATCTGAAAAGAAGACAGTGCACCCACATGGCAACACTGCCATTCTGAGCYGCACAGAATGGATTAACTGCCCTGCTAAAATTAAAAAAGTCTGTTCCTACAAGAGTAGCAGTACAAGAATGGTAGGACTTGGTTCTAGGGRAAAGTTATGAAAAAGGAGAAAGAGGAACACAGAGACAATACAAGTTCAGATGCTGGAAAACCTGGGTAAATTCTATTATGCTGCTCACAGAAGAGCAATATAAAAGGATGGCTTCATCAAATAATTTTAAAATCTTTGTTCTTCATTGTCAATGTTCTCCATGCACTATTTTAAAAATTTAATTAACAGAATGCAAACAGTATTGAAACTCCTGTGCCATAGTTTATTTTACTAACAGATTATATTGTTTCAAGTTTCTCTTGAAATACACATCAATGCCACATCAGTTTTGCTAAAGTTCAAGATAGGTGGAATCATATCATTATGTTTCAATATGAATGCAAAATACTCAGCATATATTCCTGTATTCTCCTTCCAAAACCATTGTTTTTTCAGAAAATAAACAGAAAAAAACCCTACAATTCCACAGAAATTCACAACATTTGCATGTCAAGATATCACATTACTATATAAAGAAGTTTCTAATCCATGTCTTAACACAAAAATCTTTGAGCAAAACTTTACAAATAGTTTGTCAAAGTGTTCTTTGACAAATCCATTTTAAATCATCTATAATTTTGAAACAATGTCTGCACTCAGATTCCTAAAGACTCTTACAGGCTCCAAAAAAAMCCCATTCTGGAAAAAACGGCAGATGAACTATTTACTTCTCTCTGCAAATACCTGGAGATGAACCAGAGATATGCAACTTGCATAGTAAAAGCATCACACTCTACAGAAGTACACTCTTTGTTCTCATTCTTAAAAAGGATTGTATATGAAAATTTATTGAAAGAAGTCACAAAAAATAGTAAGAACTCGAAATATTCCTTAGTCCTGTCAACTTTCTGTGTCACATTATCAATACAACAAAAACTGTCAAGCACATGACCATATGTGTGTATATATATATATTATCAGGGATCTTTTTTATGTGTACTTTTAAAATACAAAAAGTTGAAGTACTGCTCAAACTACTTTTGTAGCCTAACTGTATCACTAATAGTGGTAACATACACACACACACACATATATAGCCCAAATGTAACACACCTGTTTCATCAGCAAACAAGCAGTAAGGCTCCACACTTACTAATTCACACCTATACACTTTATCATCTCCTGTTTCACAATCTAGAAATGCTACAGTCAAGTCACAATACCAGATTTCCATACCAGTCTCATGGTTGCAAAAGACAACATGCACTAAATCCATTCATTTAATGAGAAATATGACTGCAAATCACTTACTGTATATATCCTACTACACAGGCTGTTTTGAAGAATCAAAGTGTGATGCAAATATAAAGATATTTAAGAAAGCACAGCCTACACAGAGAGTAACTAGGTCATCTGAACCATACTAATTTGTGTACTTGTAGTTCATCTCATTCTCTGGGGCAACTTAGACATATACAGGTTAACACTGAACACTTATTTTCAAATATTAGAAATATCAAATTGCACACATCTTTGCTATGCCACAATTTTCAAAGATCTTTAAGGATCAAACTTTTTTTTCCTCTAAATAGCCTATTCTTCTCCACAGTATTTAGCCTTATGTTGCTTTGGGTTCTGAGTAACAGTTTTAGTTGGGACTCAGTCAAGATTGGCATTTCCTCTTCCCTTTAACTCTCAAAGGGTTAAAAGAACCATTTTTAATGAAAAAAGTAGCAAAGCACACTTCCATTTTCCACTCAGCTTTCACTTATACTGCTGTGACTAGTCCAGTATTATTAGATAACTTAATCAACCAATTATTCCTCTTTCTTTCCTTGATTTTTACAAAGATACAGAGTAGTATACGGGCAATCTCCTTCCATAATGAAAAGTGACTATCCAACTATTTAATACTTCCATAACAATGCAATTAAGTTATTGAAAACAAAGTAGACATATCAGTCATGTCTGCTTTCTTCAGAGATGTATCCACTCCTTCACAAGTATTGTAATAGATTGATAAAGCTCACTTTCACTCCAGGACATCACTTACCCTTACCACATTTTAAAAAAAATAACACCTCCCCACACCCCCCCACACCCCCAAAAAAAAGCAAACACATCTACCATATTTAGACACATCCAAAATCCTGCATTGCATAAGCAATGGGAATTCAGTATTAAACCTCAATAACGTTAAAAATAGTGTCTATTTATACAGTATTCTTAATTTCTGATAAATACTGAACACTATTTCAATATTCCATTTAGAAAGATGTAAACAAAGCAATATATGCGCATAAAGCTACCTTATGAAACTCTTTAAAGTACTTTTCCATGTGACAAAATATAAAATCAGTAACATTCTAGTACTCACTATCTTCTCCTGGACAAGGCATGCCAGGTTTCTCTGGAACACCTGGAAATACTAAAACAAAAAAGCTTTTAAGTAGAAAATATCAGTAGCACTATTTCCTTGATTCTTTAATACATTTACAAAAAAGTCAGTTTTCCAAAACAAAACAAAAAAAAAAAAAAAATTGTTACTAGTGGCAAAATCTTACATTTTGCTACAGCATTAACCCATCTGTATAGCTTAAAACTTCAAGTCTACTGAAAATATACTGGGTTGTTTGAGATTTGGTTCCACCTAAAATTTAATAATTACTAGCTTATGTAATTATTGCCCTACACTTTTGGTGTTGTAAAAAAGCACCTGATTTGATGGGTAAATACTTTTCCAAATTTCATATTTATTAAGCCATTAGTCTTATTAACAAAAGAATGTGTGGTTCTCATACTGTTATACTTACCATGAATAATCAGCCCTTCATCTCTGTTTTGACAATACAAACGGAATGCTTCTTCCAGTTCCATCTGAGATGAGATGGTACATGGGTCACCTGTCAAAAAAAGGTTTTTTTGAAAAATAGCACAGAAAACAAGCAAACAAGAACTTAAAGTCCCCAATACCACCCCCATTCTCTCCTATCTCCAAAATCAACTCAAAAAAGCCTCATACCTCAACAAATACTCTTCTTTGGTCATTAACAAATAGTAACTTTTGAAGGTCTAGAATACTAATGCCAAAATAATAATGTACACATTAAGGAGTGACATTGGTTTTTAGAATAGGATCAAGCCACTCCTCCCTCCCCTCACCTCCATTATTTCCAAATCAAAGCAACTTCATGATATGAAATCTCTTATACTAATATCCATAGCACCCCTCTTTGCACTAAAATGTACAAAAATAGCCACGAGTAACATTTCACATATCTACCATACCTTCATCATCAATCCACTTGAGGGTAATTGGCTGTTCTTGTTGCAGAGTACACATTTCACGCACTTCATCACAAAGTTCATCATAGCTCATTGATGCATCCAAGTTTGCTATCAGGATGTCTCTGCAAAAGAAAAATCAAAGTATAAGCCAGCATATCACAGACTCTTCGATGCAAAAGCATACTTACAGAACCAGCTAAATTAAGCAGCCAGAAGCCAACAAGACTACATCTCACAGTATTTAACATGTAAATATATTTGAATACTTAAGTAGAGGCATTAACTGTATTAATAATTTGTGTTTTATTCTTAAAGTTTACTTCTTCCCATTAATGTGTGCAGTTCCTCTAATTTAGATGCAAGTATTCATAAATACATATACATAGAAACTTCAACTGAAATTGATAGTAATATTAATCTGCATTAAGTTATTAAACTTGTGATAACAGATGACAGTGCCTTCTACATACAAATTAATGACCTTCAGATTGGCATATTTGAGTATTATTTTGTCCAAAGAGCATCTATTATCAATGCAAATGAAAGTAAGATTTATTCAAATAATTGTCTTGATTATAGCCATATGCAAGATTAGTAATATTTAATCTTAATGCCTATTGCTGCATTAGCCAATCAGTTCACAGGTAACAATATCATTCACAGTTCCAAAAGAAAATGTATTTAATCTAGTAATTCCCTTAACACAACGGTCCATACATGTAATTTTCTAATAAGTTATTTCCTGGATTTCTTGTTAATGTGCAGTTTAAGCTGTRCACAGCAAACATGTTTCTTGGGAGATGCTTTATTAGTTAAGCAAAAGGTAATACACACAAAAAATATCCTGCATCCACGTAATATTTAAAAGAAATAGTATCAAATGATCATATACAGGCCAGACAAAGTGAACATTACACAAGTGCATTTTCTTTTGCAAACACTTATGCACTTATTGATGGTATGGTAGGAACTCTGCCACACCCAGTAACTTGAATACCAAAGACCGTAAACTCACTGGAAACAGACTTGGCATTTGTATGTTTTCCAGTTTCTCATGTTTATATTTTTAACTGGAAATTAAAAATTCATATTGTACCACCATCTGGCATTTTTAATTGTTCAGTAGGTATCTAAATGAGCTTGTCTAACATTAACCATTTCCTGCACCTCAAACTTTTAAGATGAGGCAACACTTTCACGAAGAAATTGAAACAGCCAATTGTACAATGTATAAGATGATAGTCTGTTCTTATTCACACAGATACTTGAATTCAAGCAATAAAACAAATACAATACTCAGTTATCACTGAATCACTGTTTTGTAAATTAACAATTTGCTCCTCTAAGTAAGAGCAGCACTAGCAAATGAACACCACAGGATCACAGRGACATCACTAAAACGAATAGCTAGAGAGTAACTATAATAATCTGCTAATTTCAACAGTGATCTGTAAGTGTAGATCCTACTACATGAGTCAATATGAGCAAGTATAATACACCGTTTTACAAAAACATAATAACTGCAACTGGATATAACAGAGCAATCTATCTGTCTGTGGCCATAAACACTTGTAAGAAAATAGAAAGCATTAATCCATCAGACTAAAGAATAAAACAGCAACTCTTAAAACTATTCCAGGGTGCTGCAGTTCTCTGGATGTTTATTTAAACAGCCTAGAAGTTTACATGCTTGTCTTGACATCRCATTCAAATCCATGAGCTTCCTTTTTACCCTGTCATTGAGTGAGCCTATGAACTCCTGTTTGATATGCTTCAAAACTAGGTATGACACAATACAGAGGACAGTATATATAGACTTACCCGTTATAGTGTGTTTTTACCCTGATGAAGTCTCCGCTCAGATTAACTTTTGAGCCCATTCTGCTAGGCATGGTCTAAATGCAACTGTTTAAGTGAAGGCTATATTGCAAATACATAGAGAAAAATCAGATTATTCAGAAGAGATAACTCATTTAATTCCAAGAGGAAAGATCTCAGGTCGGAAATATTCAGATCTTCTCCAGGTGACAGTCAACTCTCCTGAAAGAAAGAAAAACAGAGCGCAGATGATCAGAAACACACTCTACTGAACAAGTACAGGATCCGATTTTGCAGCAAGAAAACACTTTAACATTCATTAATACTCATCCTAAACAGCAATGAAGTTAAAAATACCCTGATACATAAACGTTCCAATTTACAAAAAACTATAACTTAAAAGATAGTGCTTTTTTTTTTTTTTTTCCACATAGTCGGTATCATTTTATTATTTAAAGCTCTTTTTCTAAAGGACAATATTTTCTAACAAAACACTTGGCCACTCTTCTCACCAAAAATACTTAGAAGGATTATTTACTTATTCATCTATATCACTTCYGTCTCTTTTCTTCTATATGAAAGTTATAACACAGGTTTAAAGTAAGCTGCAAATACATGGACGGCTCCTTATGATGAGCGAATTACACATTCAGCCCCAGAATGGTAGAAAAAGAAACTCTTAAAGGGCAACTTACGCTACTTTTAAGGCCGGGCTCCTGGGCAAGCGTGCTGTTTACTCACAAGCCTTCTCCGCTCCACACAGAGACTAACTGGTAAATATTTCCAGCCCATCCTCGAAGACCGGTGCCCCGAGGCCCCTTCTCCGCCATCAGCCCCTCAGAAACCGCCCCCGCCCCGGGCCCGCCTCGTCTCAGAAAGTTGACCAAAGTCCCGCAAGGAAGTTCGAGGAGGGCTCCGGTCGCCTAGGAACAACAGCGACGCGCGGGGGGAGGATCCCGGGGCCTCCCGGCCGCTCGTGGCCTCAGGGCCGCTCGTGGCCTCAGGGCCGCCCGTCGCCTCAGCAGCCGCCTCAAGGACCCCCCGCGCTCCCTCCCCACCCCAGCGCGCCCTCTCCGAACATGGCGGCGCGAGGAAGGAATGAGCGCTGCCAACACCGCCCTCCTTACCTGCCGGCCAATCGCAACCTCCGCCTCACCTGCGGCCAATCCCCACGCGAGCTCACGCAGCCGCGGCCAATCGCAGGCTAGGGACCGTTACCTGGAGCAAGGGGGCTGCCTAGCCAATAAGGAGCCATAGCGGAGCCGGCCAGGGGACACCTACAGCCAATGGGAGGCGCGGGCGGCGGGCGCGGCGGCAGGTGTGAGGGGAGCGGCTTCTTCTCCTYACACCGCTCCGGGGCAGCGGCGGCTCYGCTGCGCTCGGCGACCTGGCAGCGGGAGGAGGCCTCGCGCCGCGCAGGCTGCGCCCGTGATGGGCGCTCTGTGGAGCCGCAGACCCCCTCTCGAGGTAGCGGCTCCTTGAGAGCACCCCGGGCTGCCCGCGGTGGCCTCGCTGCGATCCAGACGAGCGGGGCGGCCCCACGGTCCCAGCCCGGGGGCGGTGCTGAGGCGAGGGGCGGCGCCCAAGAGGCGCCGCGGGAGCGGGGGGGAAATGTCGCCTGAGGGAAACGCGAGCGACTCCCCAGGCTTGGGACCTCGCTCGGAACCCCTGGGGTGGGAAAGCGGCCGTCAAAACACCTGGATGTGGGAAAAAAGAAACAACACACTGATATTATGCCTTGCTTTCTCCGAGTAACCAAACCGAGTGGGAAATTAAAAAAAAAAATAAAAAAGGGTAGGGGAAAAGCAACTGAATAAGATGTCCTGTGTCTGAGTTTCCTCATTAACTCTGCTATTTTAGGGGTCTTGGAGGGCAGAAATATTATTTTGTGCCACTTTGTGTAAATGTGGCACTATATCCTAGTTGAAATGCCTCAAATGTTTTGCGTTGTGATCACCTCATCCTGGGTGAGTTTACTCCCAGTTTGCATCGCTATGACCATACGGATAATTAGTTTTAAATGACCAGGTATAAGCTCAACCTCAGGGTCCAAYTGGGCAACAGATTTTATAGCCGTAGTGACGAAAAATTATTTGCTAAGAAGCTAGTGTTGGCATTTTAGGTGCTGCAGCATAGAAAATGGATGTTACCTCGTGTTACTTAGTGGTCTTTTTGACTAAAAGTTACAAAGATGAAGACTGTTGTTTYCTGGATTTAATGTCGCCTTGGTTATTTAGTTTTACAAGGATTGTGACAGTTTTAAATCTGTATTTTTACAAATGTGTACGTCTACACACTTCCAGCAGATGGCAAGATACTCCTAGGCAACCATCTGGGAAATAAAAAGCTGAATATACAATAATTATCTGTAAGAGTCTTTTATTTTAATGGCACAGGCTCTTTAAAGGCAGGCTTGAAGTGAAAACAAATTATTTGGACTAATAGCATTAATCTAGGCTGCATATGGAGAAATATATCTTTTAATTTCTTCTGTGAAAAGAATTATATTCTGGAATATTTCAGTCAATTTTACTGCATGGGCTATTCAGAAAGGTCAAATATAATTTCATACAGTATGGTCAGAAGTAACTTAGAAAATTTCTATGTTTAAAAGTTAATTAGTTTGAATACAGTAAAATACTTATGCTACTTTTTTTTTTTTTCCCTTAAGGTCAGAGGGAACCATTTTCTCTGCAAGGTGCATTTCAGCATATCCAAGGAGACAAAAACAAGTTTTCTGTCCTCTTTACTCACCCTCCCTGAAACCTGTAAGTAATTCTTGTTTTTTGTAAGGTAGGTATTGCATCTGAATCTGCTTTGAGTATCTGAAATTCTTTTATCTRTTAGCTATAATGCCTAATATTTCCATTATGTATTTGTCTCATTAGGATCTATCAATAGAAACATTTATYTAATGGAAACCATTTTAATTTTTCCATGTAGCTCCGACATTTCTTTAGCAATTTAGTATGGATTAGAACTGGTGGTTTCAGATTAAGCAATAAATAAATAATAAATGGAAAGACAACACTACTATTTTTGTGTGTGTGCAAGGTACAATCATCTTGAATTTATTTCTAGAATTTCTCATTTAGCAACTCACATCAATAACGTGAGCAGGCATGCAGGCTACTCTTCAACCCTATTCTTTCTTTGCTTTTTTTCTCCAAGCAACGATATATTGCTTCCTTTGAAGTCAGTGACAGTGAAATCGTTGGTGTCAGTGGGAACGGACTTGGGGCCAAATGCCAGATAGTTTGGATAAAAATTATAAGGCAAAGCATTAAAATATTGTAACATAAACTGGAGCAAATTGTATGTCTTACATAAGATCCAAAATCACCATGGTAATTCTTTGCAATTTGGCTTGGTGGATTGAATATTAGTGTTTTTCTAGTCCATGTTAAAATAGACCAAATGAATAATGTTTCAAGACTATTTTAAGACAACACCTCCCTTTACCCATGTTTTTTATATAAGACAGAAGCGCCCAGAAGCTACCTCCCACTTTTGTTGTCATATTACATTAGCCTACAGGATAAAGGAAAAAATCTATGTGTACCCCAAGCTACATGTTTAAAAACAAAACAAAACCTCTATGCTTCTGTACTTATTTATCCAGGATATTTATACAACCTGTCTCTGTAGAATCCAGAGCACTGCGATCTCAATACACATGCTCAGCAGCTCCTTGACAGGCTTCATAACAAAGGATGGAGATGGGATAACAGGCCTGGATGCAACAGAATTAGGCAGTCCTATGTTTTGGCTGTTTCTGAATCCAGAATGAGAGAAGTTTATATACTGCAGAAGAATTATCTGTGTATGGGTTTTGTTTGTTTTGCATCCAGTCTTTTKGCTGCACTCTCTCCTCCAGTGACATCTGGTTAGTCCTCTTGTCAAATTTTCTGACACARGGTTTCACTACCTTCTCCACTTTGTTTTTATCGAGCAAAAAAAAATTTGTAAAGGGAATAGCCATAACAAAACTGGCATAAGGAGAGGGCAGATTCCTAATGCTTCATATAATGGTATGCTTAAATCCTCAAATTCATTTCATGTAAGATACAAGCTATAAAGGCAGATAGAGACAGTGATTTGTAATCCAGCTACCMAATCCATCCAACAAGACATACTTATTGCCAAATTTGTATTGTATTCTTTAAGAAAAAAATGGCTATAAATGGTCTGTGGCATATATTGCACTCAGTATTACTATAACATTCAACAAGCTTTTAACCACAGTAAATGTTTTAAGTCTCTTTAATAAAGAGGGCACAGGGAAAGATGTTGGTTTTAATGGAAATATTCTGAGTAACTTTCATTGAGTTTTCTTTTATCCTGCTGTATAAGTAAATATGCATAAGGGTAACATTTTCCTCCTAATGTGAAGTGCTTTCTTAGGTTAATGACRGTGACTATTGAAAATCAGAGCAATCCTATTAAGTATTTTGTTGTACCAGCAGTGGAAGCCTCATTGAGTTTAAATTGGTTTCGCTCCATTATCTATTGGATTAGCAAACCTGTTAAGGATTGATGGGGGAGCTTTTACTTAAACTTGGATAAATACTTCCTTTTTTTTGCAAAGGAGCAGGACAAATTTAGATATGTAGGTTACACTCTTAACAGTACAGGTATTGCAGGCATTGTTTTTCAAATAAATAACTTGGTATCTTCATCTCCATCTTGTACTTTCTGATTCTTTCCAATCTTTTAAGGCAGCAAYATCTGTTGTTGGTATTTTTTGTTTTTTAATGTAAGTACAGAAAACTGTGCAAGTGTCCCACAAAGAGTACTCATGAATACCAAATGGTAGTTTTTCTTCTGTTATCAAGGCCAAAGCAGAGGTTTATGAGCCCTTTGGCACCAAAGAGGCAAGATTTCAATATGGGAAGAAATCTCAGAGGTTAATTTGATTTTCCTTATAATGTCTTTTATCTTGTGATTCAATAGYTGGAATGTCTATTTTGTCAGTTTATAGAAGCTACAATTTGTGGATAATCTACACTTTATTAACACTTCAACATTTACAATGATTACATTAACGTATATCCTGCTCTCTTTCCCACAGACACACCAGTCTGTAGAGCAGTATTCTAAAGCGCTGAAAGAAATACAAATGTTTTCAGGTATAGCACAGAAAAAAAATCCTTCTGCTCTGTCACATGGTTCTTTCTTGTCTCCTCGACACTAGTACAGCACATCCAAAGTTTGGGTAGCCTTCAGTTGACATCAAACTTAGTTTCTCTCTTTATTCAGTGCTCTGTAAAATTAGTGTTTATTAGGAATATTGTATTTAGTTGTAAATAATGTGTTATCAC
Source organism: Eudromia elegans (assembly GCA_003342815.1). Classification (NCBI taxonomy): domain Eukaryota; kingdom Metazoa; phylum Chordata; class Aves; order Tinamiformes; family Tinamidae; genus Eudromia; species Eudromia elegans. The sequence continues at coordinate 1,417,534 of PTEX01000195.1, forward strand.
TTTTTTTAATCAAATGCAAAACATACCCAAAAATTCAGAACCTTCACGTTTATGTGAACCTTTAATCACTACACAAAGCTCCTTTACTGAAGTTCATCCATAGAAGTGTGGGGGTTTTTTTTCTTTTTTTTTCTTTTTTTTACTGAAAATTGTCACATGAAATTCTAAAGTACTTCCTGAAAATGCAGTTACTCTGTTATCAAGCATCTTTAAAATTTTTGCTCTTCCAACGTAGGAAGCTTGAATTGTCTGTGTTTCTGAATCACTTGTCTATTTTGGGACTATTAAGCTAATAAACATTGCTGTGTTTAAGCTCTCCTTAGTTTGGATCTGAAATGTTATGCAGTCATTGTTAGCAGAATTCTATTTGTGTATCTGCATTCGTATTCTGTGTATATTTTATTTCAYGCTGTGACTAAGAGCACTGAAATGTTTTAAATACTTCATCAAAGGCAAAGAATAAGAAAGAATTCTCCACCTACCTCTTATTCCCTTTTACTTGAATAATGTGATTTTTATCATTTAAAAATTGTCAGTTCATTACTGTTTTAAACTGTTAAACTGGTTTAACCTGGACCATCCCACAGAAGGCCAGATACAGAAAATCACTCTTGTGTGGAAATGAGTAATCAGCTGCTCTGTAGAAAAAGAAAATTATATGAGCGTGGAGAGATAAGMCTTCATTACTGTCCAGTCCTTAAGACGAAGGAAGAACGTGCTAATTTAGGATTTTCAATTGTGCTGCAAATATGTACATATGACAAATTGTCTTACACTAAGACAAGAAACAAAAGGAGCTGGGATTGTGTGACAAAGTAGAGTAATTCATATATCAAACCAAACTGGTAATAAATTGTTTCTTCTGCTGTTTTTAGTAGTAATCAATTGCAGGGGTTCCTTCACTTCAGAATTGTCTCAAGCTCATCCGAAAATACTTTGAGAAGAGATGGACCAATACAGTTTCAGCGAGGGCTTTGCAATATGTAGATATTGTTCAAAATAACGTTCAATTTGCAGGTCTTCTCAGATTTCTTTCTCTGTGTGTTTTGTTTTGTTTTTTACATTGTGTAAGCAACCCAGTATATAACATTGACAGCTGCAAAGGCTGCTGGAAACACTGCTCTGGCATATATATCAATAGTATCAGCATCAATAGGCTTAAAGAGGGACTTCAGACCACTCTTCTTATCCAGTTTCATTTCATGCTGCTGTTTTGTCTCTCCAGTTTCTATTTCTACTGTGCCATATGAGCCAGGCAGGCTTCTGGGAATTCTGTGCTGCCTGTTGGAAACGGCCAGTTCCTGGTTCACACCAGCTATGGAAAGGGAAAACAGAACAATGGCATTCTTCACATTTACCTGCAAAGGAAAAAGGAGAAATAAAAATAGTAATTTATAGGGTAAAGGCAGTCTAACAGATCAGAGCTAGCCATGTACTGACACAGTCAAATGTCAAATATGAGTCCTTCAAGGACTGAACAGCATTTGTGAGTTTTTGAGTCCATTTCCTAACTTAAATACAGCAACAAACTGTGTTTGAATGTTTCCTCTAGTATACTGCTGATCATGTTGCAGGGGAAAATCAGCAATTGCATGTGGTTGCCTGTTGTATTAATGTGGAGAAAAGCTCATAACATGGGATGATTGCTTTTGCAAAACTATTCTTGGCACTTACTGACCTCTGGACTCCGTCGTCTTGCCTTTATCTTGTTCTTTTGCTTTTTCATGTAGTCGGCATTGAAATGTGCAAATGCATATTCCACCAGTGCAGCGAAGACAAACACATAACAAATCCAGAAGTAAACATCAAGTGCCTTGATGGCAGATGCACGTGGAAGTGAAGATCGGGCACTGACCATCAGTGTAGTCATAGTAAGAACTGTAGTTATACCTGCAATGGAGTATGAGAAACTTTAGGTTTCATAATATGCTTTCATAAAAGTATTTAATAATCAGAAATTAAGGAATACTTTTCATAGTAGAAGCCCTTTAATAGTATGGCTGCTAACTTTCAGAACATCTATGAGAGTTGAAAAGTCTGTAAAAACTGTGCATTTGAATGAATAAGGCAGCTATGAGTATCTTATGCTTTACTTTGCTGTAGATTCAAATCCTCAAAATGTCTTCATTTGGACTTCAAATTTTTTTTCTGGAAATCAGATCCACAAGCTCTAAAACTTTTTTTTATCATGGTTACAGTTTCTTCAAGCCAATTCCTTCATACAACTGCCACTTTTCACTATGGCTTTTAACCATCATTAGAGGTTTATTTTGTGTTCTTTTCTCAGATGCTTTTGAKAGCATGATAGAAATTAAAACACAAAGGAAATCTTTAAAAGATCCTCTCTTTTGCAGATGTAAACACAGCATTCATTAACATGCCTTCATGGAAGATGAGGTATATTAGAAAGCATCGTTACAACTCTATTCTTCCTTCCGATTTCCCCAAACTCTCTCTTTTACCTAATGACACTCTGGCGGGCACAGCTGACTGACTGATCCAGAAGGACACCCACGACATAGCCACGAGTAGGATAGAAGGAACATAGGACTGAATGATGTAAACTCCTCGATTTCGYCGAAGGTGAAAGTGAAGACTGAGCCTGGGAAACTGACCTGCTGAGTGAAAAAGGCAGACAAAGAAAAAAAATCTGTATGAGTTAGAGTCAAACTGATATTTAAAATAACTTTTCCTAGTGATGCARATCTGCATTCTTGAGGGGTGGGAGGGAGTGTCGGGGGCAAGGATTACAAAAATCTACTTTGAATGTTGTTCAATTTCTCTTCATTAGCCTTACAGAAGGTTGTCTAGTTTTCCTAAGCCATGTTAGCTAAGAATACGACAAATGACTTAGCAATGGGTTTTATCAATGCCAGATTTGAAAACAAAATCATGAATCTTCTTGAATTACAGTATTGCTTCAAAATGTGTACTGTCTTATCATCTGCTGTAGAAAGTCCTCCAGCTACTAAATTTAGATTTTTAAAAGGCCAAGTTAATTTCAAACTCCAAAAAGAGCTTGGAGGAGATGTGCAGCATAAATGAGAATCTAAATACACGAATGAGGCTGAAAAATCAGCAGGAAGGAAATTATTCCAGTCTTTTACCAACATTGCAATAAATCCAGTGATATACATACACACAAATGACTTCTACTGTATAGAATTAGAATGATCTGACTTTACCTCATAAGCCTCATAAAATCAGGACTAATGGAAACTTTTTCCCAAATTGTAAATTAGCTGAACAAGATGCAAGCTATGTTTTTATAAAGTGCTATCTAGGTACCCCATGGAGTATTATTTCAAACACGTGGATCTAAAGAACTACAGATTGCTACAGTGAAGAACTACAATATGCTACAGTGAATACCCAAAGGCTCAGCAAAGGCTGGCCTTTTTTTCTGAGTATCAGCTGAAGAAAACTGTACCAAGATGCACAGATTCTTTAATTCCTGAAAGGATTTTTCTATCACAGATAAAGGAGGTTTTCTCATGTAGGAACAAGTCAGATTCTGTTACCAGATTTAAAGTTCATCATTTCTGTTGTGAACCGGTAATTTGTAATTGTGAATTGAGCAAGCTGCAGCTTATCCAGCCCATGGATCTCCTCCTGGTTTTCTGACCAGTGGTAGACTATATCCTCTGAAGAGTAACCATCTGCCAAAAAGGAAAACTGAATAAACATAAAGTTTGGAGAAGAAACTAAATGTACAGAGGGCTCAGAGAGGAACTCCTCCAATTGCTCTGCCAAAGTCATCTTCATCAGTCTCACTGCAAACATGCTGAGATTCAATCTGGATAATTCACTGTCCTGGCAGCATCACTGTTGCCAGAATAACATCAGGGATAGCTTTCCAACAGAGAGAAATATTCAAGTTGATTCAAAAAGACTGACAATACATGGTATGGCACACCACTCTTCAGTGCCATGAGAAATATTCAAGTTGTCTCTCCAAAAGTTCATTTACATATTCAAAATAGATTAACTATTATTGAAGCCCTCGAGCCAGGCTATTACCTCTCCAATGCATCTGCATCTGAGACACAAAAAATCTGATTTTACTGGAAAAGAAAATAGCTACCACATCTAATGTCATCATCCTACTGAACATATCAGAGTGTAATTATGTAATTCTACTTTTACCTGTTGATTTTATGATATAGGCAGTCTTTAGTCAGGCAGTGCAGAGTTCCCTTGTCAGGAATTCCCCACCGTCTCCGACAAGCGCACGCCTAGTAAACGGGCTACCGTCTGTCTCTCCGTGCAAGCCCCGCAACACTTAAAAGTAGGCATGCTATGGAAAAATAAAATGTGTATCTGAATTGTTGAATCAGCCTGTTAGTCATGGCAGTTTGGCATGGGAAGCAGCTGGAGGATAGCTGCTAGCAAGAGATGCAACACACGGGGGACATGAGATGTATGAAGGGACGTATATGATGTACAAATCTACAGGAAAACAGTATTTGTAAGTTTTTCTGTTAATGGATAACTTTCTACTTTAATTTCTTCAAAGAGGATTTGTTTCTACGTATGTTTACTGTACCAAAATCAAAATTCTCAAATTCAATTAAAAAAATCAAATGCCGCCCAAATTTCTTGCAGAACTTGCTGGGAGAGAAAGCTGACTGCTGGTTCATTGTCTGCTGCCTCTGCATTTGCTGATTACATAAGTAAAACTGTAGATTTCTATTTCTGACAGGATAAAATAGTATTGCGGTTAATTGCCTAGAAAACAGAGTCAGTGCTAAAAAAGAAAGAGAAGCTTGCATCAATGTGGCAGTGCATCTGTTCAGAAGCTGCTATTCTCAAATCTGTGGAACCCTCCAAATTTTTAGTCTGTTCCTGATATTAAAACCACAAAAGGCCAAATTCAATGCTATTGATTGTGTGGCCTGTTTGTGTCAGTGGTGAGTTTCAKTCAGTTCTGCTTGTGGGCTTCTCTGCTTATTCTCACTAGATTTTATCYAAGCTTCCTTAAAATTAGCGAAAATCTGTCACAATTTCACCTGGTTTTACACAAAGCAAAAAGTTGCCTGTCATCAGTAGGGCTGAAGGCTTTTCATCCTTGTTGAACTGAATCCTATAGTTTTGAAATACATSAGAGCTGAACTGATTTTGAAAAATGTACAGTCTAAAGCTCAATCCCAGACAAAGGATTGAAGTTTGTGCTTTTTATTTCTAAAATTGTAGCAGTCTTTACATTTCATTGACTATAACAGAATCATGCCAGCAAGCTCCAGCAACCTAAGTACTATACAGGGAGGCGTTAAGCAGAATGTAGGSAACACTGTACTCAGCCCTTACAGCTCTCCAAATCCAACATGCATTCTTGTTCATCCATTGGATACTTGGAAAGGTCCATGTCACAGGCCACTGTTGAGGTAATCCTGTTCCAAGCAAAATGAAGACTAATTAGTTGAATTTGCACAGGGCAGACATTTGTAAATTTACCTGAATATGGTCCTGGCAGCCTTCTATAGAAGATCTTGCCTGAGCAGATGGGTGAACCAATGGTCTTCAAAGGTCCCTTCCAACCTTTACTATTCTGTGATTCTGTAACCTTTCATTCTCCTTCAGAACTCCAGGACTAAACCGAAAACATTGAAACCTTAACAATACTAATATTCAGTACCTCCTGCCTAGTGTCCAAATAGTTATGATAAGCTTAAGGCATTAAGGGCATTTTAAAAGTGATTAGTGATTGCTCAGTGGAAAACATTGGTGTTGCTGAAGACACCTTTCTAATAGTATAATCTTTGCCAMGCAAAGGGATCTCTAAGTGTTGAGAACATTCTTTTTTAATTTTTAACTTTTTTAAAAAATTAATTATTGTTCCTTAAAAAATCATAGGAAATACTGAGTGCTTCCTTTACAGTCTTTACAAAAGGTTAACACACATAGGAGGGTGTATCTGGATTCACCTTCTTGTACTCACCTGATGCTGTATAAAATGACTCCATCTGGCTGGAGCCTTATAAGTTTGTTTTCCACAGTCACATCATGGAACCAGGCAGATTTGGCATTTACTATGAATGTGTCTGGCAACCACAGCTTGTCCACAAACCTGCTGTCTAACCCCAGAGTTTCATTGGTGTGGTTGTAAGACARACGGTCATCTCGCCAGCTCTGGTGCAAAAACACTGTCATGGTATATTCCTGTAACAAGAGAAATAACAATTAACAGATGATGCTAAACACAATGATGATGCCTTGGGATTTGGTGAAAAATTCAGGGTGGAATGCACACTTTGGTTTTAAAATTAAACCTATTGTGTTTCAGAAATGCAGTTAATTCCTGCCTTCATTGCTTGTCTGCAATATGTTGTACTCTGTTGCTTTATTCAGACCTGTATATGATAAGAAGCAGCATCTCACAACTAATGGTTCCCTCAGAATCYTTTATGAATATCTGTGATGAAACAGAGTTTATCTGGAAGGTTGCTGCTTAAAACTTTTTTCTCCTTTCATAATGGCAGTTCTAACCTTTGTAACTGTAGTAAGACAGCTCAAAGACTTTACTTGGCTTAAGTTTTATAATGCCAATTTCTGCCCAGAGGGAATCTCCTTGTGCCTTAAAACACATTTGTTCTTTGCAGTATTTTYGTGTGACAATTTATCCACTCCAGACATTTAAAAAATCTCTTCATAGGATACCCTACTTAAAACTCTCTATTTACTTAGGCTTCTACATTTCTTGTCATTGCAATACAGATGTTCATAATTTGGTATTTAAATGACAACGTACCATGTTAACCTCTGAGATGTGGTCGATGCTGGCCACTTCAATTGCAAGAGCAACATTGACAGGGGGACCTGAGAAAAAAATGTTAGAATAGGGTGACATACATCAGCACAGTGAGGTAACAGTATAGATAGTCTAAGACCGTTAATTCCTTCATGTAGAGTGAATTTATTGAAGTATTCTCCATGGCATATCTCACTTTCCAAATAAAATCTTGCTTAGAGCAAGAAATTTCAATCTCTTATATAGTGTGTCCTCAGGTCTCAGCAAAACACCTCTCTTCTGCTATGCAGAAAATGAGGTATAATCACAACTATTGAAAATTATAGAATTCATGCTGGACTGGAAATCATGTCATGTAGTTTGAGATACCATAACTTCAAACAAATGCAAAAATTTTCACAACTTAATGTGATTCAAAATTACTTCAGTTTAAGAAGTTAGTAACACTGTCAGAAACAACACAGACATAATTCTCAAAGTCTCACCTCCAATCCCAGGCCTGAAATTACGTGCATACCCTTTCATCAAATCATCCAGGTTTGGCAACCAAGATATTTCGATGTTGGAACCTATGTAATCTCCAATGTCGTTCATAGCTCTGGATAAAAAGAAGTAGTGTTTTTTAAAGCTTGGCCCTCTTTAGCAAAATAAAAATAAGAGAGAATGGAAGACATTAGCCTCTTTTACACCAGAGTGCACACAGAGTATAAGCAACTCAGCAGAACAGGTAATTTAGTGGAAAAATTCTTAAATCTAAACATATTTCAGACAAGATGCTGGACTCTGAGATACAAGCCCAAAAGCACACTTTTTTTTAAGCATTTTTTCCCATACAGAAATAAAATCAAAGTTTAAAAGAACTTGAGGTTTGTTTTTTTGTTGCCATGAAAAAAATGAAGCAGCAAGTGGAGGAAGACTTGAAATTCAGAAGATGTATTTCCAGCTTAGAAATCTGCAGCTATTCAGTAACACTGATAAAGTTCACTATTTTTCTTGTTTTAGTGTAGCTAAAGAGCATTTTACAAATGATACATATTTTATATGCATTGAGTGAAATTAAGAAAACTAAATTACAAATGTAAATTTTAAGTCTAAATCATCCAAATGCTATCAATACGCTTTACTCACCTGAAAATGTTATTTCCTGTCAGTGAGGTGACAAGAACTGTCTTTTATTGATGTGCTTTGTTAGAGAATCTATGGCAACTTAATTTCAGGTTCATTTGAAAATGTCTAATGATTTTGTAATTAGCTCTCTTTTGTGAAAGGCTAATTGAAATGGACAAAAGCAGGATAAAGAACTGAGTATTACAGAAAAATTAATGGACTTGAAATGTTGTAGTGACCTCTCTCCTATGGCAATAACATATCATTATCTTGTGCCAGTATTAAATTGTAATGGCATTAAGGAAGAACAGAGAGCTAAAATGAAGTTAAAATGAGAGTCTAGGGTTAAAAATTGTGGGCCATAGCTTGCAATGCATTTTAAGCTGATTATAATCTAGAGGGAGTTTTACTTAAATATCCATGACACAATTAAAAAAAAAAAATTGTTTCTATTATTAATAAAGCCTTAGGGTCAGATCATCGGTGTAACAAATTTGTTGAAGTTAGTGGAGTTATATCCACTTAATGCCTATGGGGGATATTAAAGTATGACAGCTGAAATAATTCTATGGCTAGATTTTCTTTTTTGATGTTTGTACTACTGGTTCGCTTTTATTTTATTTCATTTCATYTTATTTTAATTTGAAATGGGCAACAAAATTACTCTTACTCAGTTACTGTCATTCTCATACACAAGCATGCTGCTCACAGTGTGACTACCAGATGCTCAAAGAGAATATGTGAATCAGAATAACCCACAATTTGATTTTTAGTGAACACTAAGATCACTATTTTGCTAATATTAGGCTTCTCAAGAAGAACCTATATTTTGCCATTAAATTACCAAGTAGCAAGTAATCACTTTAAACAACCATATTCTTCAAATTTTTGTTTGTCAGTCTAACAAAGTGGGTAATGAAGTATAGGGGGGAAATGCAGGAATAATGTGGCAGAGGCTAACTGTTTGGGTGTATGATTTGGTATGGTGTAAATGAGCTCAACTTATTCTCTTGTCCATGTGCATTTTGCTTTTCAGGGCTAAAATTAGCCCAGGTCCTCCAGCACAGCAGAAATCTCCCATTCCCCTTATCTCCCTGAAGAATATTGAAGAAGCAGAAGAGAAACAATGAAGTGATACATACATATAATCTTTMATACATACATATAATCCTGTTAGTTCTATTTTAATTTTTTGAAAATGTAAGTGCAACTGTTAGCTGATAGTATTGCAGTCCTCAGTCAAGGAGGATGACTTTAGAAAGCATGGCTTTAATTTCATGGCAATTTAACAGGCCAGTTTGTGATAACTCCATCCTTGTTAGCCATCCCTGTAGGCTTCTATATATCAAAATCAGTGCATTATAGTTACGTGAGGATGACTGTGGAATTTCATTCATCCTTGATAAGCAGTGGGGATTATATATGGCCTAAAGTATTATTCATATATTTTACCTGAAAAAAAAAAAAAAGACCAACATAGAAAACACACTTTGGAAGAGATTAACTTATAATACAAGCAATAAAGATGAAGAGAAAGGCAACTATGCTTAGTTGATTCAGCAACTTAATTTCCCAACGTAAGCTTCTGTAAAGCTTGTTTTGGTAAGAAAGGGACTTTATAAAAGTAAGCTACAGCTTTGTAAAATTTAAGGGGCTTAGCATCAAAAACCTTATCTTTACTTTGCACCAGGCCAGAGAGGGGTGCCTAGCCGACTGAATGGCAACATACTCATGAGCACCAATATCGCTTTGGAAGTCTTTTCCAAACTTGAAGCTGAAGAAATTATTTTTAATCTCTACTCTCACTCTAGACAATCTAATTTCAAGCAGATATTCCAAGAATATATTTTCATCAGTCCAAATCTGGAATTTCAGCACTGTGAGAACTTCAAAAGGGCCAGAAGTTAGCAATGGAAGACAGATTTCTGTTGTTTAAAATGAAATAAAATGCTAATTGCATATTAGGCAAAGGAAAGAAAAAAATGGCATTGTCAAACCTAGGAAAACTACTAAGTGTTTTACTTAGCAAACCTGTTCTTGACCTGTGTCAACCTGCTGAGATACGGAAAACAACTCAACAACGGACCTCAAATGATGTATCAGAGAAATATGTCTCTTTCAGAGCTGTGTTATCTGTTCTAGAATTAAAAATACATATATCCCAAACTCCAAGCTGATTTTAAGTCACACTTGCAGGGAAGTTGTTAACCTTCTCACAAATGCATATAGCAGTAAGATGTGAAAAATCACTTTCGACATCTCCCATTTCTTCCTTAAATCTGCTAATCTGACTGATTCTTTTGGGGGCACTGACATAGCTACAGTATGAATGTATTAACTTGGAAGATGGAACCACCAGTTTTAGTGATATTGAGCACTGGGATGGTGTACATTTCCTTCCCTTTAAGATAATCCTTTGGGCACAAATGTTGCAGATGTCACTGCCACTCAAGAAAAMATTTTCTTGGTTAAAAAAAATACAAGGAATATATAGCAAGGTCAGTGAACAATCTGTCCTCTGTCAGGCTCCAGGATTATCCAGGGCAGCATGTGTATTCTTTCCATCTGCCATTCCTGACTCTTAAGTGAAACTCACCATAAATATGGTCTGTATTTTGAAATGTAGTTGAAAACGCATTAGGCTTGATTGATGATATTATGAATATCAAAACCCTTATTTTCTTCAGGACTTCAAGAAAGAGGAATAAGACAATATGCTTCCTTAGCTCTTAAAAAGAGAATTATTTCATAGTCAGGGGTCATGTAGGTGTGAGTAATGTTTCCCAGGCAAAAGTGAAATGTTTTTAATTTCTGCTTAAAGTACATACGTAAGCACAGAAGCAAATTAACTCATTTTTACAGGAGCAATGTTCAAATATTGAATTTTGCATGCTAGAAGCTGCCTTTTCTAACCCCATAGGTTTATATTTATCTAACAACAACTCAGCATGATTGTGTAACTGGAGAAGGCCAAGTAACTAGGCAGTTAATCCAACAATAAAATGATTTATCTAACAAATTAAGGGTTGCACATATCCTGGATGTTACTATGTTTAGAAACAGACCTTGAAGCCATAGACTGAGAATACTGACTGTTCCTTAAAATTGATTTTGTTTATTTTGGTCTGAAATGGTAATTTTCAAGCAAAACACTTAAAGCTAGTCAAAGCGCAGAGACACAAACAGATTCACTGACATTATTGGACAGGTCTTGACACCTTTAGACCATGAACACTATCTTCATCTCTGCCTTGAATTAAATTCTGGATCACATCAGAGCATGGGGGTGTCAGGATCTGGCTCTGGATAACAGGTTCAAGGCCACAGACAAATCATTAAGTCAGATCCTGAACAAGAAGACTTGACCTGATACTTTCTCTAATCCAAGACACTTTTCCTTTCCAGTGAAATAATCTGATCTCACTGTTGTTTCCAAAACTGGAACAATAGAATTACATCTTACTACAACCATCACTTTGCTCCTAATACCCCTCTGAAACTATTAACAATGTCTATCAAATAAAAGCAGGACATTTTTTAATGCCACAGCTCTCTCCACTCTGCACGATGTGGACCTGTTTTTACATGCACCAAGTTGCTTCCCCCCCTCTCTGTTTTTGTTGCATAATCACAGCAAGCTTTCTCCACATGCAGCCTCCAGATCTGTTGAGAATATATAGCTGGTTGCCTAGTTAACATCTTCTGAATAAACGTGACTGACAGTTGCAAACATTCATGTTTACAATTTATTATTTTTTAAAAAGCAGTTGGCTTTCCTCAAACTTTTTTTTAATAAGCTCTTTTGCAGTCTCTTCCTCTTATTTTGGGTCCAGGAGACTTAAACTCCTGAGCAGGGGAATGTCTACATTTGGGTTTTTTAAAAATAATGTCTGTGAAGGCAGGAAGGCAAAGATGTTCCGTTAATGCCCCAGTGACTGTGCTGGGTTTTAGTAAGGGTTTCCAGTCCAGCCAGGTCCCCTACAGAGCTATTTTTGGGGGAAAGTCAAGGTGAGGCTGCCCTAGAATGTACAGTGCTGTTACCAAAGGTGATCACCCTCAGGTTAAAGTTCTTCCCTAGGTGAGCGGTTAAAAACAGCAGAAGTGCATCGTTTCCTAGGGAAAAAGAAAATACAGAAAGTATAGGGCACCTTGGAGGAAAACTCTCAGTCGAGACCCTCTTCCCATAGAAACTCAGGTCGTTGCACCCCTTAAAAAGAGACCATCTGCGGGCAAAGGTGGGAGTGAGATCCACAAACCCGGCATCCTTTCCTGCCACCCACACATACAGAAAAGCCATCCTAAGGCTGCTCTAAGAACGAATTATAAGATGTGTTCTTACCTGATACACCTGTGCTGCTGCGTGCACAGTAGAAGCAAGGCAGGAAAAAGCCAGGTAAGAAATTCCATTTTACTCCCACGTATTAGATAGCGGCGAACGAAACGCACGTTCCCTGCTTCGCTGGGCAGCTCCAGAGCTCCAGCAGTGCTGCCATCCTCGCGSTGGGAAGTTGAGGCTGAGTTTAAAGCAACGTGTTGTTGCTCAGCAGCAGCAGCCCCCACAGCGCCTGTGAGCCGTGCGGGCAGCGGCGACGCGGGGTGGGTGGCAGGTCAGGTCCCGTCCCCCGCGCTCGCTCCCACCGCGGGCAGCGGAGCGGGGCTGGAGGCAGCTCGGCCACCCCGCTTTGGCAAGTGCTGCTGTTGCTCCGGGAAGCGCCTCGCTCTTCCTCCAGCCGAGCTTCCCGAGCGCAAAGCTCGTTGCCGAAAATAACCCCTGAAATTGCAGATTTGATCCCAGTGAGCGCGGGAGGAAGCAAACTACAAGTGTTCCTGAGATACTAAATGTGTCCTGTGCAAATAACAGCGGCAGGCTGGAAAATGGAGATGCTGCCTGSTCTGAGGGCAAAGGGGATCTAGCCATAGAGGGGAGGCAGTCCGGAGTAAAGCAGCGGGAAGGCTGATCGGGCAGAGGAAGGGAGAAGGGAGCTGCAGGGCTGTGCTGAGGCTGCCGCCCCCCGTCTCCACCCCCACGCAGCTCCAGGGGCAGCAGCGGCTGCAGCCCCGCTCCACAGCTTGCCATGGAACAGGGATGCATACGAGGGGACACTGCTGCAGGGAAAGGGAAATTGGGAGCCCTTTAAAAGCCGTCCTGGGCTGGCAGAGCAAAACCAAAGGAGAACCCTCCCTCCAACGCTTGATAAACTTCTTCTTCATCTCCATCACATCCTAAGGTTTTTTTTCTGAAATGAAACRCTCCGGATCTCTTGGGCAGGCATGAAGCTGCTAAAAGCAGCTAAAAGCTGTAACCCATCCCCTGATTGCTCTGGGGCCGAAATCGTTAACTCTCAGTACGCTGCATCCCTCGTGCCTTGCAAACTCCCAGCCTCAGCTCACTCCTACAGACCGGGACTCACTGGGAGGGCTCCRCAGGGAAACCTGGCCAGCAGCTCCTCCAGAATTTGGCTTCATCTTCACTTGCAGGTCCAGCTCGTATCTCTCCTCCATATTCGCTCTTTCTCTCCCGCTCTCTTCTGCTTCTTGGTGTTTTTCAATCTAGAATGACAATTTTAAAACCAACCCATAAAGAAAAGACTGGAAAGGCTTCATTTTTAGGAGACTTTAAAAGCAAGAGTGAATGTGCATATACTTTTACTCAAATGAAAGGATGCACCCGGGTAAAGCATTTGGTTTATCTTTTCCCATTTTTTAATCATTTAATGCCAGTATTTTAAACAGCAACTAAGGAGGATAGGGAAAGTAACAGCTCCTCAGAAGGAGAATATATATGCATCTGTACACAATGTGTACCCAAACATACATGCATATACAGAAGCATGTGTCATAAGCGTGTAAGAATTATGGTGGTTTTGTTCTTGGGGTCGGTGAGGTTTGGGGTTTTTTTGGTGATCTTTCTCTTTCTTTGCAAATTTCAGTGGCCCTACCTGCATGCTAGGGAAGAAAGACCTATATTTACATTGCAGTTGTTTTATTGTTCCATAAAAGCTATTTTTGATGGAGGAAGGAAACCAAAAGATTTTTAAAGGAATCTACAGGGTGATATATCAAACTTTTTTCTTTTTTCTCTGTGTAACAGGGCAGATTTACATCTTTCGAGACATTTGCAATTGATGTTTTTGTTCATGGTTTCCTTGCTCTGAAGGGTGCTGTTTCAGTTAACTATGTACCTATTCCAAGTGTGCCTTGGTGCTGTTCTCTCCAGCTAGATAGCTGTTGCCCAATTCACTAGTAAAGGAAAGGACACACAGCTCTGCGCTTTCAGGGTGTATCTGTCACAACAGGAAAATTTGGCCAAGGCAATTTATACATTTCAATTTAATGTGTGTGTATCATAGATTTTATATGTGTGTATATGCATGTATATGAGAAGACTGGCAGCATATATTTTAAAAGAATAGATGCTTCTATAAATTTGACCATCAAAACAAGTACAGTAGGACTCCTCTAAAAGAATCACTACTGAAAGAACCGTGTTTCTACTCCAGCTGCACTTCCAACACTTAGTTCACTTTGATCCCATTAAACTGTTCTTTGCTGACAGTAGTTGTGACACTGTGAAAAGGGTGGAAGATTAACATCTACATATTGTATGTCTAGATTCTTTGAGCTAGTTCTCTTTCTCAGTTCTTGTACCAATACGTTCTCTTTTCAGTAGCTCCACAGCCGAAACAGTAAGGTCACCGATCACAAAATCTTCAGTGGAATTACGGTAGGGATGTTTTGGCCTGCAGGATTTTAACTAATAAACATCTGACAAATTCTGGTAATTCAGAGGTATTATCAGGGTTCTGATTATCCTCAGAAAATAATGCTGGCTGGCCCATTTACTCAGGCTTTCAAAGGGATATGTTCCACTTGCTCAAATCATCTTGAATGAGAAAAGCTGTAGATTTGGGTTGATAATGCCATCCTAAATGAGGAAAGTATTTGTCTTTCATCATCACCATGATAGGCCAAGAGGATTTTTTTTGTCCATGTTTATCAAATTTTCATGTTATTTTCATAGGACTGATTTAGCTACCACTTTGTGTCTGTACTTGAAGAAAAGTAGTATATTGTCTAATCCATTCCCACAAAATTCTAAAATAAATGCATAATTTTGCTCAAGTAAATGAACTGTGTTTGATATAAATGAGCCTAAAATATTCAGTATGATTTTGAAGAAGGACAAGGTCGTTCAGATTCTGAATAGAAACATATATTCACAAATCAGTAATTTTTAATTTACTCCCCCATTCCAAATTAATCATTCCTAGTAGTAAAATGAGAGGATAAAATAATAACGATCAACAATATATTTAATTTCCCACAATTCTAGTAAAAATATCCCAAACTCTTTACAGCTAATGACAGATTAAATTTGCTCAAAAGAGAGATTAAAAACAATTAAAATTAAAACATCAAAACAAAATAAATAAGCCTGCCAAATCTTTTCCATCTAATCCCTTTTAAAATAATTTAAGTTTTCCTTTAGCTACTGACTTGGAACTGTCAAATATTCTTTTTAAAATGACCCATTATTCTAAATGTTTCTTAAGCCTTTTTGTCATTCTGCTAAATTGGTACCTTCTCTCATTCTCCCAGCTGCAGGTACTATGGGGTTTTCCCTWTTACAAAAGTAGCTGTCCTATGACATGACCTTGCATTTACAGTTCAGATGGATCATCAGAGCCTGCATGAGATTAAACTATGCCTCAACATAGCTAGGTTTTCATTTTGGAGTCACACAGTTAGGAACAAATGTTATTGCCAGTACAATAAACACGTCTTATTGTCACATACGATTTTTAGAGGTAAAAATGTACCACATAGATAATTAATTTCACTCTCCCACGGTTCCACATAAACAGCTCGTGAAAGACTCTGTTGTGGCAACGTCTCCAAATGTCTCTAGATACATAAATTACACACATATGTCTATTTTTATAAATGAGGTTTGGAAATATCAATCGCAATCACATGATAGGAATATTTAGCTCATTTCAGAGTTTGTACAAAAGCAATGTCTTGTATCACTGTCCCACGACCCCAACACAATTATGTCTGTAGTTAAATATCAGTATAGACTCTACACAAATGCTCTTTTTGCTTAAAAGTTTAGGTGATAAACCTAATTTCACGTGTTGCCAAATGTTCTGCAGAATATRTAGTTCCTCATTCTATATGTGTCTTTTGCTAACCTATTTGTGTCTTTTGAAGTACAGTAGGGCCGAACACTTTGCCCACCTTTTCTCTTTCCTGTGCAACAGTTTTGCAATGAAATTCCCAAAATTTCATCCCAAAATGAAATGCCCTATAGTTCCAGGAGTGGACTGTGTTCTTACAGGTATGTTGCCCTCTCACCTTGGATGATGTGCAATCTCATCCAAGGTCATCTCTGCTCACTCCATCTTGGGGTGGTCTGATAACAAATTCCCCCTTCATTCTGTTCTTACAACATCTCTAGGGAATGACTCTTTGATAAAACACCAATGTTTTGTCACTGTTTACAGTGAAGCGTTGATCCATATTGTAGAATGCGGATGGAGAAATTCTATTTTTGGGGTTTTTTTTTTTGGTGGTTGTTTTTTTAATCTGAAATGAACCACACTGTAAAAAATAAAATTCCATTATTGGCATTTTTTCCTGCCTAAAAGCTAGTAATCTCCATATATGAGCTCCTGTCACCTTGGAAACGTTCAGAAAAGAAATACCAACTGCCAAAAGAAGCACAGTATGTAATCATATAGCAAACTGAATTGTCCGGCTCTATTAAGTTTCAAACCGATCATAAGTTGGTACAAAAGCAACTTTACTGAAATGTCTCTAATTTTACCTCCACTTGAAGAAAAYAGCAAGTTTTTAATTTATGCATGCTCATTTGGTTACCAGAACCTCAAGAGACAAAAGACTTTGGTCAGTGCCTACAGGATCTCAAACAGTAATATCTATGAATTACTTTTGGTAAATCTCAGGCTGCTCAAAGCTGGAATGGATTCACTGACTTAAAGCTGATGGATACGGATTGTGAATTGGGAGATCCGACCTTGTCTGAGGAACCATAATTTAGCAGCTYCAGTGGGGTTGCGCATATGTTCCCTTTTCTCACATCCATCTAGGAGCTGAAAATACAGATCGCCTTTCCGCAGCGACAGAAGTTATTCATCTCGCACAAAATCACCCCCGGCAGTGCGGCTCGGGGACCACGCAGTCACATGCCGGTGCCCGTGAGGGGTTATAAAACCCCAGTTCCAAGGCACCTCACACTGCTGTATGAACTCGCTTTAGTAGGTAGAATTTTGCCCCAGAGTAAATGCCGTATCAATAATTCCTGCGAAATGACAATCAAATTTCAAATCACCTCTCAATGCTGTGTCTCTGGCTACATCAGGTGTCATAATCCATTGCATTAGATTATGATTTATGGCAAAGTTGCTGATCAGCTTGTCATTTCGACTAAAGAGGGCTAAGATTGCACTTTTTTGTGAGTTTAGCCACACTGTTCCTTGTCAAGCTAACACGTGGAATAGGAAGGAAAAATTAAAGAAAAGGTAAAARTCTCTTAACTGAAAGCCTAGTAGCAAGCGTGCTGTTCAGCACATTCTTCTGAGAAACACACACAACATTGCAGCTGACTTGCACTTTATGTATGCGGTCATTTTATCTTTACAAAATTACTAGACTATCATCTAAGTACTTTCTCCTTCAGTGATATTGTGCGTACTTGGAACTATTATTAGGAATCCCTTCACAAACCGACCTTTATGCCGCTTCAGAACTTCGTAATTCACGGTCCTGGCTAAAACCGTGGCTCCCTGGCCCACGTGGCGCAGTTTTGGGGCGGATTCACGCGGGATTCGCGCTGCTCCTCACGCGCTTCCTCGGCCGCGGCGCGGACCATGGCGCGGGGCGGGGGGGGAGGAGGGTGCGCAGAGCCCGGCGCGCTCTCGCGGCCGCCGCGGGGCAGCCTCCCCCCCTCCGCGCGCGCTACAGGTGGTTCGCTCCGTTGCCGTGACAACGGCTCCAACGGTTGGGKCCGCTTGAGAGGTAAGTGGCGGTTGGAGCGGCCCGGTCCCGTCCAACCCAAATCCCATCCAATTCAATTCAACGCCTTCCCTGCGGACTGGAGGGCATCAGTTCGGTGGGGCAGGCCGGCTCCGGGAGCCCTTTGTGTTTGGGTTTGTTTTGCGTTTTTCTTTTCATCTTGCTGAAAACTACGTGGCAGGTTTTGCCCAGTTTAAGCAAAGGTGTATCGCATTTAAAGTCGTGTTCCTTCTCCTGGCCAGGCAGTGGGTTATCAGAAGGTACTCCAGCTATTGGCACTATGTCGATGTACTGTTGTGTTGGTTTTATGTCCGAGTTTAAATGTTTTGCTGGACTTGCTGCCTGATGATTTAGTCTCTACCTGCTGGTCAAGATCAGGTGATTTCAGCCCCGTAGAGAAAGAGTTAATGTTCTATCAAAAACCGAAAACGTGCTTTTTAGCGACAGATTTGTCTTAGGTATGAGTATCTTAGTAAAGAAAGTTTCATTACCATCCCTACACAATCTAAAAATCACCTGTTAAGTTTGTAAAGTAAAGCAATGTAGACAGTATTTCCAAACTTCTTTTCCCAAGTCATTTTCCAAAGGTGTGTTCTACCCATCTGCCTGCGTATCAAACACCACAAACCTTGGAGGATCCTGAGCACAGGCGTGTGAATCCATATCTACCTGGAAGAGCGGCTGACGTTGTTCTTCGCCTTCTGTCCTACTTAGCTCCAACTTGTTTCGTGGCACGTTGTCTGTCCTAACTTTGTACCGTTAAGTAACAGAGTATTTTTAAATCAACTGTAACCCCGTGTAGGAATTCTGTTTTGGCTTTAAAGTGGTTTTTATCACTTCTGTTCAAGTSTATCCCATACTTGAAATGCTATAGCATAGCCTTTCTCTTCCTTGACTCAGTAAAATAGATACTCTCTTCCAGTTCATGTTGATCTGAGTTCTGCAAAAGGATTTACATAATATACAAGTCAGTGGCCTTGCTTTGAATGTAAAATTAATCATATGTACAAGCCTCTACATGAGTAAGACCTTGATGGAATGATCAACCATGTGGTAATAAGTCATTTTAGATGACACACAGCATTTACTGAATTCTGGTAAATTGCATCAAAAAATTTGAAGAATTTAACAGGCAGAACTGTATAAGAAGCAAGTGTCAATATGTRTGTTTACTCATTCCCTTTTCTGAAGTACAGTGGTTGCCCAAGTAGCTAAAATAAATTTTGARGAGGTATTTGTTGTACTGAGTTGATTATTTTAAGAAATTATTTAAGATTTTTTTTTCTTTTGCATCAGACATCAATTAAAACTGATACTCTGGYTGTCTGACTCATACCAAGGCATGCACTTGCGTCCTGTTATATCATGTGGTATAATATAATTTAATAAATACTGCATTTATGGTCAACCCTTTTGCTTTATGTAAAACATGCAGTTTTCTCTTTGGTACCTTGAACGGTTTAGAAGTTCCATCAGTATGGAGGATGCTGAATTCGGTGACAGCAATGAAGAAGAGCTGAAAACTCCTTTATYGTTTCTGGAAACAGAAGAAAAAGGAGACAAAGCTGGTCAGCATTCTAATGTAAAAGACCATCATGAAGGTGAAGATTATAAATGTTTTGATAACTTACGGAAAGCTGTATTTATTTAATAGTTCTACTGATCTAGTAGATGGGAGGTAGTTTTAAGCTTGAATGGTACTCCAAGTGCAGTGTTTTGAGTAATGTTACTCTGCAACAGGTGTAACTCATCCAAACACAATCCATTATTTCGTAGCAGTGAATCCCATAATTTCTGCTTCTGTAATGCTTTTAAAATGTCATCTTTTATTCTCATGTTCTGACTTGACAGCAACTATACAAGAGCTTTGCATTTTCATGCCCAAACTGTCTTTATTAAGGTATTGTTTTGCTTTACTTTCTATTAGAACACAAACTTGAAGAGTCAGGTGTTGGTGGCAAGATGAGAAACAACCTTTCCGAAGGAGCTGAAGATGAGTCTGATTCTAGCATGTAAATAATTTGTTATCAGTTYTAACAGTAATTCACTTGATACTGTTAATTGCTGTTTTCAAGAGGAGATATAGTTAATTCAACTTCTGTCTCTTGTACTCCTATCCCACTCTACTCATAGGACAAAAGCTCTTCTGCATGAGAAGCTGTTGTAAAATAAGTTGGTCTCTTAGGGAATATCAGTGTTGGATTGCARTTTTTGAATAAATGGAATTTAATACTGTCATGTAAGACCGTTTAGCACAGAACCACTGTAATGATGGTTCAGTACTATTTGTTTTTATGTGTAGGTGGTACAGCAGCTCTGTTCCTGCAGAAATACATGTTAGCTTACATGTAACAAAGGTGGGACAGGAAAAGGAGTTTGGTGGGTTGCGCATTTTAAATGGTTGCTGCTGCCTTCCGAAAGATCAAAGCACTGTTCTACCTACTTTGACAGAACTGTTTATCTGTGCCCTGGATTTACATGGGAGGGAGACAATGAATGACTGAAAAACAAAGCAAAGTTATTTAATTTATCTCTGTATGAAGCTGCATGGCACATACAGCTGCTGCCCATGAATGTTGACAGTTTCTCTGTTATCAACAGAGAAACTCAAAATACACCAAGATGATTTAAAAATATAAAACAGGCTTATTCTCTCTATGTTTTTTAAATAGTTTAGAATGACAAGAGAGACTAACTTGCCTCAAAACTCTTTGATCAGCTGTGTATAAAGTGTTTTAAAATAGTTTAGAATATTCCCTCTAAARTTTTAAACTGTTGATCAGGAAAACTAGAATTTGCAAACCCTGTTAATCTCTGTGTTTATCCATGTGAAGTTAATGAGATAGACTTTGCTGTTTTTACCTCTTCTTGTTCCTGAACACAGCTGATAGATATTAAATACATGACCCACATATTCAAAATGTTAAGGGGTCAGTGATGAAAGYCACTGCCATCGTGGAGTTAAAAGGAAAACTGCTTCAGGGCTGTTGTGGCATGAGGGCAGGCACTTCTAGCTGCCAAATGCAGCACAGCATTCAGTGTCATGCTGCTGCACCCTAATATTGCGGTTSCTTTCTAGGTGACTGAGCAATTATTTCTCCTCTTGAAATAAAGAACAGCCTGTTAGCTTGGGGATTGTTATGTCTATGCTTCCTGGTCTACAGGTGATACTCTGCTAGGCAAATAAGAATGCAGAAAGAGGGGGAGGCTTAGAAATTGATAAGAAACAGGGACGTCTTTTAAAGAAGGATCTGGAAACCGTAGGTCATTACATCAGTCTGGCCCACTGCTGTTAATTATGTATCTGTTTATCAGTTGTTTAATCATTTTTATTCAGTATGATCAACCAACACTGAAGCATGCTAGAGGTGAGGTCATAGATTTGCTACCATGATAATTGATATTAATTGATATTCTCCTTATATGTGCTTTTTTTTATGTTTAGAAATGTATGCCTGTGTTTCAGGGGTAGTTCTGCATACAGGAGCTGTCCTGAAACATTTCTGCTGTAAAGTGGGAGGCAATTTACTGTACTCTTCACATTTGTTTAAATAGAAAGAAGTGGGTGGCTTGTGTACCAAGATCCAGCATGTTGTGAACAAACTTTGCAGCTGCACTTTTATGATCTGTATTAATCTTCAAGTTAGTTTATCAATGAATGATAGACTAATAAGGGTAGATTAGCTGCCCAGGTGGAATGGCTGATTAAATAAAAAATAATGAGTTGAATGATTAAACAAAGAATACTGATGGGACTCCTGTGGTACATCTTTTAGGAACTCACAGACACAATCTTAATAAAGATTAAAGACAGAAAAGTAGTGTAAAAGTTTTTATACTTATGACAGGTCACATTGTGATGCTTAGATATGCAGGAAAATAGCATTTCTCACAGTAAATAAAAGAATGGCAGACTTYTAGTGAAAACAGCTCGTGTTCTATTTTAAAGGTATGAGGTGTGGCAAATAGAAGCTGAGCAAGGAAAATATGAAAGCTTCAATGAGCAACTTGAAAAAGATGAAGAGGTGCTAGAGATGCAGTACCAAAAACAAGCAGAATTGAGGATTCGGAGGGAGGAAATAGCAGCTCTGCGTGCAGAGCAAAACAAGAAAGCTAGAGAAAAGTAAGAAACTATTCACTGTCCTTCCTTTGCCCGTGTTATTTTTATCTAACTCATTATTTTGGTTGTTGAGAAGTTTAGCTAATTCAGAGGATACTATTGGCTTTGTGCTTTTGAGGTAGTTGTTTGCTCTGGAATATTTTTATAAGCAAATGATATAAAAGGAAGAATTGCCTGCAGTCCTTCAGGTAAGTCTTCTGACCTATGAAAACAAGCTCATTAAAGACAAAAACTGTGTGTATGCTTTCTGTTGGATGAGATGAACTGCATATATCTGTGCTAATTGTTGGCCCCAGAAATCTCTAAACCTGTGATAAAGTTCATCCACACTTGTTGTAGGGTAAAAGGATTCCAGTTTATGACTTTTTTTTTAATGGATTTTGTGAGGGAAAAAAAAAAAAAACCAGACTAATGTGCCTGTTTCAGAACATTTAGCCCCATCCCTGGTGTGCCTCAGATCATGGATTGCAAAGAGGAGAGCAGTGTTGGAATTTGGGTTTCATTGCTATGGCTTTTTGTCTGCCCGTGTTTTATAGAAAAGATGAAGAAGCTCAGAAAGAATATGAAAAAAAACATAAAGAAATGCTTGAAGATATTCAAAGGAACCATGGAAAAGCAGTCCACTTCCTGAGAAAAACAATGACAAGGTTATAATAAATTCCTTCTGTCATTATACTTTCTACAGCATATGGTACAGTATCCTTTACTTTTCCTAAGAGTAATTGTTTTTCTGCTGGATTCCTCCTCTCTTAACACTTGGAAATCTTCAGCCATGCTGCCAGCGCTGTGAAGTGTTGAAATGTTACCTAGTGCAAAACGCTTTGAGAAAAGACCTGCAAGAAAATCCACTGATTTGCAGAGCAGTATGACTAATTTGGTAGTTGGCATCTCCCTTTCTGAGACTGTGCAGATTTAATGTCCTTGAGTGGTACTGTATATAGAAGACTTTTCTGACTGTTTCACCCTACCCAGACCCAATATCATRGTAAACAGAGACTTACAAAAGGATATTGGATGACA
Organism: Eudromia elegans; assembly: GCA_003342815.1. NCBI lineage: Eukaryota > Metazoa > Chordata > Aves > Tinamiformes > Tinamidae > Eudromia > Eudromia elegans. The sequence continues at coordinate 1,440,567 of PTEX01000195.1, forward strand.
CTGACAATTACTATTTGCCAGGTTAAACAYTCTAATGTTAAAATATTCCCAAGAGATAAGTCTGAAGGATTTTATTCTACTTACAGAATTCAGGAGAAAAATGCAGAAGAAGAACTGAAGTCTCAGGAGCATATGGAAAGAAGGATACAAGCTGTGCTTTCCCTGAAAAACAGCATAACTTCCAACAGGGTACTGCTGCTGCAGCTTATACCATGAGTGAAAAAGTGCCTCTACAGGCTAATAAGCTTTAGTGAAAGTGATTTCAGTTTTCATTGCAGAATTGTTGTTTGACACTCTCATCACTGACCAAATCCCCATTGGAAATGTAGAGAATTTAAATAAACACACGGATAACTGTGTTAGAAATGGTAAAATCTTCCCTTAAAAATACTCTGCCTCTCAAGTGAACAGTCTATTGCTTGCTTACTTGATTATTGTACATTCTGAAAACAGTTAAGTTCCACTTCAGAGTCATCCATCACAGATTTGCATGTAGATAAGGGGAGCAGTCCAGATTTTCTGTTGTATGTTCTGCAAGTGAATCAAATGTAATTGTGGTTTGTTGACTTCGTAGGAAAACCTCCGAACCCTCCAGATAGGAAAAAAAGCAAGGGCCTTTGAGGCTGAAAAGCAAGAGATGAAAATGAGGGAAGCTGTTCTAGCAGAAGGAGGCAATGTTACCAAGGAAGTCATTCTTCATAAACGACTGCTGGAGTATGAAAAAGAGAAACAGTAAGTATTCATTTCTATATGGAACTCTTAGCTGCTTACTGATGCTTACACAGGAATATATTGGGTCTCTTAGATTGTGAAAGCTCAACATCTGTGATGGAATCTTAGTGGAATGGATTCATTCTTATATTCTTTATGTGTGATATTTTACAATTTGCTTTAACTGACTTGAACTTCAAGCTTAGATATGATGCAGAGAACTAAATTTAGGAACCCATGTCCTCTTGTGGTCAGTGCCAAGAAAATAAAAMTACTCAAGGTAGTTCAGTGAACTGAAATCGGATGCCTGAAATAAGTGCAGTTTTATTTCCTGAACACTTCTGGCTTTAAATTGCTTTGTTAGGGCTTTTACAGAACATTTCAAAGACTGCCCTGTAATAAAATCAGAGGTAGAAGGTCTCCTATGTACTTTTTTCKCTCAAAGTTACTATTCTGCTTTGTAGCAAAATTGATACCAGGAATATGTGTCTGCTTACTCTTTAGCTTAAAGGCTCAGAAGGGACTGGAATCTGATAATTAGTATATGTCCATAGTTTCTTTAATATTTTAACACTACTGTGTTACAGAGCTTTTGCAGAACAGCAAAAATCTAGAAAACTTGAGATTGTAGCTCGAATTTTGCAAGAAGATGATTATTTTCAGAGGCAGAAAAACAGTCAAATAAGTGCAAAGGCAGTCAAAAGGGCTGATAAACTTGAAGATTCCTTGCTTTGGAGAATGAAAACATGGCATTATATTGAGACAACATGCAAACGCTCAGCTGCAGCACTACCACAGGTAAACAAATGTCTCAGCATTAAACATCTTKAGATTTTTTTKTYYYYTTTTTTTTTTTKRMMAAAAAATGTTACTGTTGAAGCAACTATCTTATAACAATTTCTAACAATATCTTCAAAATTTTTGTTCTCTTATAAAAGTCATGGTACCCTTCATCAATTTGCTGCTCTGATAATGAGAGAACTACTTCTGTACAAGAAGTTCCCGAAAAAGTATGCYATGATGTGTCTCATGAAAGTAAAGAAGATGAGAAAGACAGGGACAGGCCTCAAGCAGAACCAGAGTTTCCAGGACTTTGGGATCAGGGATGTGGCTTGCACAAGGTAAATGTTTTGGTATTTTGTTAGAAATAGAAAAAAATAGATGAGGATAAGATGCCTGTTTATTTATCTTACTGTTAATTTCAAGTCTTTATATAACTTTGTAAATGTATACATAAAAGTATCTTAAAGGATTAAAAAAGTTGTTTTCTTCTCTAGCAGTTTTAGACATCTCAAAATAATGGTATTGGCAGGCACTGTTTTAGGAGCTTTTAACTATTAATATGTAATTTACAATTAAAACATGGACTTACCGTTATTTCATATATATAAGTTCAATGTGGGAAAGAATTGTTGTTTTACTCCCATTTTTGTAGTTTGTTCTCTTAAAGAGAAAATAACGTCTCAATTTGAGTTCAGAGATATGCTAAGACATGTATCACATCATGTTCACTTGCTTGTTTGAGTTCTGAGAAAACTAAAGGTGACATTCYGAGTTAGCAACAAAATTGTTTCACRTGGAAACAACTTTTTCAATCCAGGCACTAAAAGGCATCTCTTCTACAGTGATARAGTAACTATATTCAGTACTCTAAATGCAAGATAATAATACTTTCCATTACTGAAGTGGAAATTATGTAGTTAAGAAATTAAATGTTATCTGAGGCACACCTTCCATATACTGCTTTCTTGGGATGCAAAAGGTCCTTCAGARCACACTCTAGAATCTATCAGTAAGGAGTATTATTATTCTAGTGTATCAGTTTCTAGTGTAGAAACAGCCTAGAGGCCAGCCAGGTTATTCACAGGGTTTTCCTCCTAGATCAATAGATTTGTTGGTTAGTTACAAGTGTGGGTTTTTTTTTTTTTTTCCCTTTGATCCTTTTTTAGCTACCTAAAGAAGAAACRGAACCAAAGCTGTTGGCTGCAAGGATGATGAGAAGTGAGATTTTAAAAAAAAATATGGGKAAACTCCAAACTGGAATTGTTCACAAGCAAACAGGTGCTGCTCGTGAATGGTCTGAAGGATGTCCYTTTTATAGTAAACCAAATCTCATTCATTTCAAGGTTAGTTGCCATTCTGCAAAGGGCCTTTTAAAAAGGTGGGTGTATGTATGTATCTGCATCTGTGTAGAAATGAATTGATAAATCCCGGTTTCATTAGGGGACAGTGCAGGAATGGAACTCTTGTTGATTTTAATGAGTTGTTAGTCAAACCTGGAAAAGTACTTGCCTTTGTCTCCAGCAGTTTCTCAGAGAAGGTATATAGTCAAACCAAACAAAGTATTCACTCAGTTTTAAATATAAAATATGGGAATTTAAACATACTTTCTAAAGATACTTTAAAGATTTTACCTCCCTTTTATATACCTTGGAAAATGAGCTTTTAAGCAGCACACTTCTGAAATTGCCAAGTGCTTTGCCGTGGTGAACACCATCACTCTAAGAAACAGCGTGAATGAGGAACAAGGTGTGCAAACTAGAAAAATGAAGCAGTTATCAAACTGATGTTAAGTTTCCAGCAAGATAGAACAATTCTTTCTGAATCTCTAGTTATGCTGTCCAAAAGACCTAAAGCTCTGTGTAACTCAGACCACTTGATGTGTTTGACGTTCCAAGGATTTTGACGTTGGTAAAATCTACAAAAAGAAGATAGTTTTGACAAATGCATCTTACAGTGTTAACTTCTGCAGACTAGCAGGGATCAGTGAATGGCTCAAGGACTTCATCAGTATTCAGTAAGTAAAATTACATAAAGTTAAGTTTTCAACTCTTTTGGCTGAACTGACCTTAAAAAAAAATCATTTCTGACCTTGTTTTAGTGGTACCCCCATGAAATGAACTTGCATTACCACGGTAACTGATTTCATACTTCAGAGATTTGGCTTTACAGTYGACTACGCGCTGCTACTTTCTAACGACCAGTTGCACTTGAGTTTCTAGCTAGCTTGCTTTACACTCTGAAGGTCTTGGTAAATATCTAGCACTTTAGTCACCATCTAAGAGGCACGTTTTTGACTACAACAGGCTTTAASTTAACTATTTGTTTATAGTCCCCCAGTTTGTAATAGGAACACAACAATCCTTGTCTGTTGAAAGCATTTTAAGGCTTTTTGATTAACACCACTATAGAGAATCAGCTTCTGTAGCTTCCTAATTGTTCCAAGTTTTTCTGTTTTTTCCTTAATTTGTCACTTAATCTGACTTTCTTAATAAWTTAATCCAAAGGAATAAATATTATGTAATTTGTTCTACCAGCATTATCAGAACGAGAGCCAGAAATTTTGTATATAGCTTTAATTTTGAATTCTATGTTGATTATCCCCATAGTTTTGACCCACCTGGCCAAATGTCTGCTGGAATGTCCTGTGAAGTAGGGGTAACATTTAAACCAATGGTAAGTGAACTAAATTACTCTGAACTAGAAGGCTTGTGTTATTGCCTAGCTAAAGTTAATCAGGCTGTTATTAAAAATGCCTTAAATGGAAATACAGAACCTATAGAGTCATGTAACTCAAAGAATGAGGAAGATATGACTTTGAGCAAGCTAACTGAACAGGCTAAATCTTTCCAAATTAATTGGTAACTTTTTGTTGTTGCTTGTGTCTTTATTTTAGATAAATGAAACTCTTGAAGGAGAAATCACATTTGTGGCACAAACAGGTTCTTTCTCTGTTCCATTGAAGTGTACAACCAAGAAATGCGTTGTAAGTGACTCTGTTTAAATATTTTAGTCAGTATAATACTTAAAAAAAAAAATTGAAATAACTAGCACTACTGAAAATATTTAGCAAGAAGTAAATGTCTCTTTCTAGCTGCAGAGTCTCTTTCCATAAACTGATTCATTCATACACACTCTAAAAGCAGGTAGCTAGTAGCCAAATTGACTTTGTGATCTTGATGCTAGAAGGTGAATTGCAAGCCTTTCATTATCTTAACCTAGCAGCAAAGTCTGTGAAACTTCCCTATGAAGTAGCATATTAATTTTATTCTGCCTTGTAAACTGTGGTGGTTCAAAGAGCAGAACAGGATGTGTTTTAAACTGATGTGTAGTTACTATATGATATTAAATGCTGCTTACTTGTTTATCATCCTGCTCCTTATAAGACTATCTTAGTCTAACACCAGAACAGCAGTGTTGAATTGATGTGTAAATGCTGTCTAAATCCAGAGTAACCACTTGAAGTTATTCAGGCTTATACAGTGCTGCTGCCACAATCAGAATTTCATGTGTTTCCACAGTCAGAGAACTGAGTGGCTTGGTTTAACAAGATTTGAACAAATTAGTCTGCTTTTTCAGAAAGGCAGAGTATCTGTAATTTATGCCCTTGTTTGATACTGTCTTTGAAATGATAATAAGAGTTTTAAAGCCTTGTTCTTTAAATGGTTGATGCCCATTTAATTGGCATCACTGACTACCCTGGACAGTAATAATTATGTTTTTTCTTTTTATAGTTGGCGCTAGATAAAGAGCTCATTGACTTTGGCACTCAAGTTGTGGGGGAGAGAATTTCACGGACAATTACTCTGACAAACCGTGGAGCTTTGGGAACGCGATTCAAAGTTCAGGTGTCATCAGGTGACACTACCATAAACAGAGCAACAGCAAACTCTTCTGGAAGAATAGTAGGCTTAAAAGCATTTCTCTAAATTGGTGAAGGCATTCTGCTTTGTGAAAATAGTTTTTATATGCAATATTCTCAACCCAAGCACAAATAATGCATTAGACCTCAAATATCACAAGATAAATAAAATTACTCTGAACAAAACTCAATAATTAGAGTTCTTAAAACAATTCAAGCTCTGCTAAGATACGTTTTGTCAACACCTAAAGCTGTAGGGGATAGGAAAATAAATAGTTAAAAGCAGAGATTCTGACACAATCCTTTAAACCTCCAGTTATATATTTCCACTAGAAAAATGTTTATTAATTGTAATATAGTTATAAAATACTAGAACCGTAATCCATTGTTCCTCATATATTTACTACTTGTTTTGAGTAAGCAGCAAGAATTTCATCGTCTCATTGATAAAGCTCTCTAGAAAAGTGTGTTATACTTGAGAAGTACAATGCATATCTCCATTTATAACATGAAACATATGTTTTGCAATAGATTAGTCAACAATTCAGTGAGTCTATCTCTAAAGAGGAAGTCAGTATTAGTCTTGTGAAATCTCCATTGAAGAAAGAGGATGAAACTTGTCATGACCACAGTGAAGAACTGGCTCACTGTGTAACTCAGGTGGAGCAGCAGAGGACAGAAACAAGCCTGATCTGCAGTTCTTCAGGTGAGCTGAATAATAATAACCATAATAAGAGTCAGAAGACTCAAAGACTTGTGRATGGGAATAAATTTGTATACATAACAAAAAGTTTCCTTTTAGACCTTTTCTCGCCCTACACTGGGATATGTGATTAGATTTATGGTATTTGTGCTGATGGATATTTTTGTTACTGGACAGAAGCATACATTCTGCCTTTTGTTTGTTTGTTTTTTCTCCAGAAGAATTGAGTCAAGATGCGTTAAACTGCAAATTGAATCTAGAAACAGATGATGCAGAGAACTTGGTGGAACCTTCTCCTGAAGTGACACCAACTGAAATAATGCTAGGCAAGGTAATGGTTAGCCAGAGACGCATGAAAGACTCAGTGTTCTAAGTGTATATGAAGAAATTGCTCTGGCACTAAGTGTACAGTATGTAAGTACAGAATGCAGGAAAACTTATGCTTAATTCAGAACAAATCCATTCATTAGTTATATTTTTTCACCAGTATCACGGAAATTYTTTAGTAAACAACATAATCTAGTTGTCATACAGAGACAACAGAATGAAACTCATCCTGCAAGTTTCTGACCGCTCTGGATGTGTTTGAATACAGTATGAATATATGCTATTTCTTTATTTTAAACCAAGCTATAGACAACTACAGTAATAAAGCCATTTTTTTATGGTGGTTTTTTTTTTTTTTTTTTTTTTTTTTTTTTTTTTTAAGGTTACCGAAGGTGAAATTGGACCCTTCAGCTCTGTCAAGCTTCAGATCATATTTATCCCAGCTATCCCTGGGGATGTACGGGCAGAGTTTGTGATTACATTTGACAACTCACCCTGCAAACCAGTGAGTGTTTTTGTGTAAAACTGGACTCAAAACACTGCAGAAAACTAGTATGAAATCCTCCTGCTTATGCCTCTTCCAAGGATTAGAAGTAGGAAAGAAGACAGGTGGCAGGTTTCAGAGTGAGTATGTAAACCATGGCCACTTCTGTGCTGAAGTACAGGCATACCTATGATTTATTTTTTTAAATCTTCTGTACATTTGTCTAACCAGAGTACCTTTAATACAATTTCTTACTTGGCTGTAGTTCATAGTAGAAACGCTTGCTCTGAGACCAATCAAAAACAAGTGCCTTCTTGGTTTGTGTATTAACAGCTGTACTTTAGTGCYACTGGAGTTTCTATTGATGTGCCAGTTTGGGTACCCAATCCAAACATTGATTTAAAGATCTGTATGTATGACCGGCTTTATCAAGATTGCATTGTCATTCAAAGCAGGTAAGCTACATTCATTATCAGGCTGTCTTGTAACTAAGGCCTAGACTTCTTAACCATGGGGAAAATGATCCTTCTGAACACCTGGCAACTTTCACTATATTAAGAGCACTTAATATGTAGCACACTAATATGCCAGTTTACCTTGATATATTTGATCTACTGTTCTGATTCATTAGAAAGAATTTTCTTTGTACTATAGTAACCATGGATGAAATTACAAATGTTACATGTGCAGAAGTATCATGTGTCAACTTTTTATCCTGCCAACATGGATGCATTTAATCTCCTAGCTGAACGTGGCATGCTGATAACCTTCCTGCTCTAGGAGTTATTAAAAGTACTCTGAAGCTTGTATCAGAAACAGGATTCTTCACCATACATGTCAAATGACTTGTCAAACTGAGCTGGTTAAAACTGCTGAAAATGCATATATCTTAGTGTTAATTGGGAATAATCTCTCAGAAGGTTAATGGTTGGACTGTTAAGTAGCTGTCCTTCCTTTGCAACAGTGAAGGGCTGAGGAAAAGTAGTTGCTAAGGTCTGTGGTCTGCATTTAGGCACAAACTAAGGATCCAGAGCCAAGGACAATTATCAAGCTAGCAATGAAATGTTCAAACTGCTGTCAATGTGTAGTCCAAGACAACAGTGTACTACACTAGCTACACATACAAGCTCTACATCAGCTGAAGAGCTATTATTTTGAAGTCTATAAACTTCTGCTGGTAGCAAAAGGAGAGCAAAGCTGTGGTTTTCTGTAACACACTTGAAAAAGCTTCTGTCTCAATTCCTGAAATGCCTTAGCAAGTGAGAACTGAGGCTCAGATCAGAAATCTTCTTAGCATAACTTCTAAAATACAGATTAATGTTAATAAGATTTTTTTTAATGTACTTTAAAGTTACAGATTGTTCTTGCAAATGTCTCCTCCTATGCTTGGCTATCACAAAGCATAAATATGGACCCAGAAATATATATTTATATTAACCAGAAATATGGGTGAAAGTGTCTCACCAGAATCCTGTCCAAAATAAAACACTTGGAAATGTAATTTCATTGGCAGGTTACAATCTGCACTGATTTAGTGAAGCAGTAAGTAGTTCTTGGTCCGTCAACGGTCAGAAATCATTCCAGGCACCCAGCACCTTATGCTGTAGTAGTGGATGCAGAGCTGACCATCTGGACTGACAGCTTGTTAACCAGTCAGAGAGAGGGAAAACAAAAACGTGAAATATTTGTAAATTGCTCAGCAATTTTGCACATAGGCATTCAGTTACCAAGCAGGATATGGATTATGGCTACTGCCACATTACAGTATGAGCAGAATTTACTTAAAGCTGTTTCCTTACACCAGTGAGTACACTACTCATAGGACAAACTGATGACAAGGTGTCTAGCAGAGAAAGTAGCAGCATCAGCCCAACTCCACTAGCTTTGAGTAGAAAAAAACAAAAAGAAGCTCTCACTAARTCACCTGGAATAAGAAACTTCCTTTTGCCCATCTGAACTGGGGTATTTTTCCTACCTTTACATTCTATGAAGGTTTTATGTTAAAAATGTGGATGAGCAGAATTCACACCCTGGCTACATTTTGATGCTCTCTTTAGGTGGCCTATGGCCTTCCAGGTTCATCCACTGATTCTTCTGGCTCCAGGCTGGACATTCAGTGCTTAGGAGTCTTAAAACCATTGCATGAATCGTTCCTTTTGATTCAGATAGAGGGAATATACGTTAGAAACAAATGATTAGCTTGTATTTCACAGTAATTTGGCTTTGACTTTCCACTGACCTGATTTATCACTATGCACTTTGATAATTATGTTCCCATCAGCTGTATACATTTCTTGAAATACAGCTGGGTTTGCTCAAAGTACTTCCAAAATCTTGTTTTCTATACTTAGCTTAAAAGAGAATACAACTGTGTGATTTTGCCATAACAGTTTCACATGCCCTTCATTTTCAAAGGAGGCTTAAAATAGTCGCAGCTCTAATGGAGAGGAGTGATGCAAGAGGGGGAAGGGAAACAAACTTCCAGAGCAAATGCAGTCGCTGATCTAGCAACATGGGTAGCCTCTAAACCACTGAGCAAGTCTGATCTGTTTGCAGAGCAAAAGCTGCACTGCGCTTGACGTTTGAAGTATGCAGAGAATTGACTAAACATATGGAGCTTCTGCCAAAAACAGGTTACATTCAAGCTCAGTCATCCTTCAGCGTGCAGCTGAAGTTCCTGCCCAGGTAACCTAACAATATAAATATTTTTGATATTTAATATAACATCTATAAGAGGCTGTCAGCATAAAATCTGAGCAAGGTAAAGGTGGTTTTTGTTTCCTTCACATTGAGTGGAGCCAGCCAGACTCCACGCTGCCGGTGTCAGTGTAGTCCCGGGCTCCCTCCTGTCTCTCTTTGCAAAAGATGCCAGATGCTCAAGGAGGAAATTAACTTGGATCCCATTCCTGTGAGGAAATGCTTTTCCTGTGGTGACAGCAGCAGTGTGAAATCTTAACAGTTGCATTGCGGGTACATTGCCTCTGTTTCTGTGGGGAGCCTCCTCTTATACAAAAGAGAGGTTAGTTGGCCAGGTGGCTACTTCACAGATCACTGATGAAATCACTTTTGGACAAGTATGCCTGTGCTTGCTAAGTAAGGTAAGAACAGTTGGACTTCCTGCTTGTATCTCTCATCCAGGTACTATTTTCTCTAAAATACTGAATGTATTTTTTTAAATTTTATTTTAATTTTGCGTGTCACTTTACATAAGAATGTCTTCTAAGATGCTGAGCCCTACCTCAGCAAGTGTCTCTCTCCCATTCAAAATGGATCTATGATGCAAGTGTGACAACTCAGCTGTAGCAAGGCCTTTTTCTTTTTTTAATTGAAATGCAGTTTAAATTGTTCCTGACACTGATATATAGTCAAATAGTACAGTGGCTTCAGTTATTTCAATTTTTTTTTTTTTTTTTTTTTTTTTTTTTTTTTTTTTTACAAAACTTGAAGTATTAGGTGCAGTGATTGCTGTTGCACACCTGCAGGTTTCTTCATAGAGGTTATCTAGCTCTTTCCATATGCTAGGATTTTATGTTAGGATTTTCACTGATGTACTCAACATCTCTGGAAATCAGACCTTTACATTCTAAAATGAGGCAAAGCACTGACATCAAAGTTATCAGCACATGAATATTGGTAGAAAATACAAGTATTTACAATTTTTTCCAACACTTCAAATCCCATCAGATTCCAACAGTAGCTGTCGTTATCATATTTTTCGGTTCCTGAAGTTCAATGCTGTAAAACACCATTCCCCTTGCTGAGTGGTTGGAAGCATAGCTTAGATTTAGAGCATTAATCTCTCTTTGAAAAGTGAGAAAGCTTCAGCGGAGAGATTTGATGACATTAAGACATTTCTGACACGCAAAAATAAGTATCAAGCCATTTTAGCATATAGATCTATTTTTAAAGGGGTTGTGTGTCTGTATGAGAGAGAACAACAGAGAAAGATGAGCTTGATAGACTGATATAATGTGACACATTTCTAGAAACTGACTTAGTATTACAAACTCCTTTTATTTTGTTTTTAATACAGCTATTTTTTCTCCTGGGTTGGAGGAGGGGAAGAAAGAAAAAGAAAACCTTACTGAGCAAAGTTAAGTGGAAAGGTTGAGTGATAGCTTGGAAAGCTCTTCCAAGTATTTTGTCTTGAGAGAAAGGCAAATGCTTGGTCAGATGATACTATGCTCTTAGCTATAAGTTACAGCTGCTTCAAGCCAAGCCATAGTTTCTGCATATTTGCAAATTTTCTGATTTTAAGACTTTCAGAATACCCGAATATTGTGGGTTTATTTAGCTTTTCTGCATTTGGAACTAGTCTTGCAGATGCTGGCAGCCTAAATCGGATTTGTCTCTTATGCTTGTCATGTTAATGACACTTTCAGAGAACTATAGAGAGGATTTCACTATCTTTTTCCCAAGGCATAACAGCTAATTTAGAGCTCGTGTCTGTGTATGTACAGTCAGGATATTTTTTTCCTCTGGATTATTCTGCAGTATGCAAAGAGCTTCTGCTATTGTGATGTCCAATCACAAAATGAAAACCGACACTTCATTCCTTCCGTATATTTAACTCAGTTCCTATCTTTAAACAAGTTTGCAATCCATTGGAAGATCATAAATGTTCTAAAGTCTCATTTTAGATTTATAAAACAAAAGGCAGTAAGATTAAGACTGCCATGATGATAATAAGTGAGTATCATTTACTCATTAACTGTTCTGTAAAAATACATTACACAATCATAGAATCACAGAATGGTTGAGATTGGAAGGGACCTCTAGAGATCATCCAGTCCAGCCCCCTGCGCGAGCAGGGACACCTAAAGCACATGCCACAGGGTGGCATCCAGGTGGATGTTGAAGATCTCCAAATAAAGGTAGATTAGTCAAACCTCTCATGAGACTAGAGGAGTTAAACTTACTGAAGTAGTCATTAAAAATTTTTAAGTGAAGGGATCATTTCATCATTTGCTCCTGTGTTCATGTGGCACAGTCGAGTCATCAATACAGGCTTTGTACCTTTTCAGCTTTTGTCATTGATCCTGTCACCATCTGTTTTCCAATCTTGCCAAAAAAACACTGGCTGCTTCCATCCTCCAGCAGCACCTGGAAGGCCTGCCTGMCTCAGTGCAGTTTTCCTAGGAAGTCCTAGTAGCAGCCTAGAGGCTCTGTCCTCAGTGTCCRGCAAATTACATGCAATTACAAAATTGGTAGCAAGAACAGTATYGCTGTGGAGACCTAAGAACAAGAAACAATTCCCTCTGATGCTGTAAGGTCTATAAATAGACCAGTGGAGCTAAAAATGCTGGAGCCTTTGTATTGTTTGGCTTGAAGCTCTGAAATTGAGCTTAGGAGAGCAAGATGCTTCAGCAACAGAAAACCCACGTACTCCCTGTAAGTGACTAATCTGGGGTGTAATCAGATGCTATTGGTTGCTTATTTCCCCTATGCATCTTAYCTTGATTTAGGTCTTTATGCTATCTCGTGATTCAACTGGTAGTATTTCAAACGGACTGGAAATTAATTGTCACTGATGTCAAAGGCTGCTGAGGTAGGTGCGATGATKAGCTGTGGATGCAGGAAAGAAGCAGAAGGCTTGTGTATGGTAACAGCATAAAAAGCGCAGCCCCCAGTAAATGACCCTATTAAACTCCAGTGTACCTACAAATCTGTCTTTAAAAAATCCAGTTATTCTCAGYTGGATTTGGTCCAATTATTCTAACTAAATGTGGTCAGTTATTCTAACTACATTGCTAGATATCYTTGTGATCAGCTCAGAGCGGGCTGGCTGGAGGAATGCTGTTCTCCCGGAAATCCACAAGATTTCTGATCAGCTTGCACTTTCGTGGAYGGAAGGCAGGTCTTCAGAATGGTTTTGTTTGTTTCCTTTTGTTTAAATAAGAATACATCCATCAAAACTTTCTTATATCGTTTGCTAAGTCAAGATACTTCTAAGAAACTGAGTGACTTTTTCATTTTAGGCACTCTCTTCCCGAAGATGCAGGGGACTATTTTGATGAGGAGACGAGAGTTCTGGAAGTTCCGATGACAATACTGATTGCAGATAAGGCTAGTGTGTTTATTATGCTAGTTAGTAGGCTAACAATAGATGTTATTGTCAGTTAGGCTGACAATAGATGTAAATTTATTATCTTAGTTGAAAAATTACTTAATACTAAACTAGGATTTGATATCATTTTACTAGCTGAAGTAATGACAATATGTGACAATAGTAAAAGGTGCTTATAGTGGTAATTCAGAATGGATAAGTCCTTTATAACATAAAAGATACCTAGCTCAGTCATATTATTGTGATCTGTAATGTATTGTAGCAGAATATTTTTAAGCCATACGTTTCCTGGAGATACAAGTTTGATTCTATTCCAGCATATGGAATCTAAGATGATAAATGGAGAATTTTTTTGGCTATTTTGTTTATTTAAAAAAAAGCCTTACTGTTTGTAATACACATACAGCTTTTAACAGTTTTTTGCATTTCTTTCAGACAAAACCTGTAACTTTTACTGTCCATGCAATTGTTACCACTTCTGATTTGGAAATCAGTCCAGCAGAAATAAATTTTGGATACTGCACAATCTATGAAGCTGTGCAAACAAATATCACACTAACAAACAAATCCATCTTACCACAAGAGTTTGGATTTGTGGGACTTCCAGAGGTATGTGCTTATCCTTCCTGCTCCTCTTCTAATTAAAATGTATATAATTAAGTAATTAACTTGTGATTGAAACACATTATTCAATCTCTATCAGCTCATACAGACACAAACGAAGTGCATTTCTGGGTACTAAGCTGGTACTTGTTGCCATGGTATCTGCACAGCATCAGCTTTTCAAAGTTTTAGGGGAACAGTTGAGATCTTTATCATATTTGTAGTTTTAGRTGAGGGTAAACAAACATCACTGAGAAAGGTAACAACCATAGATGAGAAGAAGTCAAGGGATAAGACTGTACAAAGGTGTGAGTTATTAAATTTAAATTTCTGCCTGTCAAGTTATTCTGGAATTAAAATCTTGCAAATCAACCAGACAGTAATCACTGTAGCTCAGAATACAAGCTTTTAATGAAAAGATTTCTGCTTTTCTGACATTTATACATTTAATACTTATCTTCCTATATGAAGTTTGTTGAAATTCAACCCAATGATGGACTTGGAATTCTTCTTCCTCTYGAAAGCCTAACATTGGATATAATCTTTAAAGCCAACAAGGCAAAGGAATACAACTTTGAACTAACCTGCAAGTCAGAGATTAATAGGTATGTTGAACTGGTTGAGGTAACGTGTAAGTCTAAATCACAGTGGRTTTTCCACAGTTAAGATAAGCAACTCCAGTAGTGAAATCTACTTTGTACTTGGAAAAGGTAAAATTATCTATAGGCTATACCTGTAAGACAGGCAGGAATTCTCTAGTTCACAAGAGGTCCTGATAGGTTCATTCTTCATTTCCATATCCCTCTTTACTGGGATGAACTTTCCATTTTGCTTTCTTTCCCTGACCCATTGGAAGTTTATGCATGTCATATATCCAAGCTGTGAGTTTGCCTTGAGTTTTCGTGACCTGCAATGTTCTCCTTATTTTCTCAGCAGAATTGTCAAAAGCTTTTTTCTTTTCTTCCAATAAAAGTTTCATGTATTAAGCTAGTGATACTAGAATAATGGTGGCCAAAATTCTATGATTTATTTGGATGTATTTTCAGAAGTTCACAGAGAAAGAAGTAAAGTAGGGAATCTTTAGCCAATTATGCATTAAAAATAGATGGCATTATTTTTCATCTTCAGGCAAAATTCCCATTGCAGGGCTTGAGAAATTCTGCCTGAATAGGGACTGTAGGATCTGTTCCCTAGTTTCTGGGCTGGTTAAGAGCCTGATTTATGCTGAGACAGTTTATGATGTGTTTATTTTTAGACAATTCAAGCTGTCATGTAAAGCCATTGGAGTCCACCCACCTCTTGAATTGTCTCATTCCTTRGTCCAGTTTGCTGCAACAGCTTTAAACGGTGTATCTACAGCAACACTCTATGTAATAAATTCCCATGTAAGTGTCAACCACTTTACTCATGCTGTCCCAAGAATCGGCAATGGAGAAATTGCCCATGTTGGACCCACTTCCTTTGAATTCCATGTGCCAGAAGATTGTCCTGTGACAATTGCACCTTCTGTTGGGACTGTGCTGCCTGGGAAGGTAAAATAACTTTAAAATGTCAAAATTTCTACATCCCTGCATGCATGACTGGAATAATTTGTATTGTTTTAAACTGGAATTAAGGGGTTAACCATCGAGTCTGGCTTCAGCTTTACATTACCCTGAATGTTCTTTCCCAGTGATATAATTAACGGTGAAGAACCTTTAACAACAAAAATAGTGGTAATATAAAGGCASTTTAATCCAGGATGCTTCTAAAAACTTGCAAGTGACTTTATCTCATTCACTATTTTTTTGATCAAAGTTTCCCATCAAATATATGTTCCTAGKGAACTCTGTAGGTATAGCACATATGTGAGGGTTGAATTCTGCCTCTCATTCTTATCTGTGCTTTCACACTCCCAGAAAAGCTTAATTCAAGTGTCCTTCAGACCAACATTGTCAGATCAGCTAATCAGAGAAGAGGCAATTCGGCTCTGCAGAGCAGCTGTGGCAAGGGCAGAAATACAAGTAAGAAATGCTAAGAACTTGCACGTGCTAGCCTGGTCTGTCAATACCAGTGATTTGGCTTTCCGTTTGGTATTTTTATCCTAAAATTATTTGCATATTAATGAAGTGCTAACTCACGAGCTATGACCTGGGTATACAGGACCACGTATGGCTGTATTATCCCACTGAATATTTAGTTTATTCACTGAAAAATCATTTAACTTCGTAAGACTTTCAAAAGCCTTTCCAGAGAATTTTTTGTAAGTGAGAATTGCAGCTAATGTAAGTCCTCTAAAAGCTGGTGTGAGCGCTCTAAAACATGCTATTCCACTTACAGGTTGGTGTCACATATGGAATGTATATGTAATCCTATGATTCAAATAATTTACATCAGCATCTGTGGGCATCTTTCCTTATGAGAGAAATAATATAAAATTCTAATGAAGTATGCAGTAACTTGCTCATCTGCTGCAGTAAGGAAATTTTCTTTAGGATGGAGGAAAATATTTCAACTTAACTTTATCGTATTAAAATTCTAACTATTGCATCTGCTGCTTGTTATCTTAATCGTACTTCTGTTATCTAGCTTTGTTCACTGCATCATCACGTTGCCTCTCAAGTTAACCACTTCCTAATATCATTATTATCCAAATTCCCCAGCACTAGAATCTCGTGGTGTGTAATTTCTGAGGAATGTCTGTGTATATTTTCAGGCGAAGAAGAAAAATGAGAGGAGGGAAATAAAGAAATCAAGCACTTCCTTTATCAGACACCAGTCTTCAAGACAGCTTGCAAGAGACAGAGGCAGTAAATACCTGAACCGTGTGTGTAGTTCTGAACAACCAAAATCTGAAGAGATAGCACCTAAGTGAGTAAAATCATCCTCCACTATGTAGGCAAAAAATAGCCTTGATAGGTGGCTTAATAGATCCACTGAACCCTACAAGTGGAAAAAGAAATCAAGATGTATAATATCTTGAGTTGAACTGCACTGTTAGTGCTGGTTTTAAGCCACCCAGTGATAACGTCTCAAGGTTGAACTTACACCAGGAACTCTTTATATGTATGGAAGCAATAGAGGACTTTAAAGAATGTATCAGAAAATATGAGTCCAAAGTATTAGTTGGAAATGTAACAATACTGTAAAATAAACCCTTTAAATAGTTATTCTACAATATACATAATTTATTTTGACTAGACCATCATGTTCATTGCAACCCATTAGTTATAACCATAAAGTACTATTAATAGAAGTMATAAAAATAAAAATCATATATGAAAACTTTTTTGCTCTGTCTCTTACTAATATGAATCTTATTCCTGAATTTTCTAGTTCTGAAGACTATATAGCAGCYCAGACTTCACTGATCAGAAATTTCAGAGGGAGTTTTGAAAAATACATCATACCCTGCTTTGTTGCAAGTGGAGATACTGATGGAAGGAGAAGCTGTGAAGATCTAAGCTACAGGTATTCTACAAGCAGATAACTTGAAACAAGCTAGGTCAGAGATTTTGRAGGAAAGTGGTTTTATTCATTTTGAGGGAAAAATATTTTCTGATTTTGAATTTTTTCATGCTTATACCCTACTAATTAGATAAGAATCCAACAAATTAATGTCACATAAACAGAGTAAGAAGAGATTTCTTACACCGTTTTCTATTTGCGATCTAAGAGCAAACAACTCTTTACTATCTCCATAGCCCTTATAATACCTTGTATCTGGAGCTGCACTGTCCAGCCGTAGCACCATCTGTTGTGGTCACCTCAGATAACGGGAAAAACACAGTCAATTTTGGTGATGTCGCAGTAGGTATGAAAACTGAATTCAAATTTTGGTTTTATATTCTGTCTTTAATTTCTTCTGAGCATAGTTCTGTTATTTTGCTTTGTTTAGTTTCAAAAGTCAATATAGAAGTTAGGCCCATAATAGGTACCCAAATGGAAGATGAGGACCCTGCCTGGCTGGATGAGTCATATAAAAGCCTGCTTGATCCTGAAAGATGGAATCATGGGCTGTACTAGCGACTGTCTAAATTTGACCAAACATTTTGATGAGCTTTGGCTATGTGTTAGCTATATAAATGGAATAGCACAGGTAGAAGCAGAAATAAATAGGAATGACAGTACTTTGGAGCAAGCAGCAACAGTTGTTTGAACTGTTGTTTTCTTTCCTGTTAGGCCATAGAAGAATCAAGCAAATTACAATACAAAATATCTCCACAGAGAAACTGGAAGTATCCTTACTTGGAACATGTAAGTTAACYTGTTGTTCAACAGTTGTTTAATTTGACACAGCGCCAATAGAAAATGTTTGTGGCAACAGCAAGGAGAAGATAGCATATTTCAGATTGAATACAGGTGTCTCAGTATGACAGGAGGTGATGTGAAGAATATGCTGGACAAGCCCAGGGGAGCCACTGGAAAGCTAATTCTATTCCMCTCTTGCCTAGTATAGAACCAAACTTGAGAAGAACTCAGCACTTCCTAAGCAGTAAAAGCTACACAAATAGCAAATAGTACAGTATAGAAAAATAGTATTGGAATAGTGGCAGTAGTAGTATAGGAAAATATTATCATCTCATATTTTAAGACGTGAATAACCTATTCAGGCAAAAGCCTGAAAAGGAACTCCATGGGGATCTTAACTGGAAAACAATCCTTCGATTGCTTGRTTTGTGTACGGAAAAATAGGTTAATTTTTCAGTTTCGTTCCAAATTTCTGGGAAGGCTTGTAGGTGGCTGGGTAACACYCATCTTTAGCTGAACAATACTTAGAAACTATTTTTAACTCTTCCTCCAATTATGGTTTATAAAGTTGTTTTTCCTTGAGCTGCACTATTTTAGCTASGATTCTCAATTCTGAATCCCAGTGGTCCTTTCTTGTTGGTCAGACAAGCAAGAATGCTTCAGCCAGGGGAAAATAAAACTCTTATCATCTCTTTTTGTCCAAATGAGGATAAATGGGTGAGTAAAAGAAATGTTGCTTAGCTCTGCTCTAGCCTGTTTTGTTCTACCTTACACCACGCCACCTATTCAGGATCCAGTCCAGGGCCGGGATCTGGCCTTGCAGCAAGATCTGGCCCGCAGTGTGTGGCCCAGGTTGCAGCATCCACCCCAGGTCACAGGCCACTGGCAAGGGGGAGGGAAGAAAGAAGACACAGATATAAGGGACTGTGTTAAATATAATATATATACATATGTACATGCRTGTGTGTRTATATATAACTGACTCAGAGGTGTCTGCCTGATATTAAGCAAAACTTTACATAGCCCCTCCATGTCCTAAATCCAGAGGTTCTGTAGTAACAGTCCACTCTGTCTGTCTGTTTTCCTTCAACAATTGGGCTGACTAGCACACACCTCCTTCTTGGCAGTTTTTTGAAACACTGGACATCTGGACTGTAAAAACTAGTCTAACCCTAAGCATCATTGGTCATGGGGTGATGCCATCAATTGTGTGTTCTGTGGAAGAAGTCCTTGATATGGGATACGTCATAGCCAAAGAGAAAACAACCTCAACATTCAAGGTAAATTCTGAGCTCTCTGCTGGCCTGGGAAGCCTACCAAACATTTTCCAGAAGTGGGAAGAGAACTTGAGTAGTTTCCACCCTGGTGAAATTAGGCTGAGTAGCTTTACATTGAAAGAATGTAACTTTAAAAGATAATTAATTTTGTTCAACTTGTCAAGCAGATATGGGCTCATGGATGACACATGGATGGCAATAGCCCACACATGCTTTGTACAACCTTTAGGTAAAAATTAGGTCAGTAATGCAGAAAAATAAATTCAGCCAGTCTACAAAATATGCATTCTATAAGCTTGAGAACCATTCTTCCTAATGAAAATGTTCTTTTATAAATCCATGTCATCAGATAGAGAACACTTCCTCATTGAACCTGAGATACTCCATACAACTGGATTCACTTTCTTCCACAAGGGATAAAGATCAGCAGAGACTTCCCTCCTTCATGACATCTTCTTTGCAAAGAACAGATTTTGTTGGTAAACTTCTATTTTTTGCATATTAAAGAGCACATTTAGGAAAGCCCATCTTTGGGGGGAGTAGATAGTAGAATAAAGGAAAGACTTGGTGATGCTTTTTCAGTTTCTCAAAGATAAAAAGCACTAAACTGATAAACAGGTTTGATRTTTCTAACATCCTGTTTTGCTGCAAAGCTACTTTTTTTAATTGATTGCTATTCCAGCAACAAAAAGAGTTTAACAAATATGAAATAAAGCAGAGCTGTCCTTTTTCCTTATCATTGTTCCTGTTCACCAGGAACACAGAACTACAACGGTTTAAGTGTGTTCAGCATCTTTCCAATGGAAGGAGAAATTACTGCTGGGAAGAGCCAGGATTTTATTGTTACTTTCAGCCCTGATCATGAAAGTCGGCACTATTCTGACTGTCTGAAGGTTGTGCTCTTTGGCAAGGTGAGTAGAAATGTAATACTACAAATACTGTAGAAACTGGTAGTGAGCAAATAAGGTGTAGTGAGCAAATAAGGTTTGACAGTTTTGTTTTTCTTTCTCCTTGAAAGTTTTAATTTTCAAATTGTTTTTGGAATTGCAGGTAGGAGTGAGTAAAAATCAGAGTACTCTGATGCATGGAGGCTGATCCTCATTCACAAACTTGAGCCAAGTTTGGCAGCAGTTAAGTTTTGCCTGTTTCAGTGGCTCTGATGAAAGTTAGTTTGTTCAGTACCCTCCTAGGGCACGTTGCCTGAGAATGGAAGTTGTTRAAAGTGCCTGGGGAGGGGAAGAGCGGGATTTTTACAGCCAGTGCCTCTTGGCATTAGCATAGGCGGCTTGTTCAGTCATTTTTGTGCAGCTGGTGCCTTTGTGTCAGGTTTCCAGTTTTATCTGTAGTTGAGCTGTAACCTACATTTGCAGCATTCTTGTCTTGCATAGGAAGTAGCCCATGTGATCCACTTAAAGGGTGCAGCAAGAAACCATGCAGTGTTTGTGGAAGGGGGAATTCCACTAGATGTGCCCGTAGAGTCCTTGGCTGTAACACTGCCCGTGTCATCGCAGGAAGCAGCAAAGGGAGGTAAMGTGCTGCCACTTGCATTTACTGAAAAATAATGAATGATGAGATACAGGCTTATTCCTCATCCTTTACGTCAAGAAAAGGTAAATAACACACTCTTTTAAGAATCAGAATGAATATTATAGTATTACCAGCATTCACAACATTAAAAAAACAACCACAGAAAACTCCCCTAAGAAAAGATTTTCTCTAAATTTGAAGTGTCCTGTCTTGAATATATGGGCCACATATAAAGAATGTATGTGCCACAAGACTGGAAAATAAGCATGAAACCTAAACACAATTCATAGTTTGCAGTTGCAGATCATGAAAAACTTATTTTGCTTAATTCTTCACTAACCTTGTAAGTTAAACCAGGGACGATACCTTTCTGTGCCCTTTAATGGATTTGCCACAGCATCACCTTTGTTTTGCACCATGTTGGCTTAACTTATGCCATTTCAGACTGATAATCTTTCAGTTCTAACTATTCTAAAGTTTACTTGACTCGTATCTGTTTAGAGCTGCAAGAACCAGTAAGTTCCATCCTGCTTGTCCTGGAGTACATCGAGGGAGAGAGTTCAGTAGTGCCAGCAGTGGCACAGTTGCAAGTTGGAGCTATCCGGACAGCTCAGTTTGCATCCAAGAAGGTGAGGATAAGTGCAGCTTTATGTTAGACACTATTAGGAACACTGACACTGTACAAATGGCTACTGGTTCCTGCTGTCAAAATTCAGTTTTAGGAAAGCTAAAATTATATATATATAAAAAGACTTTTTTTGGCTAAGTTTTATATAGTAACAAAGTGGCTGTGTGTCTTGCTGAGGCAGTTGTGTGTGTGCCTCTCCATCAGAGCGTGGAGTTCTGCTTCGAGAACCTGCCACTGCTGCAGCAGAGAGGATTCACCCTTGACACTCCAAAGGGAACGGTCGAGCGTGGTCAAGTAAAATGCATCAGTGTTTCGTGGGTGCCACCTGCTGACTTCCAAGTAAGTTGCAGTCACCAAGACTTGCTGCTTTTAAAATAGAAGCAAATGTGGGACACTGGTACTTTCCTGACTTGAAGGAGCAACACCCCATCTTCAGGTGTCAGCAGTGTGAGCTGCCTTGACACATTAGGATGACAGAACTTGTGTAGTTACCAAAGGGAATATAGGCYGGTGAACACTAGCATGGGAATAAAAGACAGGAATTGTGCACAAGTTGGAGGCTTGCTGTCTCGCCTCAGTCTGGTGTGTGATGAGGACGATGAGCACAGTAGTTTGCACCGGATCAGACTTAACATCTCACATGTCACTGCATTTTATAGTACCAAAACCCCAAAACACG
Source organism: Eudromia elegans (assembly GCA_003342815.1). NCBI lineage: Eukaryota > Metazoa > Chordata > Aves > Tinamiformes > Tinamidae > Eudromia > Eudromia elegans. Next base: position 1,462,445 of record PTEX01000195.1, read on the forward strand.
GCTGCTGCTGTTACATACAAGGTACTGCTTTGATCACACTGATGAAAAATGTTTCTCRCTCCTATCATTTAACGCCCCCTTATGCAGTAGTTTGCATGGAAACCCCCAATCCTGCCAACACCGTGCCGAGTTTACATCACAATCTTTTGGGCTGTTTCCCCTTTATGAACTGCTCTATGAACCCTCTTTCTCTGGCTGTTTCTGCCCTTTTTATTGCAAAGTCTTGGTATGAGTTCCAGCTAAGTACAGAGCTGGGATCGCCCCTCCTGATTCATCTTCATGGCTGTTCAGGGTGACTGAGCAGGCTCAGCCTCCCACACTTTGTCTTGAGCTATATGTGGGATGGCAGAATGAGTGGCTTGTTCCAAAATTAAAAGGCTTCTGTCATCAAGTGCAGAAGGCACTACTGTTTCTGGGATGACATATGAGATTGACTCAGTGCCTCTTGGTAAGCAGAACTGGTTGTTACACAAGACTTTGCATTAACTCATGGCTAACAGGCCATTTTCTTTCCTATTTCCTTTCTACCCTGACTTCCACTGCAACGTGTTGTGTCAGGCCATGTCCGGTTGTTACGGTTGTAACCTGGTGACAAGGTCTGTCTCACTCTGGAGAGAAYGCACAGCTGCTGCGACTTCATTCAGCACAATATATATATTTTTTTTGTAGGCTGATAGTCCTCTGATTGTGACAACCCTACTGACATTGAAAGGTGACATTAAGGAATCTTATCAAATCCTCTTCATGGCAAAAGTTGCATCTGCAAGTACTCCCACTAAGCCAGGAGAATAAACTAAAAGGAAAGGAAGATTGGTGGAAGTTTAGATTATTGGCAAACCATTGGATCACTTGGAAGATGTGTGACTGGGGTGGGGAGGCAGGCAGGAAGGCAACACACTATTTCTGCTTTTCTGCACCAAACTGTGCATGAACTCTGGCTAAACTAGTTTTATTTTCAAGCTGACTGACACTAACCTCATGACAGAAGGAGAAATTAACATGGGGAAGGGTGCCACAAGTAGCTACATGTGTTGTCAATCCCAATGTCTTCCAAAGGCTGGTCTTCCTTCAGCAACTGTATCTTTGTTACATCTAGAAGCGTGAGTTTCCAACAATTACTTTTTTTCCAATTTCAGATAAATTTTAATATATGGAATTCTTTTTCTCAGATTGTAATAAAACTTTTCATTCAAGTCTGTTTTGTTATTGGGACTCTTTACTTCCCCAAATCCCCATGCTTATGGGCCTAGATATGGAGCAAACAAGTCAAGGAGCCAACAATAGATGTGACCACTAAAACTGAAATAACTAAAATACTCGGTATTAGCGTAATGACGTTTGTTATATTTTGGATGYATATGGAGATGCAACACGCACATCACAGATGTTGGCTGCTAGGCTAATGAAAACTTAGGGTTTCTATTTGGGTGCTTTTACCTAAACGCTTGTATCCTTGCAGTGGATTCATCCTGCAGTAGCTTATCGAAAGAAAACAGAGCAGTGCCTGCAATGACTGACTATTGGAAACCCCTTTGCTCGCTAATGTAGACATTCCACACTGAACGAAGAACAGTGAATTTGTAGGTAATTCCCTGAGGATAACGGGTGAAGACAGCTGAAAGAGTTGTTATATTCTGTGTGCCCATGGATGTTTAATGTTGAGTTCATAACTACTCAAGGGCCCAAAACAGCTGCTCTGGTCTTCCTGTTTCTATTTCAGTGTTGTAAGACTCGGATAGGAATGGASCTTATAGGTGTCTCTCTCCAGGATCACAGAGCCACGGATGTACCTAATTTCCCAGCAGCTGAAGCTTTCTCCCTCCATAACTGCATCTCCACCAGCTCTGTTTTCCAGTTAAGTTTTGCAGTTTGCCTCACCAGATCCGAACTCTCTCGTGCTTTCGGAAAAGCTCTTCAGGGCCAGCTCCAGTTTAAAACTGATTCATGCTCATGTATGACCTCTTGAATCCTTACACACACAGTTTCATCTATCCTACCCTTCCTCTTCCGCACCAGAGAGGAAGTGAGAGTAGGTGCTTCTGTCATCGCCATCAATGTTCTTCTTACCCAGTGACACTGGACATTGCTTCACCTGCAGAAATGCAGTTTTTCCTACATGAGCAGTGGTCCCATGACCCTGGGTAGTCCTATATGAATGCGCATTAGTCAGTGACACATGCCATCGCTGAGCCCTAAGGCACAGTCCTTGAGCCATACAGAATGACCCTGCTACCTGTTTTCAGCTGGAAAATAAGCTATTGAACCATCTTCTTCCAAGGCGTTTTGTCCACAGATACCCCTGACTACTTTGTGTCACAGTCAAGAGAATAAAYTCTAGAAAATCAGGGCCCCTAAAGGCTGTTGAAATGCTGTTTGATCAATTTTCCTTTTACTCCCAGATTATTTTCTAATGACTAATCAGTCGTCAGGGCTTTTCGGCTCTAATGGTCTTTTTTGTTACTTACCCAGCCKTTTATTACCATCACCCAATTCTAACCCTCCCATTTTGACCAGTACTATCTCTTTTTGCTATGCAACGGAACGGAACGGAACTCTTTTCGCTATGCAACGTTGCCCCGTCCTCATCGAACCGCCCCAGTTCGGCCTGTCGTGCTCAAGGCCGTGACCGGCTCTTGCGGAGCCCGCTCTGGTCTCGCCTCGTTCCCGCCCGGCGCGCGGGGAGCGCTCGGCGGGTCCCGCCGCTCGGGGGCGCGCGGGGCCGGGCCCAGGGCAGGCACCGGGGCCGGGCCGCCCCCCGGCGGGCACATAAAGCGGGGCGGCGGCCGCGGGCTGCCCGGCGCGGGGCGCTGCTGCTGCCGGCGCTGCAGGTGCGGCGGCTCTCGGGGCGCTGCGGGTGCCGCAGCCCTTGCCGGGCACCCCGCGCTCCCCTGGGGCCCGGCGCTCAGCGCCTCTCTCCTTGCCTTTGCCAGGGGTCGCCCCGCGCTTCCCGGAGCACCCGCGGGCACCGGGAGCAGTGAGTACCGGCGCGGGAAGCCGCGCTGCGAGCGGCGGCCCCGGCGCGCGGGATGCCTCTGCTCCGCCACGGCCGCGGCGTGCGCGCCCCTCACCGCAGCCTCGCGGCGCCGGCGCCTCCGCGGGGGTGAGAAACGCCGCTCTCCTCCCGGCGCTCACAGCTTGCGATAAGTCCCTCCCAGCTCCGCTGGGTACCTCTCCTCCTTGAGGAACAGGGAAGGTGCCACTTGGCAAAAACATTCACCAGCTCGGAGTGAGCCTTTTACAGGAGAATTTCCATGTTCCCAGCTGGAAAAATGCTGCAGCTGTCAGGAGTAGCTCTTGGAAGCTAAACCTGGAGGGGCTTTGCTCCATTCTCTTAATGACTGTTTTTCTTTTCTCATTTCATAAATTACATGAAATTTGCTGTCACAAAGTAACAGCTYAGGCTTTTAAAGGTGAGTTGTGCACCTTCCTCCACAGGTGCCCTCAGGACGGGACCGACTGGACAAGCCTGTGGTACGTCTGGTAAGTTTGGTACTGACCCGAATAACCTGGAAGATGAACTGCCATGACCCTGTGGGAAGGGAAACACTCCTCTCCTACAGGATGTGCAAGTTCCCTGTAGAATATGTTAAAYTGCCTACAATATTCATTGCCTGTATCTTAGCACTGCTTTATAGCTTATATTCTGTCCAAAAACGCCCCTGGTAGCAAGTAGATCAAGTTGGTTGCTCATTTGGTCTGTGAGCTAACAGAGGTCGATCTGTGTTTCCCCAGGACACGCTGATTAGCAGTTACTAATTAATGATTAGCCTGCGGGTGGGGTTGTTTCACACGCACCTGGGAGGCAGGAGAGCCGGGCTGGGAGCTCCTCGGGACACCGGGGTGTCTCTGGCCAGGGCCCAGCCAGGGCACAGTGTTCTGACCGCACGTGGCTTTCAACTGYCCAAAGGGTTTCTCCAAGCAGTAACTTGCAGGAAAAGGCAACTGAAATCAGCTGCATACAGGAAATAGCTGGGACATGAGATYTGTGCGGGAACCCTGTGATTTGTGGAAGTTTGAGGCCCTCCAAACTGAACTTGAGGCTGAGTGTAGTCTTTGTGAGTGCCTCGCCCTCGTACTAACAGAAATAGTCCCTTGTTAGCTCAGCTCTGGAAGAGGTAGAGCCCACGCAGGGAAGCGATGGGATTCTTCTCCCCCTTCTCCCAAGGCTGCTCCTGCTCGCGGTGCTGGTGCTCCTGCTGGGCGCCGTCGCGGCGAGCTGCGTCAAGCTCTGCTGCCGCAAGAAGAGGCCTCCAGCGCGGCGCTTCCCGCGGCGGCCCCGCCGTGCCGCTGTCCTCGTGGCCGCCCGCGACGGCCCTGCCCAGCGCACGGTGACGCGTAAGTGTCCTCTGGGGGACGACTGCCCTACAGCGCGGGGGCACCGGGAGCCGCATCCGCCCGCAACGGCGGCTTTGAGGCCCACAGYGCTGGATGAACATAACATGAAGTCTGTGGCGGGTTAACCTCTTCCAGGTCCTTTCTGTTTTCCTTCTCTTTACAGCGCGCGGCGCTCTGCGGTGCCCTCCGTGTGCCCCTACTCCTCCGTCCTGTGTGGATGTGGACAGGAAAAGCACGGCCCCTCCGGCTTACCATCTCCTTGCAATGGAGCCACCACCACCTTACGATGAAGCTATCAGAACACCTACACGATATATGGAGACAACAGCAGCAAGCCACAAAGGCAGGGACCTCCCCGGAGAGGTGACACCAGGCAGCGCTGAACCCCCCCCAGTGCTCACCCCATGTAGGTAACAGAGACCCAGCAGCGTGGCCAGATCCTGAAGATTCCCAGGATGCAGCCAGGGACACCCCAGCTCCAGCCCACTGCACGTGGGGGATGAAGCAAGASGAGGACTGCAAGAGTTAACAGCAGACACAAAGAATTTGGTTTTAAAGGCAGATTATTACTGGAAGATATTTCCTCTTGTGCCCTTGTAATGATCTGTYGGTTAGAAGAAACATTGCTCGTGACTGCTGTAATTTCCTGGTAAAGTTTCTTCAAGGATATGAAATAAAATGGCAGCAGTTTAAAAATGCTTGTAAAAGTAAGACACGGATGCTTGCTCGCTTCCTAACTTTAAAAAGTGATTCCTTGTGTCCGGCATACGGCAGGGAGGAAGGTTGGGGAATGCTGCTCTCCTAGGAGCAGGCAGAGCAGCAGCCCCTTTCCAGAGCAGCAGCTTCCCAAAGCCGGGCTGATCCTGGCGTGAAAACTCCCTGCGGCTTCTCTGGCCTCGGGCAGGTTAATTGTCCAGCAAGGGCTGGAGCCCCGAGCTCGTTGCTGTGTAACAGCAAATGTTCCTTATGCTGGAGGCAAATTACAAACAAGGACACGAGCGTTTACGGAGGGAAAGGCTTTAGGTTGTATTTCACAACTAGGAACAAGGAAGGAGGCCAATAAGAGATGTTATTTTTGTTGGCCATGAGGCCTGAGGGGATTGTTTCCGGGTTGTTTTAATCTTTACATTTTAAGTATGAGTTTGTTTATGGGCAGGATCACTTTCCTGTAGTTCTCTGCCCTCCTCCATGCAGCTGAGTATTATCAACGTGTTTCAAAYACTGAGGCTCTTTGCTGCTTGATCCTGGAGTTTGAAAATCAGCATGAACTAGAAAATATTGACTGTTTTGAGCAGCCAAGAGCATAACTTTCATAACATACATAAAACTGCAGGGCTAGATCTGTATGATCAGATTTCTACTTTCTGATTTTGTTGCTTTTTAATAAAAAAGAATCAAAACAAATCTCTTATTGAAAGATGTAATAACTCAGTGTGCAAAATACCAAGCAGAACTCCCTTTCTGCTCCTGTCTTCTTGGAAGATGCAGTGATATGGACTAACAGAAATACTCATTAGAGGATCCTCCCGTACAACCTAAGTAAATACTACTATGGGTGATAAGTGCACACACAAACACTGTTTGTTTATTAGTACAGCGAACTAGAACAGAACAGTGCTGTTCTAGGAGTCTGCTTGGAAAAGCTGCTCTCTGACACCTGGTACCTGCTGCTGAGTGAATCAGGTGCTGTTTGCCCCGTCCTGCAGACATGGGCTGGCACTTCATCCTCTCCCCTAACGCCTGGGGGCGGATTCGCATCAGAGGRAACAGTCAGAGCCAGGCGGTTCAGGCAGGGCTGTGGTGCCCCCGGTGCAGCCTCAGGAAGGCTCCAGCTCTCCCAGCCTTCCGCTTTCGGAAAAGCCTTCGTTTCAGTCACTGAATGTAGCCAGGCTTTCCCATAAAATCAACTATTATGGGAACTATAATACATCACTTGCAGGGTTTTAGAGAAATGGAAAAATACCAAGTTTGTTTTCTATTCTTATCAAACTAACTGGAGAGGAAGTCAGTGTCGCCACTGGATAGCCCCTAATCACCTGCTGCCCTAACCTGTGTATCTGCAGAGCTGTATGCCCTGGCTGCACCTTAGCAATACTRCATCCAGGAGAGCTGTATGGAAAGTCAGAGAGGATCCTGAGACTATGGAACAAGAGCCACCAGGAGCAACCTCCTATTGSGGCTTGTTAATGAAGGGCGGATACGGACAGGTATCACAACGTTATGGCCTGTTGTTACCAAGCAGCAGAAGGGGTGGGCAAAAAAATCCTGCACAGCTTTTAGCAGGCTCTGCTCTGCTGCCCGTTACTGCGAGAACTGCCCTGGAGACAAGCGCTAATGACTGAAAACTGAGGACTGCTGCCAGCCCGCGGGAACGAGGCGGGACCTCCGCTGCAAACGCACCTGAGCTGCTCACCGGCACGCTCCCCAGGGCGGTGTTAATTCCATATTTAACTTGCGTAGAGCTTACTATGGGAGCTGCAGGAAAAGACCGGCTTAACACATCTGTCCTCCTTAATCATCTTCTCCTGCCTCATTCCCTCTCCCTCTTATTCTCCTGCAGCAAGATGGAGAATAGGTAGGGAGAATTTTAAGAACAGAAATGGTTTATTACTCGGTATAATTATCTGGCTGCCTCCCCCTGGAGCGCTGTATCCGCTCAGTCCTCGGTGTCTCTGGGTCACGGATACAGCAACTAACCCTTTCCACCAAAATACGACCCAGGAAAAAAAATCCACGCCTTTCCAAAGAGAAGAGAAATCAGAACTCTGGCCTCGTGTCCTACAGAACATAGTCTACAAGCTGCCCAAGGACACCAGCATCTCCATTCAAACTAAATTACCCACAATAACGGCCTTCCCCAAACTCTTACCTCAAGTATTTAACAGCTCTGAGTTCCAGACTTTCACTCTGTGCCCAGAAAACACAGGTAATCTTAGGATCTTCCTTTATTTTCCTTGATTTACCCTGAATTCTTGTGAATGCTACAAATAATTTTCATGTAAGCACATCAGCACTTGCCAATGTTGTATCAGATCCACAAATGATAAGCCTATTATGAATAATTTGATGTTTTTCTTGTGAAACTCTTGATTTTTCAATTATTGATAGTTTTTACAGAATTTTTAATGGAAAATCTTCATTCTTCAAGCAGTTCCAATGTGTGATGCCACTGGGGTACGTTTGTGCCTGTTTGGCTGATCCCAAAGAACCCACAGAGCAGGATAATCCACATGAAAATCACTCCGTGTATCCAGGCAAACCTGTTCTAAAAGCCTAATGCAGAATATGTGATCTGGCACGTAGTATCTGCAAAATTACATCGATTAAACAACCTATGATTGATTAAATCTCTGAGGAAATCCAGGATGCTACTAAAAAGACTCGGCAGACATTAAATTACAGACTGAAAGACAAAAGTCTTGTCATCCTGTAGGGAAATTAACAAATGCCATTAATTTTCAGTACAGATTATAGCTCTATCCAACACAGGACATCTGCAAATCTTGCTCCGATAGGATCAGCTAACGCACCATCTTTAAACTCCAGTTTCGACAAAACTCATTTGTAATGATTTTGGCTCCTTCATTACCTGCATAAAGTAACAAATTTGTATCCTGAGCACTGGATTTTTGCCTCCTGCCACAAAAAAAGCAGCGGGACGAACCCCGCAGGCAGCAGCACGGCTGCAGGAAACGGCAGGGAGCTTCCTGGCAGACAAAGGAATGGGACCGTGGGTGCGGAAGGTCCGTGGGAGGGCCGCCCTGCTCTTGGCAGTGTGCTGGACTGTCTCCTCCCCGGGAACTGCTGGGGGCGGCAGCGTCTCTTGCCGCTGCAAGCGGGAAACGGTGGCTGCACGGCTGGGTTTTGCTGGATGCTGCRGAGATTGCTCTGCATTCGAGGGCTGGGCTTGCTGCAGGAGGAGGGAGCAGCCACGCCAGGCTGCCTTCTGCTCCCGGCATCCTTTGCCTTCCAGACCTCTTCCATCTCGTGCATCGTGGGCAGGGCCTGAGAGCAGCCACCAAGCAGCAGATTTCACCGGGTTTAGGGCCAGCGCTCGCGGGGGTGACAGCTCTAACTGCAAGGCCCCGGATCCAAACTTCAGATGCCCACAGAGCGCAGCCMACCTGACTCCACACTAGCCTGTGGGTTAACAGACGCCTGTCCCGCTCCAGGTCACCTCGGTGGCTCCTGCCCTGCAGGAGCAGGTTCCTCRGGTCCCTGAGAGCTTCTGGGAGCCCTCAGGCACAGTGTCCTCTCTGGAGAAGCAGGGCGGGCAGAGGGGCAGCAGCCCTGCAGAACAGCCTCAGCGTGCATACATGGAAAGGAAGGGGTTTTGACACTGACACAGCAAATAAGGCCCTTCTGATTTCTCCTGACTTCCTAGCAGGGAAGGGTAGAATCTAGCATTGTCCTCCACCACCTACGCAAAACCTCATCTCGTTCAGACTCTAATTAATTAAAAACTACACTATTTCTCCGACCTAATCAGGCTGCAAGAGCCCAGGATTTTCTTTGCATATCAAAGTAGCTAAGACTGCTCCCTACACTGTTATCTCAGCCTCTTATCAAAATCATCTGGGTCCTTTTCAGGGCAAGCTGATAATCAAAGAGTAATAGATGGCCCTGGCCTTCTGTCCTTAACGAGGCAGGTTACGGCAGCCTCTGCTCATTGGTTACAGCTGCACTTAACAGGTTTCTTTTGCTCAACAGCCCTGCAGAAAGGGTGTCCTCCAAAAGGCAAAATCATGAATAGGGGCCTTATAAATTGCACTTCAGCACTTGCAGCAAAGAGGTGTCTTCCTGCTTTAAAAAGAGCAGTTTGTGTAGGATGCAGTCAGGCCTTAGAACTGCCCTTGCATGAAGAGAATAGAGTGACCACAGATACACAACTAGCTGATGTCGCAGCAGGAATTAGAAGGCAGATCTCCTGAATGCTGATGTAGAGCAGTAACTGCTGGGAAGTACTGCTCCAGCATGTCCTGCATGCTCAGGAGCTGGAGGCAGATGGAAAAGAGTGCCCGCTGAGCACCGTGTCCATTAGCGGGCGAGCTGGAGAAAGTCAGTGTTTTGACTCATTGATGTTGGGCATAGCAGGCAGCTTCCCTCCAGCACTGGTTAGCAAGCGGATGCTGGGAGTTCCTAACCTCATCCCATGGTAAGTTAACATCCATGTTTTTGTTTTCAAACTTATTATCCACACCTAAAAATGCAGAATGGAGTTGTTATTGTCTTAATTTCTACTGCTGCTCTCCATACAAGTTTCTTTTTCTTTTGACTTTTGCTTGTGCTCTGATTAGTTCTAGGTATCTCTCAGTACAGGATCTGACTTTGCAATCCTGGTTTGCTGTTGGTGTCCTTTGTAAATCTAGCCACAACCTAAAGAGGTTGCTGCTGATGCCAACTAAGCTGGTGGGTCTTTTTCTGTCCTTTTTCCTTTTCTTTAAGGCAGCATCCTTCACTAGCTATGTTGGCAGCACACTGACACAAGCGGTCAGCTTTCTTCATTGGCTTTATCAGGTTGTCCTTGCCTGGTGTAGGAAGGTGCTGAAGAGTGTGAAATCCCGTCAGCACTGGGGTTTAAATGAKCCTCCTTCAGGGTGCTGAAAGTTTCTCTCCTCCGGCTGAGGAAATCTGCCTGCAGCCGCTGTGCGAGCGCTGCTGTGATGTGCTGCCTTCGGAGGCCTGGCGGGTGACCTCCATGAAGACACTTCCTCCCTCGTGCCTCTGTTCCATTCCCCATCCTGTCTGTCCCATGTTTTAGGTGTATTTATTTCGGAGCAGAAAACTCTCCCGCAGAGCCAACCATAGCGCAGACCTGGTCACAGAAGGGTCTCGTGTGTATTCAAGCACAAAAAAGGCCTTTGAATTCCTTGAGCAGCCACAGTAATGGTGCCTGGTTTTGTAGAACTTTGTTGACCAAAATCTCGAACATTTCAGAATACGTAACCTTCAGTAGAGGCTTTCCTTATAGTTAGGACATGGATAAGATTTGTCTCGTGTGCCTTTTTCATTAACTAAGAAGGGGGGGCTCGTGCTGCAGGCCTTCCTATGGTGGGAGTATTAGAGGATCCCTCTTCTCGGTGCAGTTTCCTTTTTTTTCATGACTTTAGGGAGCTTCATGTCTTTGTAGCCTCCGTTTCTCTACCAACCGTGGTAGATGGGTAAAGCCTTGACCTATAAATCCATCAGTGGGTTTGAAAATCAATAGCTGGGAGCAGGGCGGGGAAAGAGAGGAGACAGGACGCAGACGGAGAGCGCGATTACGGAGCCTCGCTTCCTTAGGAAGCAGGTTAAAAACGCTCCCGAGCGGGAGAGCCGCTCCGGCAGCAGCCGCATCAGGGACCTCGCGCTGCTGATGTGTCACCGGGACCAGCAGCCTCGTCCCTCTCCTCCCTCTCCCTGAGCACCTGTGCTCGGAGAGAAAACACTCTTGGGAATTGCCTTCATAATTCACAGGCCTTATAGCCCAGGGCAAACTATACCTCGGCTCTGTCATAAAATTCAGGTTGCACATCCCCTTACAACCAAGCTCRCTACCAATGTAAGCGTCACATGCATAATGACTTAATGATCAATRCATCACAATCTGTGCAGAGCATTAAGTGGTAAACCTGCGACATCCACAGTGAGGCAGTGATAGGGTTTAGACACGGAGCAGAGTCATTCCTGGTGCTGCCTTTCACTTGCCTTGCTGCCCTGGTGCTGTTTTAGTGCACAAGCAGCAAGTCTGGATACCTGGATGATCAGAAATTCCTGCAGGTCCAGCAAGGATACCCCCTCTGTTACATGTTCATTCAGCGCCTGTGGCTCAGGTCCCAGGTGTGTTAGCTTAATATTTAAAACCAAAATTGGATCGACTCTAGACCCTAAAGTTGGAAATGACATTTCATTGGTTTAATCTGTGGCAGGATTTTTTTWAAATTATTTTAAAAACAAAGTCCTAAGTTTGACTGGTTCAGAAGAGGGTCTTTTCTGGAATTCACCAGCAAACGCATGGCCAGCTATGTAGATTTGCCACATACACCTTCTGAAAACTGCCACAGGAATGGTTCACGTTCATGGCACATTGGTACAGCTAAGATGCGACAGCTACACGACGCTGCTTTAAAAAAACTCAGTTTCCTTAACAACAACTAAGCTAAAAATCTTGGTTCAATAGAGAAGCTTTGCTTTCATGGGCACATATAGTTCAGTCTCTCTGAATTTTTTCAGCTGGATCTTTGGCCCCCAGCTAAGGATACATACTCCAAAAAGAGTACCAAGTGAAGTGCTGGAAGGAATAAATTGTTGGTTCAAGTTTCAGAGGAGTAATAGGTATCGATTTGGGTTGAGGGATGAAGTGTCTATAGCACCTATGGCACCTATGTAAGATGCAAGTGGGATAAGTAGATGTGCATATGAGGAAAAGAACTATACCTGAGCCAGCCTCCTGCTAAAAATCTGCAGTGTATTTTTATCTGCCTGTTGGCTTTTTGTTCCCTTGATAACAATGACTTTTAATATATTCAGAGTCTTCACTGTAATGTCATTATATTGCTAGCTTAGGAAATTTCCAGGTCTTGAATGTGAGGCTTGTCATTCTAAGTATTGCCTCCAACTCAAGGCATAACTCCTAGTTTTCCAGGCTAATTTTGACTGGGATCTGGATTTCGAGGTACATAGAGCCAACAAAGAGTCCATTTCAGATGGAAACACTAAAAAGATGCTACGGCTTTGGTAGCTTGCACGAGCACTTTGCTTGTATAAGCATTTTGCTCATTTCTCCCTTGCTGAAGCTCAGACTTTGTTCTGTAATCTGCAATCTTAGGCCTAGTTCAGTTCTCTCTTTTCTACTTTCCACCCTCCCCACAAAACATAAATCCAGACTGGGCCAGAAACTGCCTCCTTCCATGGTGCAGGAATACTGTCCTTTAGCCCGACCAACACTTCCCAAGCGGCTGAATCCTTCTCAAATGGGAGTTATTGGAGAAATAATATAGAAATGGTGTCCTCTGAAGCAGGTGGGAGGAAGCTGCACTGTACGTAGGGTCTTAGTGCTTTTTTTTAAAAAAAAAAGACATAATCTGGCAATATTCGATTAGCTAACCAGAAGGCCATAAAATCAATRCATCACTGTATATTTTTCCTGCCTTCTTCCACAAGATGGCATTAGCGAGCCTAGAGCCTATATCCATGTCCAGTTAGGATGGACTGAGCCGCAATAAATTCTTAAATGAACTACGTGGAAGAAGACTTCAACGCTGCTGCCTCTCAGGCAAGAAAGGGAATTTCTTCAGAAAGTCCCGTTCCTGCCTTGGTCCACACCCCACTTGAGCATCACTTCAGAGCCTAGCTAAGTGCAAAAGCAGCCTGTCAAGAGCCTTCAGTCTTTGCTAGAAGATAAACATCCTGCCTTTGAAAAGGCATTAAACCAAGACCCAGAGAAGATGAGCTAAAAATCTATTTAAAGCACAGTTCAGTCACAATTATGCAAAAAGCACGAGAAAGAGGTGAAAATATTGGTGGATATTCTGTGTAACATGTGATGGAATTGTCAGAACAAATGACTGAAGGAAGAGGACACGACCCTCTTAAACAGGGCTGTTGAAACCATCAAGGCTTAGCAGGCAGAGYGATGTTTTATGGCAACCAAAAGTGAATTCATTGCACCTGCAAGCATGGGATATATACCATATCCTGCGTATTTATGTAGAACTGTGACTCTGAAGCTACTCAGGATTTGGAACTTGTYGGTGTTACTCCAGATCCCTATCGCCCAAAGAGAGCAACTGTTTCCAGCCAATAAAAATCTATTTTACCTTAAAAACTAAGAGCTGAGAGATTGCCTTTTATCTCTATACTTTTCACTTTCCCTACTTGCAGAACTCAAAACTCATAATCCCCTTTCTTTCGGTTTGAAGTCAGCCTTACTGCTGACTTTTTTTCCCCCCCAATACTAAAAGACCAAACAGGGCCCGTAATAAATATTTGCAGTTTGCCTAGATGTGAATCAGCTGGATGTTTTCCAAATCTAATTTAATCTAAAAGTCTCCTGTTGTTCTCCAGTGTACATGCCAGGCATGCATTCAGGTGGATAATGTTGTCTGCTAGGCACACGCTGATCTTTCAAGATGCATTTTAACAGTGTACCGAGGATTCTGGCTTGTTGTTCTACAAGGCAAATGAGCTGGATACACGCAATCTCCTCAAGGTGTGCAGTCACTGCTATGTATCTGCCATCTTCTGCATTGATAAAACACACTGCAATCAGCCATATATGGGAAAATTATTCTTTTTTTAAATGGTAGTTATATTGGGGAAAGTAATTTAAAATGACAGAACTACCAATCCAAATGTTTCTTTCCATTCTGTGCAGACTCTTTCCTATATTGCTATGTAATTGTTCAACTGTTGAGTGTCTACGTAGCATTCCTGAAGAACCATGAACCATGATTGCTTGGTCTAGTCCTGCCTGGCAGGCAATGGTGGCATTGCTATTAAAGGCGGTCTCTCCTTCAGAAGTCCGGCAGCCTAATGTTGCTTTAAGTTGTCAGATTCTCACTTATTGTTTCASCTGTTTCTTTAGTTGATTTACATGCACCTTGGGTGGCTGCTGGCCCTCAGCTAAAAGCCATGGTGCTTTATATAGTCAGTGGGGAGAAAAGGTTCCYTCCAGGACATGACTTATATTGCCAAACCAGATGGTGCCAAAGTCAGCAAAGGAGCTTCCCTGCAGCCGTACGATGCAGTCCTGCAATCCATCAGGATGATGCTCTGACTTCTGGCAAGCCCCCTTATATCCACTAAAGTCTAAAACTAGACYGATCTATCTAATCTAAACCCCAAAACATTCTAGGCGGGTAATGTAAACTATTTTATTGCCTTGCTATTCCTCTGGACACTATTCTTTCCTGAAGATGCTGAGCATATAATACAAGGCTATTACTCAGAGTATGCTAAAACCTGCGTAATTTAAGTACTATATTTAATATATTTCTACTGAATGCAGGTCTAGAATAAAGCGTTGCCTAAAGCAACCTATGGGAAATGTCACGTGAGCTGGATGCCTAATCACCCTGTTTACCKTCCTGTACTGTGCTGGCAGGCTGGACACCTTGCTGATGCTACCTATGCRCTGTTGTTAATTGCACTGCTTAGACTGACATTGCATCATCTCATACAGTGAGAGTTCACAACACAACAGGCTTGTCATTACAAGGGCTAGCTACGTATGCTGCTGATTTCTGTGCTTCTGATGAGAGAACTGGCAAGAAGAAATCAGAAAAAGAGGAGAGAAAGGAGATGCTCCTCTACGTGAACTGTTTCATCAGAAATGGATGAGCTGCCTGAAAAGGGAGAAAATAAATGCARTCTACTACTATTTTGCATAGCGCTTTTTGGTGGAGGATGCTGTATAAATATCCCTCCTGTGGAAAATCATGTTTCAGAAGTAAACTGCCTCGATTARAAGAAGGAAAAACAAACCGCAAAACCAAAAATGTTAGAAGTAATCCTGTTCCAGCCCAGAAAAGGAACAGATCTTTCCAGTTTTTCTCATCCTCACCACTAGTAAAACCATATTTCATCAGAGAATGCCTTTGCTCCCACAGGATTCCATCAAAATGACTGCCTATTGACAGAAGATATTAGCTCTTGTTTCCTTGTGCAAATTGCAGCTAATGATATTGTRCAGCACATGCTATGATAGTAGAAAYGTTGGGGKTTTTTAGTATTATCTTTTCATTTCCTAACATGTCCTGCATTTCCTCACATGTYCTAACATTTAGTCATAAAACTTGCATATCTGAAGCTCTAATCTTTAATCAGGAGGACACATGCTAACATAATTAAGAAAAAGAAGAAAATTAGGCTAAGGAGAGTTTGAGAAGCTATGGGGTTAGTTTGGTGCTTTTTTCATTCATTTATAATTATAAGCTATAAACCCTAAAGCGTRCACATGTATCTAGTTCTCTTTCTACTCCCCACAGTCATCTATTTTTACCTCTTTTGTTTATGTGCTTAGACCTGCTCCTGTAAGCAGGTCATTTGGTGCTTGTTTCTGTCATAGCTCAGTTTGCTGCCATTTACCTGTGTACTCAYGATCAACTGAGATGCTGAATTAGTTACTCCATAAACAAGAAAAAATATTCAGAGAAATGAAACTACAAAAAGGGAGTTTCTTCTCTGTTTGGAGATAGGGTGGGTGAAGGAGAGGGCAACTGCTAGGKCTCAAAATGAGTCAGATTGGTCTGCTAGGAATTTGCAAAAAACACATGGATCCTCAATCACAGTTGTGGATTCAGAAGCATTCTTCTGGCAGGCAATCAATTCCTGCATGTCTGCAGCTCTAGTGATTCACAAGTTAAGCCTTTATTGCATTGTCTTGAATTCAGGGAAGGTTCCAGTATAACACAAATCTGGCACAGGAAGTCCAGCTTCCTCTCCAGAAGACTTCCCTCCTCCACCCCCTTATATGCACAGCAGCAGGAAACGTATTTAGGCCTTGCCTAGGCTGAGCGAAAACTTGCAACTATAGAACTATTTACATTCATACCCCAAACCTTGAGCTGAAGTGTTCAAGATAGGCAGCATTGTTGCTTAAGAAGCCTAAGTCATTGTTAATGACAGGACTTAATCCCCAAAATACCCTGAACTGTGGAGTTGCATTGTTGTAACCATGTATTAAGTTGGGCCTAGTCCCTAAACCAAAAATGATCAAAACGGGAGATGAAGATTATTATTACTGCCTTTCAAACCCATTTCTCCTGAGAGTTTAGCAAAACAGGTACAAAAAATAGGCAATCTGGGTATTCTGGAAACACATATAAATATGCTACAAGAATGGCAAAGTGKAATGAATGTGACAGGATGTTAAACCTCTGAGCTAAGTCTGCAGATATCGGCACTATCTTGGTCTGTTTATATGTATTGATGCAAGAGCGCTTCCCAGGACCACAGAGGCAGTGCAATCACAGCACTGGAGCACCACACACCAGGCACTAAATTAAACTGTGKCATGATACTGATGCAGCTTATTCTGCTTTCTCTCCTGGCACTTGTTTGTTGAACTCTTTGGTGTAGACAATCCCTCCAAGAACACTGGTCTAACAAAAGCTGCCTGCTATATTTGCAGAGYGGATGGGAGTTAGCAGTGCTGAGCAGAGTTTACTCCATCGCCAGGTCTCCAGAACAGAACGTGTTGTACTGGTTAAAGGAAGAGTAACAGAAGTGAGTTCATAGATCTCATTTTAGCTCTAGCACAGGTGAGCAAATGTGGTAATGAAAAGTGTCCCCTACACAGATGGGGCAGGACACTGTCCTAGAACCATACCAATAACTACGAACATGCTGCCCGAGTTTCAGGTGCACTATGAAGGCTCACACTAACAAAACAATAAATAATAAATAGCAGTAGAGCCAATACCGAGTGTCAAAAGGTAATGTATCTAGATGCATGTCYGCTGACTAGTGCAAATCAGTAAAACACATAGTGCTCTTAGCTTAGGCCCCGTTAATTTTAGCAGYGGARGAAGGCTTTACAGTAAGTATTGAAGAAGTCATTCATCCTTACTGCATGCTATCTTGCTCCTATGAGGATTCAAGTCTCAGTATAAAACAATGGAAGAYGCAAAAAAGGGAAATTGATTATTCTGACCATAAATATAAACTGAAGTGCAAAAAGTAAACTATCATTTTAAATGRTGAGAAGTACATTCACTTTTAAAAAGTTATAATACTATAAAGTGACTGGTAGGAATTGCTTTTCTACTTTCAAATGTTCTTTTTAAATCRCATGCCTGCTCATTTAGCTACATTCTGCTGATAGCCCTTAATCCACAGAACTAGAAAGTTGTTTATTTTTATTAAGAGATGAACAGCATATGGAGAGGTCAGTGACTCAGGCGCTGAACTTTTTTGAGCAAGTCCTAAGCTTTTCAAGACATGTTGAAGTTGGTAGGAATTTTCCCTACTTGCAGGTTTGGATCCATAACCTTAAAATAAGAAACRCCAACAATCATCTAGATTGTTCTGCTCTGTTATATTCCCAGTGCAAATCCCTACTGGTACCACTGTGGTAGAAGTCACAAAAGACACAATGGTCTTTATGTTTCATTGGATTAGCGTGATGCACAGCAGTAATATAACAGCATAACTCACCCTAAACACACACAGGCAATATTATAGCTCTGCTGCTGAGCTTGGTAGGTAAGAGATTTGTCAGCATGTTACTCGTAGCATAGCAGAAAACCTCCTTTCCAGCTGTTACAGTTCTCAAGTACAAATGTCTTTAATGAAGCACTGAAACTCGATGCACAATAATCACCTAAAAATGAATATATTATCACATCTGAAACTAGTCTGTTCAGTTAATTGAAAAGTAAAAGCTTTTGGAAAAATAACTAATCAGACTGCTTGTTCATGGGTTTCCTTTTTAGTTTTTTGTTTGCCCATGGAGGCCTATTACTGTTGGGAAASTGGAGGAGGAGGCTGTGTTAGTTTTAGCTGTTTCTTTTGAATTTATTCCTTGACCTTTTAGAAATCATTAGTCTAGCTCTATTTATGTTTTTGAGTTCATCAAAATATTTTCCATAAATTTTTTTCTCAATAARTATTTCTTGTTCAATTAAATATATGTAGAGGGACTTAACTTTTGCATTACATTGAATTGTCTTTGTATTAAAACTCAGTTTTGCTTGCTATTACTGAAGTGTTAGTGTCTTCTAAAGAGACAAATTTCCTACAGGCGACGAATTCTTAGGGATAGATGTTGTAGCCATTTGTTGCACTTYCTTCTTTAGAAGCAACTGAGGAAAAAACTAGATATGGGTGATGTATGCTAGCAATTTAACGCCTCTAGTTTTGGGGTTTTTTTTGCAACTCCCATCTGCAAAGAAACTTTGTCCCTTCCACCTCTCCCATGATCATCATGGTTTCCTCRCACTAAATCCTTCTGTTCCAGTGCATAAGGAAATCCAACGTGCAGGTGTCTCTCAGAACCTCTGCACCATTTAGCCCACTTGGGTTGTGCTTCAACACATTCCTATAATGAGTTCTTTACCTTTACCATGCAATGCTTTCCCATTCAAGATCCGCACAGCGAGGAGTCCATATTCCTGAACCCACATACCATAGGGTCTGTTGCCTAAGGATTCTTACTGGTCCTCTCACAGCTTTCTGTCCTGCCCTATAATTTAATAATTTTATATCTTCAGTCCCTAAAGCTCTTCAGGYTATTTAAACAACAGCCTACCTGATAATATTGTCATATAGTTTATAAAGAACTCCTATACACATTATGTAACAGTCACTTTTTTTTTCCCTGGAATTACTTCTTAAATGTCAAATTAGCATACTTCTTTGTTCTCCATCGATTTCTGTTCTGCTAGAAGAACAGTGTGGTTGGGCTAAATTCAGCTGCCAAATTTGCTTCATGTGAATGATGCAAGTCTATGGATTTCAGACTATCTTTCATCACTGTATTTTTCTCGGTGCCAGTGTATTTTTTCAAATAAAAGCTCACTTTTGAAGTACAGGAGGTAACTATAATTGAATCTTGACCTAATGAATAACGGCAGTACAAGTCCCTCTGCTCAACTACATTTATGGGTTATTTTTGTTTGTTTTTCAGATTCTGGAACCTTTAGCAACATGGAAGCTACACTGCAACCACGGCAATGAAGTGAGACTTAGCTCTTTGAGGGACTGGCACCCTCACCATCATTACAATCTGTTTGGTAGCTGCTTCCACGTGACATCTGCRGCCACTCGAAACTGTTCTGCCAAGGATGAAAGAATGTTCTATGGGAACCTGACATGGAGCGAGATAAGCAAATCCTCTTTTGCATGGGAGGTAATTCCCACAGGCAAACTCCACTGCAGGTCTGATGCATCAGACATCATGGAAATTTTAGTAGGCTGAATTCTCCGYGTGGATTCTAAATTCTCAACATCTCCAGGGTATCAGTTGTTTTTCTGTTAGTTGTTCAGAGAGACAATGGTCCCCTTGAGAAAAGTCTCCTTAAAGGGGAAAATATTAGGCATTAAACTTTACTCAACTGCTTAATATGAACTCATGCAATTGAAAGGGTACTACAAAGACTATTTTAGAGGAAAACCTAGAGGTTTGCATTTGATTGTGTGTGAATTTATTTATACACACACAGTAACAATGCTGTTTATAAGCAAAAATAAATTACTTCCTAAGAAATGGAAAAAACACCAAAAAACATTCAACAAAATGTTAATACAGTATATTTTTAAACAACATGTAATGACAATTTCACTTGCAAATAAAACTCATGTAAACTAATTTATGCTTTGAGGACCATATTAGGTCCTTGCTCTTCTTGTTTAACAAGAACACCTCCTCTCAGGACTATGCAATATCCCTCCTTATTTGTTGTTACAAACGAAATAATCTGAAGTTTGCTAAATTTTCAAAAGACATTATATGACACGGCTACTTGTGATATTAGCCATTGCACTCAGCAATTTAACTGCACTCTTCCAATCCTGTTTTAAAATGCAGCAGAACAGATTTGTCCAGCCAGATTTAGAGAGAGAGAGAATCAAGTCCAGATCCTCTACCCTGTAATTGGCCCCTTCCAACCGCCCCAATCTCTCTTTATACTAACATTATACTGTATATCATTCAAATTTTTCACTGGAGAGCAAGAAATAATTAAGTCGCTGGATTAGAAACAGGAACTACTTCAACAGTGATATTTATACAGRGTAGGTGTGGCAAAAGAATTAGTTGTTACATATAACCACATTTATCCTGTCCAGTTTCCTTAGAAAAACTCCATAGATTTAAAGAAGTGGCAGAGCACAGACCTGCAGACAGAAATTACCCCTTATGCGGCATTAAGTTTTGCATTACCAGAAGCATGGAGCATTAAGGCAGATTTAAGTATCTGTGTGACAAAAGCACATGAACTAAGTTTATTATGGAGTAGTTAGTTCATACAATGAATCTTCTTGCCTAATAACAATCTCATTGCCATTATTTTTTCAAACCACCAAAATATGAGTATTCAGTAAGAGTATCAGAACTTTATTTCACTGCATTCCACAGATTTCATCCAGTGTTGGCTGAAAAATTTCCACAAAAATCTTATGAAGCCTTATGATAATTTTCKTAGCAAAACAAGATGCTTTTAAAATTCTCTTTGTACCATACCTTCTTTCTTCACTGAAGTTAGTCAATCTTTTCAAACACCATGCACCACAGGATGGCATTTTAATCTCTTTTCTGTATAAAATCCTTCCACAAAAGTGATGGTACAGCTTGCCTACTCTTACACTCTCTAATCTCTCAGAGTTTCTGACTTATATATTGCACTACCTCCTTTCAAATGTCTAGAATTTTTGTCAATATCTAATAAACCTGATGGGGTGTTCCTTAAGCAGTTATATTTAATCATTAGTTTATAGATARAAATGGAATCCTAATGGAGTCCTAATCTCAAGAACATTTACATACATCCCCAACCTGCATGCAAGTCATTGCATTGGTTTTRATGGGATAATCCCCCTCCATGATGCACATCTCAAGCATATTTCTCTGCAGGAGTGGAGCACAATTTATTCCCCTATGGTGAACAGAATAGAAGCACGTTAGGACTATAATTAAAGAAACCTTGATTCTAATTCTGGCAAATTCTTGTTACTTATAAATCTCAGGGGAAAAAAAAAAATAAAGCTTTAGCATAGGATATAAAGTATTTTAAAACAAACACCTGATTAGACAAAGACTTAACCACAGAAGAATCTAAGAGTTCTTCTTAACAGACAACCTAAATCACCTGTAATAGCTCACCCACTTTGTCTAATTGACAAACTTACTCTTCACCTTGCTAGCTACGGGTAACCACAGCTGCCTTCCCAGAGCGCACGGTGCCAAGCCGTCGGTGCCGTAAATCCCGGAGCGGCAAGCAGCTGTCGTGGGAAGAGTCTGCAAGATGCTGGGGGAGAAAGAAAAGGTATTTTTCTGTGGATGTTTTTTGTTTTTAGACCATATTCCTTTCAGGCAGAATTTTTAACTATTCCCACCCAAACTTGCCATCATTTGCTTTCTTTTCCCTCCTTTCTCCTCATTTTTATTTTTAAGGCAAAGTGGTTGTATCACTGTCCACTCTGCTTCATTAAGCTCTAGTCTGTGAGTGCTGATGTGAACGGGTTCTGTCTCACTAACACCTGCCCTGCCTGGCTTATGTGAGGTCCAGTCTATGGGGGAAAAAAAATAATAATTTTTTGTCTTTTTCCTCCTTTTTGTTTTTGTCCCATTTGCTCAATTCAGCACAACGCTCAGTGCTTCCCAGGGTAAGGGTRGGTGCTTATCCTGGAAGCAGAATTTGAAAATAAGCCTCTGGAAGCTTCGGCCATGCAGAAATCCTTATAAATCCTTGCACAAAACAGGTGAAAACCAGGGGAGGGTAGAAAAAAACCAGGGAGTAGAGCAAGGCCGAGGTGTAACCCCACGGATCCTCACGTCCCTGACGTAAAATGGTGACATGGAGGAACTTCCTTTCTGGTTTTCTTCCTAGCGGTAGTTTTAGGCCTCAGCACGTCCCTCCACGCACAACCCCCTTTCATTTGTTCCAAACTGGCCAGAATTGCCCTCAAACGCTTGGGCTGTCTCACCGCTGAGGTAACGACATCTTCTCTTCCCCCCCAAACGCGGCTCTACTCTAGCTAAACCGCCGCTCCGCGGGCAGGGGCGCCCGATCTCGCTCCTTTCTCGGTACCGCTCCCCTTCCCGAGGCGGAACGCTCCCCGTWGCCGCTCACGGAGGCTGCGCCGAGGCGGCGCGGGCGCGGCCGGGSCCTTCGCCCTTTGTTCGCGCTCCGCGGCAGGAAGCGCCCGGCAACGGGGGGCGAGCGCGCGCGCGAAGGGGCGGGCGGAGGAAGACGGACAGCGGCCCTCGTCCCCCTTCCTGCCGCCCGCCGCCAAGGGCGTTGCCTCCCCGCGCGCCTCTTCGCGTGCGCGCGGCGGCGAAGCGGCCCCC
>PTEX01000195.1:1485723-1533505 GCA_003342815.1 Eudromia elegans
CTCTTGAAGGATTCAAGGCGAAAAGGGAGGAGACCTTGGATGTTGCAGGGTTCCATATTTTTTTTTATTATTATTTATTATCGTAATTAGGCTGTAGCTAGGCGGTTTTAGGGTGTTTTCTTGTGTGTTAAGGTGTTAAAAAAAATTAAAAAAGAGAAAGGTGAGTTTCCAGAGGGATCCAACCAGCAGCGGGAGAACCTGGAGGCAGATGGAAGAAAAAGCGATGGTGTCTCGGCTGTAATGGTGGAGAACTGATTGAGAGGAGGCAGGGCGAGACGAGCAGGGTAAGACGCGGCCCCAGGCGGCCAGGGAGCATCTGGGGCTGGGCTGGGCTCCTGCCCCTGCGGGAGAAAGGGGCAGAAAACGCTCTTTTCCCCGGTTAAAAACGGGGGAGATGAGGGTGTGTTGAGCCTGCAAATTCGTTTTCCCCCATCTACTACGGCGGTGCATATTTTTGTGTAGCCGTAACGGCAAATAATGGAGATCATGGAAGATATTTCCACAATAAAAATTGTGGGGTTTTTGTTGGTTTTTTAGGTTTTTTTTCCCCTTCATAAGCATTATTAAAATATTATTTTGGTATTTCCATACCCATCTTATCATAGAAAAGATTTCTTTTTTAATATTTTTATTTTTTACTCATGCAAGGGGGTTTTTAAGGTGTCGGGTTTTTAACTGTACAGCTTTGTATAAAAAATCAGAGGTATAGAATAGAGCCTTGTGTATAAATATGAAAGAGACGAGACATTTTATTTTAAAAAAAAAAAAAATCTTGTCCAGAAGAAAATCAGAATGATGTAGAGGTTATTCTAAGATGTCAATTTATCATTTGTGAAGATGAGCTGAAATTTTAACGAATGTGATATTTCATTATTCTCTAACAGAGTCATAGTTGGGACTCCTTGTTTTAAATAAGGCATCCTTTCTAAGGTCCTGACTGCCACGTTTTCAGAGCGGAAAATAGGAGGAAAGGGCTGTGAAAGCACGGCTTAAATGGTCGGAACGGCTTTTGAGAATAGTCAGCTCGACTTGAAGCTTTGATTTAAAACTGAGAATAAAAAAAGCATCTGCACCTATTTGTGGGAGGTTTATTGCATGGTTTAAATTGTTCGGCTAAACGCAAGGATGTGAATCAAAATGAAATGCTGTCGATGTGCATGTAAAAAGCATGTGAGGAAACGAAGATATTGCACGAGAACCTACCTCGCTGTAAGTGTGATATCGTAGTCGTCTTAGATGCAGTGCGTTTTCACCCTCTGCATCCTTTAGGAGAAGGGATAGGGAAGGGGTGAGARCCGTGGAGTTGTTTTGGTGGCTGCAGATTAGCCAGGGAGTGTGTTTGGTTTTTCTTTCTGCTGTGAATGAATGGATCCTTCTGTGCCCGGGCCCAATAACTGCAACAAGATGGCGTTTGCAGCAAGGCAGCTCTCGGTTTTCAGCTCCTCCTCGCCACAGCCTTGCCAGCTAGATCTCATTCCGTAATTCTGCTTTAGATTTACTTTCTGGTTCCCTTCGCCTTCTCCCTTTTTTTTTTTTGGAGTGGGGGTGGAGGGCCCATTTGCAAGATTGTTTTAAGAAATCTGTAGGTTTTTCTTAATTTTTGTGAGCCTCTCCAGATTGGAGACTGGGTGGGAGGAGTAAATAGTTTTATTGAAACGTTCACGTAGGCTGTTACTGGATAAAAGGGATGACATGATTTTTCTACTTTACCTTCCAGTGCCTGCTCAATGTCATCAAAATRTTCTTTGTTTTTCTGTAAGAATGTTGCTGAGAAATATTTAAAATATAGAACACAGGTATGCAAAGCTGCTGCTGGGGCTGTCTACTGTTGCTGGTTCTTTACCAGGCAAGAAATTACCAGACCCCATCTTAGACTGTCATTCTTTTTATATTATAGARACTCGCCCATGTGCTTCAAAATCCTCCTGATTTGTGCAATCTTTTAAAACTGCTTTTGACCTGAAATTATTGGCATATTTTAGCTAATTACTTTCTATATGGAAATGGGTTATATATATATAGCATATTAGCAGATTTGGCTCTGTCAGGGTGTCATATTTTAAAATATTAAAGATTTGTATAGTCTTTTAGATACYGTTTTAGTATAGTTTAAAAAATGGGCTTTCAGTTGTATCTATTCTGATATTTTACTGTAGAACTCAACCTTCTTAACCAGGCTGTTTTATTCACGTGTTATACTTAAAATGTGATATACCACGTTTCTATTCTCAGGCTTAAAATAATACACTGTCATAGCAGGAAAAATAAGACTTGGTTAGGTGATATCTGCTATATTCAAATGAACTCTAAACCTTTGATAATACCAAGACTTCTAGTTCTGTTTATCTGTGACTTTATGTATAATTAGCTGTTTGTTCTTTACTGTAATAACCCATCTGTAGTTAGTACAGAGGGAAAGCAGGAAACAGAAGAGCTAATTTGCAGTTGAGACTTTTGTTCTCTGGAGGGAGGGGTAAAAAGGTACATGTTTAATTCAGCTGTTTTCTTTGAAAAATAATTTAAAAAGAGAATACTTGTTTAAAAAATGTTTATTCTGTTCGTTAATGCTTTTAATGTGCTATTGAACTTGAARCTAGCTGTGCAGTCTTTTGGTAGTAGTACTTTGGCCTTTTACCACAGGATCACGAAGGGGGAGAGTGAAGTGGGATCCTGTACTGAATAAGATAAATTGCATTTATCCTTTTGTCCTTAGGTCAGCATGTAGCAAGCATCCTGTTGTGAAGCTCTTGACTGTGTAAAGATAGAAATCCAAAGCAAATCCTAATGGAGCAGTATTAAAATCTCTTACTTGCTTTGAAGAAAATTGAAAGTGTGATARTTAGACTAAATGAGAACATATTTCTTCATGTGAAGATAAACAGTAAAGTTTCCTATAATTATAAAGTGTGTAAAACTTACAGTGTAGAATTATTCAGAGCATCATCTAGGTGTCAACACTCTCCACAGCTATTACAATCTTTATAASTAAAATTATTAAATCTAGTATACTTAGACTATTAAAATTCTTTAAAATTACCCTGGAATTACCATGKTTTGGTGTTTTGTGTTGATACCCTGTCATGTAATACAATTACTTCAAGGATATTTTAATTATAGTGAAAATATTTATCGTCTTGTTTGCCCTTTCTTGAAATTAAACAAGATGTTTTTGGCTGCAGTATGTAGTAACTTCCTGGTGTTATGAAGGGTTCAGTTCAGTCATGTAAGAAACAATTATAACTGTTCCTTCTTAGTAGTCATACTTCTTGGTTGTGATTTCTCAATCCCAATGTGAAATGAGATGCCAGTAAATGTAAAACCTGGAGTCTGTAGATTTTAGATTCTTATGTTGCCTATTGCAGTAGATAATGTTAAGAAAAGTTGCATTCAGTTAATTAAGTAGTAGTTTTGCAATAAAACTGCAATAAAAATATTTGGGAATAGAAGTATTTCCAATAAGGCTGGCATTGCTTCCTTTCTGTGCAAACCGCTGTAGCTTTGTCTCCTGTATATCAGGCTTGGCTCATGTTTTAGTTGCTGAATTGGATTAAATTCTTACTGTCCGTGGATTTTGGCTCTCAGCATTAGTGGATTGGTAATTGATATTCGCAATTTTAATATCCACTTCTAGCCATATGGCATACCATATTGTTCCAAGACTTTCGTTTAGCGCTGGTTTGTTATTAACAAGTGGAAATGAAAAAATCCTGCATTTGAGCGGTTGAATTAAGTTTAGGTAAATTTTCTTTTTAGCTTCTTATGCCTACAGTTATTCTGCATTTGAATTTCTCTTATAAGGTAGTATTACTGATTATGTTAGAAAAGATGTGTAACCTTGGAGCTAGCTAGCTCATGTTACTGAAATTTCTMCATTATCTTGAATGAAAGGCTTAAGTAAAATTTCAGGTAATTTTAAGTGTTTCTCTTGATTAYTTATCTCCAAATGAAAAGGATACAGATTTAACTCAATATTTTCTTCACTCCTCTGATAATATTGTAACTACTGCTAGCTTAGTACTAGATTAAAAAAAAGAATAAAATTATCCCCAGGCCCCTATGTTTTTATTTAACATAACATCTAATATTTCTTCACAAGGTATCTAGTATTTTGGGGTTGAGGGGAGGGAGGGGCAGTTGTTTTTCAGCTAACCAGAAATGTATGCTGAATCATTAGATACTTGAGCCTACTGATGGTAATTCTGCAAAATGTAAAGAGCTTTTTTAAAAGCTTGAGCCAGCAACTAGCAGTACCTTTACTTTAGATGCCAAAATAATCAATGTAAGTTTCCATGGAAGGCTTCCTAGTGCAAAAAAGTGGACATTCCAAAATAGCTTTTTCAAACAAAATATTGCAGTTCTGTTAAAGCACTAAAGAATCTTCATGTAGAGCGAGAAGGTGAGGAGGTGATTAGTCTTTGAACAGAAATTCATATGGACAGGATATGATATTAGTGTGCCTTTTTTAACATTGGCCTTTTTAGCTGTGTGCTGTATAATGGATATCTTGCCAGATGATATTCATCTCTATTAAGTGCTTTTGGCAGCTACAAGATTTATTATGGAGTAGTTGTGATGTCATATGGTATGTAACTSTCTTGGAATATAGTGAAATATCTCTGCTTGTTTAGGAGACCAGTTGAAACCTTGAGTGTGTTGGGTGGAGGGAGATATGTTTGCCTTTCCCAATATGTCTCCAGGCCTCCAGAACATGTTTTCTCGTATCCAGCTAGAGAGTAAAGACATGAGAATATTTTTACCTGAAAAAAAAAGACCTAGTATTGAATTTTGCATATCATATGCTCACTATTACCAGTAATTAGATATCTGTGAGATAATCTGTACACGTAAGGTACCATACATGTTTGGGCTGTTGTAAAGTGCAGTAGGTAGTGAGCTGTGGAAATAATGAATCTAAATACTGTCCAGGATTTTCASCACAGACCTGAACACATTTGTTTTTAATTTTTTTTAAGTAAAGATGGCACATAAGTTTTCTGTGTTGACCTATTACTGAAATATTTCTTCAGTATTGCAGGGAGGGAATAAGCAAAATAAGGTTTGTGAGAAAGCAGTTGTGCAGCAAATGCTTCAGGTGCTTAGGTATTGACAGGKTAAGTGTTATTGAAAGCAAGAAATACAAATAGCAGGTTTAAAATGGGATTGCTTCACAAGAGGTTGCAGGTGCTCRGCAGACCTGGCTTTGGGTTAATGAATAGGTTACGCTCTGTCAGCTGGTCCATGGCAATCATCCATGTCTGCACTTAAGATAAATGCAAGGTTATTCAAAGAAGTATAGTCCTTTTTCATTGAGGACTAAATTAATTCCAAAATCTGAATTTCATTGTAGACTTAAAGTGTGCATATGTATGAATACTCTGCATCAACTGGTATTAGAGACTTGTTCATGAGTCTGAACCCTGTTTGGCTTGGGGGAATGCARCCTGTGTAGGTAAATACCAAGATGMCTGAGATTTCTTACTGACTTGAATATTTGGATAGACCTGTTTAAAATTCTTTTAGTTTAAGTGTTTTAGTTTAAATGCTCTTAAATTATATTTTTGACTGYAGTCACTGTTTTAGAAAGGGAATAGTTATAGTTATTTTTGATTTGGTTGAACTTGAGAGTTTAAAAATAGATCTTTCTGTACTCTCTCAGTTTTGGAATCCTCCTAATGCCTAAGTAAAAAKGAGGCCAAAGATTTGAAGAAGTGATCTGAGGGAGCATGAAGGAGACAAGACATGAGATACATCTGTACCTAGCAGTGCTAAAGGAAGGTGAATATTCAACTTAATACTTTCATAGATAAAGGCAGGATAATATTCATAGATATCTACAATTCAGAGAGAAAAATAGCAAAGAATAAAGGGAAAGAGTATGATTAACAGAACTAAGTAGTTTGGAGGAACTTCTAGAAGGGTTTGCTTAAAATTTCTTGCCAATTACGCTTATAATGATTTTTTTCCTCAGATGAGAATGTCTATTTGCTCTCTCCTTGGAAATTGCAATACTGCCTGTCAGGTCTGTAAAGGAAAATAGAAGTTATACATAATAAATACATATTTTCATGTAGTTTTCTGTGTGACAGTTAAAAAGTATGTGAGAATTTTTGTCATTAACAGCTTTTTATTCCTCCTCTTCCCCCTTCCTTCCATACTCAGAGTAAAAAAGGAAATGCAAACACAAAACATTTAGCTCCACAAACTCCTGCGTGTAGCCTTTCAAAGCAGTTGTGAATATTTTCCTGATCCAGGTATTAGTGCTGATTTTTGCTTATCCTTACTTAGAAATCAAACAATATTGAGGATGGGGAACTAAAGAAATGTTGCCAGGCTCCCATATTACTTCCAGAAAGGCAAACAACCACACCCAGGAAGTTGACATCACTGACAGGAAAGCAAAGCCTTATATGTGCTCTTTTTTTCTTGTTACAGTGGGCTTACTTACAACAAGTTATTAGGCAGGTATCAGGTTTTACTTTTGTACATAAAGAAAGTTGCTGTTGTGAAATTATAGTGGGTGAGTTGCTAATTCTGTGAATCTGGAATCCTTCCTGCTCTTCTGAAATCTGTTTTTAAAACAGGTTTTACTTACAGATGGATTGTAATTATTCWCTTTAAATTGCAGTTTAACTGTCTTGGTTACTCTAGTACAAATGTACTGTATTGTCTGCAAGATGGAAATGCTTAAGGGCAAGCAGAAAAGCTGACTCGATAATTTTGAGGRTTTTGGTCAGTGCTGTTTCTTAGTGTGGTATCAACATACAAGCTAATTTCTGGTAAGGTCTCCATGCTACAGACTAGAGCAGTGAATCTTTTTTTGCCACATAAGCAATTAGTTCTGTTCCATTTATGTTTATTGTTAAGGTATTTGCTAATGCATTTTTTAGTTAATACCAATGTTGAGCATAGTAATGCAGAATCTAAAAGTTAAAAAAAAAATCTTTTAGTACATAAAATAGCAGGACTTAATACTACATAATACAGATCTTAGTATATGTTCTGTTTCTTATAAATAAGGTAGCAGTACATGCTTCAAGATGCTAAGAAGAAATCTGGTCATGGTCCTCTTGCATAGTTGCTGTTAGCTTCCCGATAAATATATATATATATTTTTTTTTTTTCCTCTAGATACCCTAACAAATATTTGGGGTGGTGCTAATTTTTTTCTGTTAGCCTAGGAAAACACAGTAGATGTGATAGTCCGTTGAAACCTTTGGTACTAAAAATAATTATGCCCCACTAATTAAGGACGTGTTTTTGTTGGAACATATGCTTGGTATTCTGGTTGTWCATTCTTTGTAAAGCGGTAAACTGCTGAAGACTTACACGGATTCACTGCTGTCTATTCAGCAGAGGTGGTGTTTATTCAAAGATCAAGAACAGCTCACTTAATGCTTATAGCAATTTAATTGTGCTTCATGTTACAAAATCCTGGATTTTTGCTCCAAGTCAGCAGATGCTCTTCAGATAGTAGTTATAGATTTTTAAAGCAATGGTTTGTAAATGTTTTATGGCTGAGAGTTTAGTTAGAACTGCATTTCTTGCTCCTTAAAAYACAGTAGTAACTAATCTGGGATTTTGTGGATGAATGGCCCATAAGTATGTGTTTTCAGTTACACATTAAATATATAAATCCATAGATAATAGACATGAGGGCCATACACTATATGGCAGAAATGTTCTGCCTTTGGAAGAACTGTAGTAATCTTGGACTTCGTTAGGAATGAAGTAAAGACTTCCTTATTCTAGACTGAACTACTTGAAATCAAATGGTTATAGTACCCCTGAGTCTCTTGTAAAATGGGACTTTCAAAATTGGTCCACTATAAATGTAACTTTTTTTTTTGACTTGACAGTTAACTGATGAAATTCCTTTGTGAACACTGTTAGCCTTCCAATATTTGAAATTACTGTGTACAAATGAGAACAGTATAGAAAAGCAAGGTGGTACTGAAAAGTGAGGTTGATTTGAAGCCTCTCACTGAGGCAGGAAATGAACTGTTTTGTCCTGGAAATTAATTTATTTGCAGCTATTTCTAAGATGCAAAGTTTTTTCCCCTTGGAGATTGCTGTTTGAAAGCTGTAAGTAGTGAGCACAGATCCTTAGCAACGATACCCAAGGAAGAATGTTGATTAAACCTGTAAATCTCATCTTGTGCTGTATTTGGTGGTACTTCTGTACAAATAAGGGAAAACTGGTGGTACATCTGTCACATTGAGTATCATTTGGATAGAAAAGTAGGTACCAGTGAAGGTACATTCTCTAGTAGTTTAGACATTCGTTTGTGTAGCTTTTCTTTAGCTTTCTGTAATTTAGGCCCCTACTATAGAAAAAAGGATTTTTAAAGCCGTGATCAGTCTACAGTTGATCTCTCTTGTGACAAGCTTTACTTAAAAATCTAAAAGTTAAATTTTGCTTACACTATTTTGGAATATTAATTCTCTTCTTAATCTAGTTCTTGACAAATTTGATACAAAACCAGAATAAACCAGGGTATTTTCTGGTTGCTGTGAAAGGAGTATTGCTATATGAGGCCACAAAAGATAAAAGAAACTTGGATGCAATAAGAGATCCTGCTATTAGGGTGTGATTTTCACTCATTCTGATACTCTTCCAGTTTCTGTTAGCAATTCTGCAAATTTTCTTTTTTGTGTGTATTTTCTTTGGCTTATCAGTAGAATAAAAATGTAGTCAGAGTAGAAAAAAAACAAGTTTCAATTTTAGATTATCTTAGATATGTAAAGGAACAAAAGCTAGAAGCCCATTGTAATAAATGCTTAGTCATTTCTTTATTGGTTATTTAATAACAACATATTCTTTTAATGTTGTCTATTTTTTCTCAGTACGGGGAGAAGGTAGAAGATGTCTAAACAGTATATGACAAGGAAGAAAATTGCTTCCTTTTATGTAAGAGGATATTTCATGGTTTAAGTGACATTTTGAGGTAAATATAGCTAGAAATTTATGCACCAGCAGCTTTTAAATTTTCTGGATTTGCCTTTTTTTTTTTTTTTTAATTGTGATAAAATCAAGAGAGAGGTTTATATCACCTTAGAGCATCCATGGGCAGGGTGGTATCATTGATGTGGTTTGTCAGTATATTGCTCTTCAGAAAGAATAATTGCATATAGATAATTTTGAAGAATTTAATGAAAACTTGAGTATTGGCCTTTGAAAATTTTAATAAATAAGTTTAAAAGCTAATGCTGAATTTTAATAGCTTTTTATTCTTACCATTAAGTTAGCTCCCATGGCCGCTCGCTTACCAGGAGATTTTGGAACTGTCATAAATCTGAATCTTTCAGAAAAGAAGATAATGTAGTGAGGAAGTCTTTGACTTGTGTGACTAGACGAGCAAAAGTATTAATGTTAGTGCACTTAAAGTTCTCATAAGAACCTTCATGTACTCTCAGGCATACAGATTTTAGTAGTCTTAAATTTCTAATAATCTATTCTTCACATTTTCTGCTATATTTAGATTAAGACTTTTAATAGCATACACAGCTTGGGGATACGTTTAGAAGGGATTAATGATTTGACCTGTAACTGTCCAGATTTATATGCTTAAATATTGCATCAGTATGATTTTAAAAATGTAGGTCATAGGATTAACTTCYGGAAATTTGAGTATTTTGGCAACATAAGGACACTCTCTTCTGTGAAAACAGCTTGAATTTGCTCACTGTTGGTGGCAGRAGGAGCCTGGCCGATTCACCACAGAGACGTTTATTACAAGCCTGTGTCCCCGCCAAGATCCTGGATCTTGAGTGCTGTTCTCTGCTGATCGGTATTCTATTTTGAGAAAGTGGTAAACTATCCTAAAGGCTTATTTTCAAATGCTTTTTCAACACAGGGAGTGGGGAGGCCTCAGTTTCTAGAAAATTTAAATAAAGAAGCACAAGCTGGTAGATTATGCAAAAGAGATATAGTTGGAGCTGGTGAGTCTCAGTGTATTTCATCACTGTATCACAGCACTGAGGAATTTGCTGCTCTTATTTTTTTGAGTTCTATTTTGTCATTTTGGAGGAGACAAGTTGCATTTTAAAATTGTTATTTTACATTAATGATAATATTGAGTGTGTGGTGTGAGATTTTTTTTTTTTGTTGGTCTTGGTGGGATTTTTTTTGCATAAAAGCTGTGGAGGTTAGTTTTTACCTGTTTTGACTAAGATCTATTTTTAAACTGCATTGAGTCAAAACACTTCTATATCTTACTGTAAAGTACTTGCTCTTTATTAGAATCGCTTTATTATGTCATCCCCTTGCCCTCTCCTGGTGCCTTAAAAAAATACAGTTTGATTAGAGCCTAGATCTTTCATCTTTTGTTAGTCTTTTTTACAGGTCACTTTCTTAAAGTCTTAGGAAGGAGTGCAGKTGGGAATTAACATCCAGAATATGGCTTTGGAGAAGAACTTGTTTCTTTAGTGAATGTTAGAGTTTAGGGTGAAGTTTTCGTATGGGCGTAACTATCTCAACAGCTTTAATAYCATGTTAGAATGACAGCAGTTAGTGAGTTCCTATGATAGGTAGACTTCACCTAGGAATGTTTCTGCCTTCGGAGAGTTACCGTATTGTTTGTCAGTCCCAACTTGTGCCTTTTTCTTGGACCAAAAGGCTGCTCGAATTTGGGGACGGAGCTTATACCAACAGCCTGGAGGGCTGGCTGGCATCCAGGCCTTTTGGTGTAAAGGTTTAACCACTTGAACAGTGGTTGAAGTGTCCTGTGGTATTTCTCCCTCATTTTTAGAAACCCCAATTCTTAGTGTTGAGAACCTCAAGCTTTCAGCAAAGCAGCATTGTAAGGTCTCGTTAAGACAATGTTTATGAAGTTACATATAAGAACGTTCTTCACCAAGTCAGTACCGTGATGTGATAAATATGAGCTGGCTTGTAGCTTGTGTTACTTTTACCAGAATGTATTTTTAACAACAACAACAAAGACGCTTGTGACAGTGCAAGTCTAATTCCTTACATGGTTTGTCTACTCTTTTTCTTAAACAAGCTCAATCTGTAGTGTAGAATTAAAAATATTCCAGTATCATTATTGCTTTCTGCAGGCATCACAGGATGCTTTTTTGACTGAAAACTTTCCTGATTTAAAATGAAAGAAACAAAACCCCCAAAACTAACTTTGGAAAACAAGCTTGCTGTTATGCTTTCTCACCCTTCTTTCAGGCTGGTTAAAGTAGTTCTTGTTTTTGTTTTGTTTTTGTTTCTTTTTTTGCAGAAGGCATATGAAATCTGCAACACCTCTCCTGCATTAATGAGGGTGCAGCACAGGACAATAATGGTGTGTGKTTTGGCCTTTGCTGTTGTGTTTTCTGTGTGCTGTTAGTGTTCCAGCATAACGTTACCTGTTCCCATTTCAGGTAATTTTTTTCAGCAAATAGATTTCACTGTATCTGCAGTGTGGAGAATTTTTTTTTATCAAGGCTTTTGAAAGCTGAGTATAGTTGGTCATCTTTTTTTTTTTTTTCTTCTCCCAGAACTGGAAATGGTTGTCTCAGGTCTTTATTTCTTTTGRGGGGTGGAATGCTTGGCCTACAAATGCGAGTTACTGTAGTATGTTGAAGYGTGGGGTTCTGGCAATAACAACCAAAACTGCTTATGCTGATTTCAAAATCACAATCCTATAAATGAGCTTGGATGAGGATGACCCATATCCTAAGTAGCTTAAGCGTCATACAAGACACTGAAGTGGTTTGTATATTCTCCAGCTAATAGTGAATTGTACAAASAGAAATACAGCTGCATTGCATGTAAGTGTTTTAGTTTAAAATTTATATAGCTTTAGACTGACTTTCTGATTTAAGATCGCTTTGCTTTACTACGGTCTTGCTTTATGCTTGGAATWATCTTCCCCAATCCTGACACAGCASATTTGAAGATATATACACAGCTGTCCATATACATCACCTTTGTCTTACTATATGATAGAGATATACTAAAATGGAATGTAAAAGCATTTGTAAATATTTCAAATCTYGAGGTGAATTACGGTCATTACTGTGTGCTGTCAAAGAAGCAATGTTCTGGGATTTCTGAGAAGAAATCTTTTCACCTTTCTGTGAAAACTGTCTATGTTAAATCATTGCTACCTTTCAAACTGAAAGGGTCTGTGGGTTATTTAATCTGTCAGTTTATAATTTCATCCTTTTTATTTTTAGTGATTAGAAGTTGAAAGGCTTCTAAAAGGGAGTGTGTTGTACTCTCCCCTGAGCTCATCTCTAGGAGGTTTATGTAACTTCTGTTGGTAGATGAGATATCTTGATATTTAGCTGTGCCTAGAAACCAAGCGTACCTCAGGAGCAACACTGGGAAGAAATGATTTCAAGGCTTTGAAGGTGGAGATCCTTTTGGTACTTCATAGTGCTATGAAAATTGCAATCTTGTATGAGTGGGACAGTGTTAMAATCCTCAGCTCTGTAATAGAATGGACAAATAGGGGAGAACTGCTCCAAGGGTTGCATGAGTTTTGTTAAAAAGAAAAGAATGTTGAATGCTTCATGAGCTGAGCATGTCTTTTGGTTGTGTTAGTGTTATTGCCAAAGCAGTGTCCTCCTCCTTCATAAAGACAAGCCAGCTTGCTCATACTAAGAAGAACTAGTTTGTGCTTTGATARCATTAGACTTTCTACTACTCTTTCAAAATATTGACATTATTTCTTTATATACAAACTCATTCTGGTTTTTGTGTGTGTGTTTTTTTCTTTTTTTTCCTTTTCAGAATTTACATGTTTGACAGCAGAAGTTGGCTTTCTACTGTAGTGAGAGAAAATGTAAGTAGTAAAATAAAGAAGTTCCTTTCTTCCAGTGCTCAAGATACTCAGGCTGTTTTTAAAACATGGCTGACTACAGTTTTTGACTGTTTCTTACTGCTTTAGTTTGTGTGTTCTTTTGTTAACTGTAAGGATTTTAAGATAGTCAGGAAATCTGCTAAATAATAGATGTTAGTGCCTGCATGCTTTCAAGAATAAAGCTGGCAAACCGGAGGGAGACGATGGATGAAATTGTTTCATCTCAGTGGGATAGGGGGACTATATTCTAAATAAATTTAGAGGGAATATTTATTAGGATGGAGGGAATACTTAAAGGATGGAAAAGCTCCTTATGGCGCATATTAGGAAAGGAAGGCCAGACTTATTGTGTGCAAAGCGAAACTTCTCAGAATGTTCTTTTTTAATGTTTCAGTATTGTTTATTCAGAACCTTTCAGTGTCAAGTGTGGGGTTTTTGTTTTGTTTGTCTTTTTTAATGAATTTTTTTTATATTCTAATTCAAATCAGGTAATTTAGAGGGCACGCACTGTGTTTTCTGATGTATGTGAATCAGTTAAGAAACAGTATCGTGTTTCATTAAACAAAAACTTTAAAAAAACCCTCTTCATAGCCAATGTGATGTCCAAACACTGGAATTAGCAGTGGTTTGCGTATAATTACTTTGTCATTGAAAATGTACAAGCTACTGTGCCTGTTGTTAATACGTATTATGGTATCTGATAGATTAGAGCAGCTTCTTTTAATCGGATGACCTGCTATGAGATGTCTGGTTGGCATAATGTGATCATGTTATTGAGGCTGTATAGTTTGGGCTTTTTTTATGTAGATGATCCATGTTGCTATTTGTCTGGCTGTTTCGTACGTAGTTGAGTAATACATATTAACAGGAGAGTTGTTGTGGGAGACAAATACCAGAATAACTACTTGGCTGGTACACTGATTTGGAAAACTAATTTAAAAACCAAAGTTACCAAAGTTTGCATCAAGAGCAGCTCAATTACATTACATTAATTGCTGATAGTAATGATGGAKAGCAAAAACAAACCTTGTGCCAAAACTAGTTTGGCCATTAAGGGGTATAAATTTCTAATTACTTGGCCTATTGTAAGCCGTGAAGATAAATCTCTGTCCTCTTCATAACTAGAGAGATTACTCTCAGAACAGGTGATTTTGTTAAGGGAGGATATGTGGCTGCTTTTTCGTCTGTACAAGAGGTGTGGGAAAATGAAATAAAAATGAAGTGTTTTAAGGTTTTTCTGAGGACCTCTTGGAGAAGAATCATGTTTAGCTCACTGAAGACTGTGACTGAAGGAATTCTGTTATAATTAAATATAGGTGAGCATCGGTCTACATGCCAAACGGAGGGCAGTAATAATCTCGGTAATAATCTCGGTTCTAGGTTTAAGCATTGCACACCTCAGTAGTTTGGACTTCATTGGATTAAGTGGCTTTAATTTTGGAAAGGACCTTAAAGTTGTAGTGATGAAATAAATGTATTCAAATTCAGGTCTGTCACTATTTTCTATGAGTTATGAACCTTTTGTTGAAGTTAGAATTACTGTACTAGAATTATATTTCCTTCTATAGCAAATACTTTGACATTTTACAAGTTTAATAAACCTTTCAATTTGTTTGTTCTTTACAGATTCTGATGCAAAATTATTCAATGTTTAGGGCTGCACACATAAGTAATTTTCCTGTTTTGTGCAACATGGAGAAAAATAAAAAGCTATATTACTTTGAGACAAGAGAAACAAATCCTTTTGGCGTAGTTGGTAAATTGTGACATTTTATCATGTGTGGAAATAATTTCAAAATACAGCAGTATTCTTCCGCAGAGATGGAATATAACTCCTTGAAACTAAGGGACAAAGGTTTGTTGTTATTTAACAAGTTATCTGTAGGCAATGCTTGGTTTTACTCTGGGAGAAAATGGGAAACAAAGCAACTCTTTCATGAGCAACTGGTAATAAATGACTAGAKTCTTGGGTAATTTGGAGTGGTGAAGAACAGTAAACTACCTTGCAAGTATGCATATTATTATCCCTAACAAGAGGAGACTTATCAGTAACCTGTACTAGTTAACAGGATTTGAGGAGAATTAGGCTTAGAGCAGAGAGATTTAAGCACTTCAGCCTAGGGAAAGGTCTTCAGCAAGTTCAGCAAAGTGAATGTGTTATTCCTGAGAAGCTTCCCTTTGASAGCACAGTAGCACATTAAAGGGAAAGTGAGGTAAGCATGAATTTTGCTACTGTTTCTTCGCATCTAAAGTAAAAACTCCAAAAAAGACGATAAACTTGTGTAGTGTTTCTCCTAGAAACCTTCTTTTAGCATGTGGTTAAGTGTCCTTAGGATGTGATGAGAAACAAAAGTATATCAGGTCATGTTATTCAGCTGTGGCTCATTTTTAGCCATCCTGAGTTGTTGTTCAAATTTCTTCATATAGTAGGACTAAATATGTATAAAAATTCTCCATCTATGGAGGGTGAGAATAGATTAAAAAAAAAAAAAAATAGTTTGGAGTTGCTTGGAATGCCTGAGGGCGAACTTGTAACTTTAAAGGTAAAAATGTATTTATTTAACATTATGGTATGAGCTTGTTGATACAGATACTACAGTTTGGAAAGACATTGAGGTTTTGATACATATAACTTCCAGTTGGCAGGCAGGAAATACTGAAATATGAGCAGTAGCAAGCAACTAAAATCAAGATCTGTAGGCAGTACTTTAGCAATACTAACTGGCAARTTCCTTGAATTTGTTGCCGCCTGTAGTAAGGGAGACAGTATCTTGCAGGTRTGTCTAGAGCTTTCTGTAATGTTACTAAAGCATTTTAAAATTATTCAATGAAATAGACTTTTCCCTAATGCTGTTGAAGGACTCTTTTTTGTGTTGGAGAGTGAATTTTAAGAGCTTATTTGCACAGTAAAGGAGGTATATGTGCCTATACCTGATATATATATATATATATATAATATATATGTGTATAGAATTATATATATATCTGACTCCCCACAAGATGAGAACGTGCATTTATATTATGAGTAAATGGGTGTGTATACAAACTACATGCCACTAGACTCAGTTTTTGTAAAGTGTCCTTTCTCCATACGACTTTTTTTCCTAGGCTTAATTTTCATGTCTTTAGGCSTCTTCTCTTTCTATTCCATACAAGTAAATTTTTTGTTTTATGTAGATGAAGGAATTGTGTAGTGCAGAAATAAATTGACAGCATCTTAAACTGTCTGTTATAGGAGGATTGGTTTACTTTGACTGCCATTAGATTATGCACCCTATTATATTTTAAAATAAAGCTGTAAGTAATTTTTCAGTTCAGTTACTGAAAATTCTGCAGCTGGAGTTCTGTTGTAAATCTTTTCCTTGATCCTGCCATTTAGTTGCTATGACCTTGAGCAGAACACCTAGGTTTCAGGTCATGGTTTCGTTCTCTGAAGTAAGAATAACACACCTCTGAATTCTTTGTACGCTGTCTGGAGAGGCTGGAGTTTGCTTAGTGGAAATGGGCCTTTATAGTAACTTAGCAGAAGAGGAATAAGAAATAATAAAGTAAGATTTCAAAACKAGATTCAGTATATTTTAAAGAATAGTTTCTAAAGTTGTCAGTTGCTTTAAGAAGGCAGTAGTGTGTAATTCTTYACAGTATGTAATGAGGTGTATAGATACTGTAGATAGTGATGACTTCATGCGATAAACTGGAGGGAGACCCAGCTGCAGAGTAATCTGTCTTAAATGTAGGCTGAAAAGAGATGTTGAGGAACAGAAGAATATTCAAGGGAAAGCAAGGTGGTTATAATGAAACAGTCTYGACAGGTTTTGTCTTAACAGGATTTTGAACTAAGCTGAACAGCGAGTCTTAAGGAGGCTTAAGGATGACCCTGGAACTAGAAGAGAGAAAGAGACCTAGTTTTGTGGTAAAGCAAAGGGCTCTGAAGTGTGAATGGAACTTTTGTGACATTAACTTAAATAAAATTCTGTCTCTAAAATGCTTAGAGTTTCAGMGAACAGTAAAAACTTGTAAATTATAATATGAAGGGATTTTTCAACATAKTTCCATTTACATTCTTGGTTTGGAGTACTTCCTACTATATGGAGAGCTCTGAGAAAAGTATTAAATAATGTTAATGTATATTGCATATGGAAATATTGATGTTAGGAAAATCAGTTACTGGGAAGAAAATAGTTCCTTCTCTCAACATTTGAACAAATACYATTTTTATTCTGGCAACATGTTAAATTTATAATCTATTATGAGAAATCARAGGGAGATACTTGAATAATTAGATAGTAAAAATCTGAATATTTTTGTGAATGATTTTATTTCYAGATATTAGAGCAACATTTCTTATGATTCCTGTTTTTCAGATGTAATTGATACTACTTCAAAATAATTTTGCAGTTGCTTATGTGTTTATAAATATAGTGCTTATCCATTCTTAGGGGGCTTCTTTGTTCTTAAAAACAACAGAAAATTTCTAGCTTCTCTGTTTGGCATTAGTATTACCTGCTGGAAAAGTTTGCTCTTCTATTCATGGACTTTTGGTTTATACAAAACTGAATCGGAAAGAGATGGCAAGGGGAGCAGGAAAGAAATCAGTCCAAATGACTTTCTATTTATTGTGGCAGAAAGARGTCGGGGTGAACTAAGCACATCCCAAGTACAATAGCACCTTGTTCTGAGGGGATTTCAGAGGTACTGTCATCTATTTCAGTTTTGGGAAAATAGCCATTGCTTGTGCGTGTTGAGCTAGCTGAAGCAACAGTTTACTTTTTAACTTCAAGCTGTGATTRCTACTAACTGTCCTTATTGTTTGCTTCAGATTTCTGGTCCTCTCAGAGGTAGCAGTGAGGTGCAACTTTAGCACGGGAAAATGAGTGAGCTCGACCAGTTACGCCAGGAGGCTGAGCAACTGAAAAATCAAATCAGGGTGCGTARTAAACCAAGGGGTTGTGAAGTGACCCTGCAGATGAATGTTTTTTTGATGTTCGTGTTCCAGTTAATGGTGGATTGTCCCTGGATACTGCCTTAAAGCTTGTTTTGAGGGGACTTTATTAACTTGATGAAATGAAATTTGAGGCTAAATAGACGCGCAGAACTCATTTCAATTTCTTTAATTTTGTTCTATTTTGCTGTTGCTGCAGGATGCTAGGAAAGCATGTGCGGATGCCACCCTGGCTCAGGTAAGTTTTCATTAGAGGTTAACATTGAATTACAAAATGGGCATTTTGTAGAAGGTGAAGAAGAAGGTATAAAAAGAACTCTTTCTAATTAATCCTTTTTTTCCCTTTATTTTTTTCCCTTTGCTTTTGAATGGCAAAGCACTTTCTCTGTAAATATGTATGGTAGTTATGCTTGCCAGGGTTCTGAGAGCAGTAGCCTTGAGCAGTGCTTTGATAGGTGACTTGCAGCATCTCTGCTGCTCATTGGAAAATAACACAGGGGCACCTGAGAATTCTGCTATGTATGGACGTGTTGATAATTAAGTCACACTATTGTGTTGATCTGAGCTGTAAGACCTGCTGAGGTTAGCCTGCTTTCTAATTTCTACATAGTGCTGCACTGATCTCTGAACTGTTTTTAAACCCAAAATTTGTGCATGTTGCTCGATTTTCACCTTTGATCCTATTAGCTTGGGTCTTAATCAGTGTGCATAAATTTTGATTATGTCTTTTTTTAGTTGCATATTCAAAAATACAGGACTTGCTCTTTGATCTGCATTGGAATGCTTGTGTGGATGTAATGTGTTTAGTGTGTTACTTTGGGATTTATGAAGCGAAAAGCTTAGTGTATAACCATTTTCACTTCAGATCACAGCCAACATTGACCCCGTGGGGAGAATCCAAATGCGTACTAGAAGAACACTCCGGGGACACTTGGCTAAAATTTACGCAATGCACTGGGGGACTGATTCCAGGTGAGTGACAGTTGTGCAGAACTTGTCTGGAATGTGCGGTCATGTAGATGCCACCTCACACACTTCTGTAATTTCACTTGGAAAATCACTTTTATAGTWCTACTAATAAGATTAGCTAATGATACAATGTTCTTAAATGGTTTCAAATAGGTTGGAATAACCTTAATAGTGGAAACAAAGGTCACCAGAAGGATGTTTCTTCCTCTGTGGGCTTATTGTGTGTGTCTGTGTGTTTTTTGCAATGACTGTATTTATCTGTTCTTTCCTGTCTAGGCTTCTAGTCAGTGCCTCCCAGGATGGCAAGCTTATAATTTGGGACAGCTATACTACAAACAAGGTAGGATTAATTATAATTCCTTTGTAAATATAACGGAATATTACCTATCCTGCTTTGGCTGTACTACTTTATTGTTGTAAGCAAAATTCTGAGCATTGAAATCTGAGTATAAGAACTCCATTGGAGTCCTGAGTGTTATGGATGGAAATGTGCAACACTTGGTTTGATTTGTTTTCAGGCCACAGATGCATTTATCATCAGAGACCAAGAAATAATCAACGTTTTGCACCAAAATAGTTAGACTTACGCATASCCATATGATGATTTGTAGCACAGGAGCACAGAATTTACCTTCTTAACAATCTTTTCTTGTTCAGCTCATTTTATGGCCTTGCAAATATTTCTGTCAATTCACTAAACCAAATRGCATGTTACAGATGAGGAGCAGAAACAAAGAGCTAAGGCAGCAACTCATAAAGTATTGAAAGACTGCTCAACTCATAACTCTAGTACAGAGTAATAATGCTAAATAGCAATAAATTCTTCTCTGTCTTCATCCCCTCACACAAGACTGCAGGTAAATGCGTTTTAAGTGGCTACAGTGCACCCTGTCAACTGAGAAATGACCTAAAGTAGCTACTGTGTGCCATGATGTCTGTATTAGTATCCTTTTCAAACTGGAATTGACAGTTTTGTTTACTGTACTTGCAAGTCAGTCTTTTCCTGAACCTGTAATAGATTTATAGCTAACAGACCGCTGAAACAAAGTAATTTAGCTTTTATGAGACTTGCTGATTAGAATGGATTCAGGGAAGTGAAATCTGAGGTTTTAATTACAGCTTTGGCTGATGTTGCAAGATACATAGGCAAGTTACCCTTAAAATAGTTTGATATTCAAACAGCCAAAGACATTTTCCTGTGTACATTTTTTCTTCATTTCTTTCTTTTTTTGACCAAAAGATCTGTGGCTAGAGAGAGAGGGGGGAGAGATGATAACTTCTGGGTAGCACTCCCCTTGTCAGGTTTTTGCTGAACTAATTGGTGTCTCTSTTTCAGGTGCATGCTATTCCCCTGCGTTCGTCTTGG
This sequence comes from Eudromia elegans, assembly GCA_003342815.1. NCBI lineage: Eukaryota > Metazoa > Chordata > Aves > Tinamiformes > Tinamidae > Eudromia > Eudromia elegans. The sequence continues at coordinate 1,505,798 of PTEX01000195.1, forward strand.
GTCATGACTTGTGCATATGCTCCTTCTGGAAACTACGTGGCTTGTGGTGGACTTGATAACATCTGTTCCATTTATAACCTGAAAACTCGTGAAGGGAATGTACGTGTTAGCCGTGAGCTGGCTGGTCACACAGGTGAGTACCTCTTTGGAGGATGAACATGACATCTAAGCATGTGGTGAAATCTGTTTGTTTGTTTTCCTTCTAGGTCTGTCGTAMCTCAGAGTTTCATTCAAGTGCTATTTTTACTGTCTAGTCTAGATAACTTTGTTAAACAACTCATTACAATTAATATTAAAACTACGATGTGCTAATCCTTCTGCTCTTTTTTTGGACCGTCATAACTAAATCTTCTCTCTTACGATAAATTCAGTTTCTAAACAACTTTCCATTTTGCTTCTAACTTTATCCATTTGTACACTGTTGCTTTTAACACTTTCTTGAAATATTTTTGTGCCCTTTAATTACGGTAATCAGAAGCTTTATCCAAYGTTCAATGTTTTAAGTGCTAGGATATTTACTGTAATAGCTTGACAGTGCTTTACTGTACACATTCTTGAATAAGTGGTGCTCATGTGAAGGTAGCATGTGGTGTTACCAATTCACTCAGTCTGTGGCCTATGTATGCGTATCAAAATCTTGAAAAAGGCTTTAGCTATAACAAATTAAYAGCATTATTTCTCTGATATTCTAGCTGCTTTCTGATCTTAACATTATAAACTGTACTTGTAGCTGGGAAAACACTGATCTTTGCCTTAGTATGAGGGGCAGAATTTCACTGTAACGCAACAGGCATTGGAGGATTACACTTGAATGTGACTGGTTCATGTGAAATCTTAAAGGAAGAGTTTTAATGGGCTTCTCTCCTGTTGCAGAACTGAGCAGAGCTACCAATAAGCCTGTAACAGGTTTTCRTATGTTGCTGTAGCTTGGATGTTTGGTATTTGTGCCTTATAGAGCACAATGAGATAGACTGCTTTTGTAATCACATATAGTTTGATATGTGATCCCTCAGTAGAGAAAAGGCACAGAAATACCTCACCTCAGCATTGAAATCAAATCTTTGATATCACAGTTGCAAGACATCCAGTGCATATGCTCTGTACTGAACAAGAATACACCAACTGAACAAGGTTTAACAGCTGTATGATGCAGCCAAGGTTGTAAGCACTTGTTGATCCTGGATGTAGGTCACACGCGTCCCCTCTCCTGAGTACAGTGTAGGGTTATGTGCACCTCTCCAGCTTGGCATGTGGATCCCAGATTTTTTTTTTCCTTTCCCTTTTTGTGTTACAGAYGTGACTTGGATTAACCTGCTGTGGTGCACTGCTGTAGTGGTTGACTTGGACATGATCTATAAAGAATAATTTTAAAATTCTTCATTATGTTTTAGGCTACTTGGCTATGCATAAGAGGAAGAAGCAGCTGTTATGTAACACGGTGATCTTTTTCTTCATTGACTTCTGATTTTGTTTTCAGGATACTTGTCATGCTGCCGCTTTTTGGATGATAATCAAATTGTTACTAGCTCTGGCGACACCACCTGGTAAGCAGTAAAATTGTGATGTGTTAGTAATGGCAATTCACTGTTAAATTTTACTGAAACAAACTTAATTCTTACTAAAACTGATATTTCTCCAGAAAGCTAAAAGTGATTATTGCTCATATGTCAAGATTTAACTAAGGAAAAAAAGGATATTTATTAGCTTTGTTTAGTTATRTCTACATTCCGAAGAGTGTCATATAATTCTTTGTGACAGGATGCTATATGGATTTTTTTTTCTTAACCATAAACACTTAGCTTTTGGAAATAAGTGCATTAGGCTAGTGGCTGTTTTTTGAAGTCCTGTAGTATGCAGTATTCRACGCTTTTCTTTACAAGGTCATTATCTATTATAAATTTCAGTCTCTAACATTGTTTTCTAGGAGCTCTTATGAATAATCTACAGTGACAACAAGATTTTTTTATTATTTATATATCTGAACTCTTTTTTTCTATTATCTATCCTTCTTAGAACAAATACAACTCTCACAAGCAACAATTCTTAAATATAAAGATTGTTCAATAAATCTGTCCTACACAGCATCAGTCTCAAGGCCCTTAATGCACTAAGTAGATATTAAATGKCTATTTGGGTTTTCATACAGGAATATTTCTAATAACTTGTTAGAACTAACTGGTTCACAAGATGTAAGTCTTTCAGGAGTTATTGTAGGACTTTGGTGGGTATGTGGATAAAAATTACTACTTGATGTCATCTTGGTTCAACTGACCTCCCAGAAGGGWAACAAAATACGCTGGCTTTTTATTTACTTATTGCTAATCTGCAGCTGATGAGACTGGCTTAGTGAGAAGTGGACAGAAATTAAGTATCCTTAATTTAGACCTCTTTTTTAGGGGAGATTGTGGTATTCTTTCATCCTTTCCTGCTCTCTGGTTATTTCAGTAGTGAGCTTTCTGTCATGGTAAAGTGGGGCAGCTTTAAGACAAGAGGAAAAAAAAAAAAATCACCAGATCATACATCCTCAGTGAGTTTTTAAAAACAACAGAAAATCTGACTCAGCTTTTGCTCTAGCCCTACCAAAGCTGTTCAACCTTACAGTAGTTTAGAAAATAAAGCCACTGCTGTGTCACAAGAAAATTGTGTATGAGCAGACATGAGGATTAGTCATTCTGTTTGCCCTATGTTTTTGGAAGTGTCTTTTTTAGACTTTGTTTTAGGTAATGTATTATATTAAATACAAAAATTTACAAAACACAGATTTTAAATTTCTGCTATCTATGGCTATTTTGTAAACGTAGGATAACAATTCAAGAAAGAGTGTCTGTTCTACCTGCAGTGTTTTTCTTTAGTTCTTCTTTGTGCTTTTATAAATGCTACAAATCTGTAAAAAATAAAATGTAACATAATGAAACATTCATCAATTTTTATAAAGTATAAATTTTATAAGTAGAGGAATTGCTGTCTAGCTCTTTGAGACACAAAAATGGTGCATGAATATGCTAATTTTTGCATTTCTAATCATCTCTTTAAGTGCCCTCTGGGACATAGAAACTGGTCAGCAGACAACTACGTTTACTGGGCACACCGGCGATGTCATGAGCTTGTCTCTTGCTCCTGATGCCCGGTGTTTTGTTTCTGGTGCCTGCGATGCCTCTGCCAAACTGTGGGATGTTAGAGAAGGAATGTGCCGGCAAACCTTCACTGGCCACGAGTCGGACATCAATGCCATCTGTGTACGTATGAGCTGGAACGGGGGCAAGGGGTGGCAGTTCATAACTGTGTGCCCTCCTCTCAGCTGATAGGCACCCGCTGTGTGCTGTGCTTCTAGTTTTTATGACACTAATGGATGATTTTTGCAGCTGAGGAAAACACTTGACGTTTCTGTAATTTCAGATCCATTGTGGTAGATGGAATAGGTGACTGGTTATTGAATTAACAGGGTTTGGTGTGTGCTTGTTCTTSATTACTGGGTCAGTTTTGCCCATATCCCGGTCCTGAAGAGGGGGTGTGCTCTTCATTGCTGCGTTCTTGTTGCACTTGGTCTGTACCAAATATATTCACTGAGTCTGCCTTGGCATCCAGAGTTAAAATTTTCTTCCTGATTTTCAGCTTTCGAGTACTGCAGGGTTTGTGGCTGAGTACTAGACGAGTAGCATCTTGTATATTTTGGGCTTCTATCTGCCAGGCATAAAGTATTTTGTAGCTTTTCAGTAGTTTTCTTGTTTTATCAGCTACTGTGAAATTAATCTGAGATCTTATGTCTTCCCTCTCTCTTCCCTCTTCCCAATTAAAGTTCTTCCCAAATGGCAATGCATTTGCCACAGGCTCGGATGATGCCACGTGCAGGCTTTTTGATCTTCGGGCTGATCAGGAACTTATGGTTTATTCACATGATAATATCATCTGTGGCATCACCTCTGTAGCATTTTCCAAGAGTGGACGTCTCCTCCTAGCTGGTTATGATGACTTTAACTGCAATGTCTGGGATACACTGAAAGCYGATAGAGCAGGTAAGTGTATTTTGTTTTAAATACAGCGGAGCAGCCATTTGAATGTGCACGCTGACAGGGAAGGCTAGCAGATCTGTGCAAATGTCTCAACTTGATATTATAATTGAGTTTCAGCAGATCTCAATCTTGGCACAAAACGTCAGTGTAGATATTTAAAGCTAGAAAGTGCTTGAAAGCATTATGAAATAAAACTAATTGAATAAAAATATGATCTAACATTTGTAACACAATCCAGTGGAATTTATCTTGCACGTTCAGAGGTCTTGTAAAATACTAATCGGTCTCTTTAAGGAGAGGAAATAATTAGTATAAACATGTGCTAAAACGGCTCTTCTGTATGTTGTCAGGAGAATTTCCATTTATGGCAGTAACCTGATAGTTCATGAGAACATGAGGATTGGAACATGAGAAATAGACGAGTAAGATCCTTGAAAACTGAACTTTCAGTTACTCTCTGGCAAACTCACCTAATTATTTCTGTTTATAAAAACAAAAGTATTTTAAAGTCCAAGGAACACTTGTTTGGGTTTTTTTGGATGTATGCCTGCCTAGTTCAAGCATGGATGTCTTTAATACTACTTAAACTGAAAAACGAAATCCTCAAAGCAATGCAATACATTGGTTGCCTGTTCTTATTTATAGGTGTCCTTGCCGGTCATGATAACCGTGTCAGTTGCTTAGGTGTGACTGATGATGGAATGGCAGTGGCAACAGGATCATGGGACAGCTTCCTCAAAATCTGGAACTGAAGTAAGTAGACACCCAGTTAATGAATTTCCATTTTTTTTTTTTTTCTTTTTCCTCCATTGTGGTCATAGTGCTTTTCTGATCAGTAAATAGGCTGTTCTACTGATGCTAGGGACTCAGAGTTCAAAATCTTGGGGCGAGGGGAATGCCTGCCATGCTTTCATGGTTTCAACCCTTGGGATAGTTTATTTTCCTSGTAGGGATGACTTTTTGTAGTGTTTTAAATCTGGGTTATTAAATAMATGATATTCTTGCAAATAATGAGATAATGGCTGAATGTGTGAGCRGGGAGATCACTTGAGCACAGCTTAYTGAAGTGCAACTCATSMTGTGTCTTTCTGTGTGTCAGAAGAGCGGCGGACTCCGTCACTGGAAGAACTTTCCAGCGGTTGAAAACTAAAAATGATAGCATATCCAGTCTGACCATACTAACTTGGACCCCCATCCTCCCCAGCTCCAAAGGGCAAGATTTTTTCCTTCTCCTGTTGCTGAAATGAAGAGCACAATTACCTTTCCAAGAAGAATTTCTGTGGTTGTAAGCAAAATGAAATTGTGTATTCCTTTGGGACCATTATCTTTTGTCTTGGGAATTGAAAAATGAAACACTATCATAAAAGCATGACCAGAAGATTAACTTGATCATAATTGTGAAACAGTTAGCTTTCACTGTAGTTTCCAAGTTGAAGTTAAGAACTTTGTTTTATCTCACACGCGTGCAAATTTTAGTCATGTTTGTAGCAGGATTTTTCCAAGTTTCCTTTTTAAATACATTTCTTCAATTGAGCAAAACAAAGGAGTCATAGCCCAGAGAATCCTGGGGGGTTGTTAACATTGTAAATCTAGTCCCGGATTTTTTTWAATTTTATTTTCTAGTATCACAGATAATTGTTGCACAAAACATGGCATATATAGGATAATGTTAAGAAGTAAGGTAATCAAGCACATGCTGTACAAGGTAATGAATGCTTGTTTAAAGAATCCTTTCACCTTTTATGGGCAACAAATGCAATTTTTGGTGTGTCCCTTCCCTCCCTCCCCCAACTTCACCCCTTTTTGTGTTGTTTTTATCCGCTTTGGGTTTTGTCCACTTGAAAGGGCAGTTTATATATACTAACACTACCCTATAGTCTCAACAACCAGGAATCTCTGTTTTCAAAAGAGACCTATCCTACACTTGGGTATTGAGTCAATTCTTTGTGTATGAAATGATGTACAAATCAATGTTTTGAAAATAATGATCTTGAACTTTCTAAGTTAAACAAAAAAAAAAACTTTTTTTGATTGTTTGCCATATTGGGTGGGTTTACTCTTAGAATCGCATGCTGTAGAAATGCTAAAAAGTGCATATAGGACTAAGTCCTTAGATGTTTTTTCTTTTAAAGAAATAACCTGTTTAAAAACTGTAACCATTGTYGCTGTATTCATTTATTGTTGCTACTCTGTGCATAAACATATGAAGAACTCAAGTACAAAGCTATGCACGTTTTGGAGTAGCGTGATAAATCACTCTGGTTTTTTTTTTTTTTTTTTTTTTTTTGTTTTTTTTTTTTTTTTTTTTTAAAGAAACAGCCTGTTCAAACAATCGCTGTCAATGATTCTGGGGTGTGGGAGGAGGGAACCTAGACCATCTTCTTTATAAATCAGTTCCTTACAGCCAGTTCCTCTTGTAGGATGAGTCCTTTGCATCTGATTAGAGTCACTTTTGTAATGAGCAGGTTTTCCTTGCTTTCTTTTCAAATAAAACGTTAAAAGAAGCAGCATTTGGACAGCAGATTGTTCTGTTAACTTTCTCACTGTAACCGGAAATGTTCCTCCCTAGCAGCAGTAGTAGCTTTTCTCCATTTTGTTTTTTTCTGCAACATTCTGTACAAAAGTGTGCTGTAATTGTGCGTTAGGCCTGGATTTGGCATAAAAGGATGAATTCCCCTTTTCTCTTTTATGAAACTACTCTGTAGAGCTTTCTCCACGCCCTGTATCCCTCTTCACCTTTTGTATTTAATTTTAAAGTCAGTGTACTTCAAGAAAGCTGGATGCAAGATAGATACTATATTAAAATGTAATGTTATTTAAGATGTAATAAAGCAGTTTGACATGAGTTTTGACTGATCTGTGTTGCAGCTTATTATCCTACCCACAAAGCTCCTGGCAGAATTGGAGTTATGAAATCAGAAAAATACATGCTGCCTCAGAAGAAGAATGTTAATTAGTTTCAGTATTTTAACATAGGTTGGGTTTTTTAATGTGGTTGATGGCTAAGTGGGCAGAGCATGCGGTGTGTTGGAACTATTGATTTGTCTACCCATAAAAGCAAATTTCTGAAACCAGTGCCTAGGGAGGTTAGAATGCAGTTGATTAACCACTGTTGGTCAGGTCAAGATCTTTTGTATTTTAATAGATCAAGTCAGTTCTCTTCATCTAATTCAATCAAGAGAAATTCCAGTGCCGTGGCTTGGTCTCATCCCGAACATGGAAATTCTGAGGCCMAATGGAGAGGTTTTTAAAAGCTGTGAGCACGGAAAACGAGACGGTGACATGAGTGAAGTAGCGGCTTGGACTGTTGGCTTTGGGGCTTTTGGATGGCAGGATAATRCTAACTGAGCTTGTGGCTCGAAACAAATTTTGGAATTTAAATTTAGCCTTTCTGATTCCAAATGATATGGCTGKTTTTTTCCATTCCCTGAGTATATTTTTACTGCAGCAGATGTTTCAGATGTTACTGTCTAGTCTRTAATAAAATCAGTGCAGATATTCTGTCTTTTTCCTAATCTTTATCCATATGTCAGATTACCTGCTTTGCTGGGAAAGCCTCTGCTGGCAATAAACTAYACCTGCCAAGACAGTAACCTCCGCTGCCAAGAGGCTAATGTGTAGTGTGATGTATCTCAAATGTTAACATCGGGTGAAATCTCAATCCAGATAATGCTTCTGTGAAATACGGAGCCTTACATGAAAACAGATACACATTTAATAATGTATCCAGCAGGGTRTAACGGGGAAAAAATAGGCAGCAAGTACTGAACTCCTTTGAAAAGGTGGAGAGCTTATTTTCATAAACTTATTCACGAAGTAATATTTGGGTTTATTTCTACCTGGCTTTTGTGGCTACTGCAGCGCCTGGTTTATTGCGAGGTTCCACTACCTTCATTCGATGAATGAAGGGATGAGTGGGTGCAAAGTGGAGGGAAAAGCAAATTACTTTGCTATATATTTGGTAGTTATTTGGTGCTGGCTTGGATATAGTGATAGAACAGGCATCTGTGGTCCTAGAATGCTCATGAAGAACACTTAAGGTTGTATTAAGGAACACTTTTTAAGGCTGTATGACTGCAACTAAGAAGGATTTGAACACCTTTATGTCAGCATGTTGGTTCTCAATAGTTAGCTGCTTAAACTATTTTTAATACTCCACTGTTTTATGTTTTGAATGGCAGAAATCCAGGCAAGCAGTTAACTTTAGCTCTCCTTTGCAGCTGTGTTGCGTTAGCACAGTGCGTGCTAAGAAGCTTGTTTATCTGAATCATTTTCAGCGTTTCTTAAAGAAATTAAGAAATCCCTTGCCTGAGCTCCGTGCCCTTCCGAACTAATCTGTCACCTGGATGCGCCGCGTCCCAACGGGCTCCTCTGCAGGGAGGAGCTGCCTCCATTTTGTGCGCTGCAAACCCCAGGCATGGAGACGCCTGCGATCTTTTGCCCTGGTGTAATGGTCGAGCAGAAACAAAGCCCGGCCTGCGGCGCTGCGTCTCGCCCACGGAGCTTTGCCTTCGCCTTGGCTCTTCCTGTCCGCGTCCGCTCGCGCGGGCCGGCGCCTCCTGGCACTTGCTGCTGTTCTTCCTGCCGCGCGCAGTGGCTCCAGCGAGCAGCAAGGGACGACGGCGGCGGGAGCAGGGTGGGATCGGTGCGACCTCCTGGTGCCGCGGGAGGAAACGTCCCCTGTAACGCGCTTGGGCGCAAGCCAGAGAGCGAAAATACTCTGAACTTCACAGGGTATTTTAGCGGAGGGGGCCGGGACGGAGAGAATCCTTCCGTGTTTGGTCGAGTCTTCCATGCGACGTCCTCCAAAATCCTATCGGAGGGATTTTTGAGCCTGGTCTTCCTACTCAGAGGATAGGTCTGGTTTTCTTGATGCTGTTTYGAGAGGCTTTAATGCTTTGCAGTATGGAAATTCGGCTCTGTGGAGGAAAAACAGGCCGTAAAATAATTGTCTGGGCWCTCTGAGGTGTTACGTAACTTGGCAGCTGCATCCCATCCAGAAGTTACTTGGATCTTTCCCTTTTTCCTCCTTTCTGTTCCCAAAGCCWGCAGTTTTCATTAGTCTGGTGCTAAACTAGGATCCGTTGGCTTAAACAGTCTGCAGGCAGTTTTAACTTGTAACTCCCCCTTTTCAGCGTGGCTGCCTCTAATAATACGGATTGAAATAAAAACACTTGTCACGTGGTCGGAAGGCACCAAGAGCTCCTGCACGGCGGTGCTTTTGCCAAGGCCCGTGCTCATCCCGTAGTGAACAAGGGCGCTGCGTTCCTAGGGCCCCTCCACCCGGGCGCTGGGTGCTGGAACAAACTGGGATTTGGAGTAAACCTGGTGTGGCTCGAAAGCCCCAGGCTGGAGCTTCTGCTGCCATCTGCTGTTAATGATTAGCTTAGGCTGGGGACTTGCCACAGTAACCCGCACTTTGCAAGACGAAGGGACTTTCCCAATGCCCAAGTGAGGGCCCAACGGGAAAACGAGGAGGAAAAATGCAGGTATGTTCACTGTTTCCTTGTTATCCCCGTTGCGCTGCTGTTTCTTGGGGGTTTCCCAGCTCTAGATGCTTATAAATAGTGCARCGCAGCCCTGCTTGTTAGGCTGACCTAAACTAACCTGCAGGAAATTTTCTGGGGAAGACAAAAATGAGTCTCTGGCTGATGGCCACAGTGTCGAGTCAGTAACGTSCCCGAGCTGCGTTAAAAGGTTTAGGTAAGAATAAGAATTTTGCTGTCTGATAAACACCAGAGGGCACTAGCAGTGTGCGATTCACACCCGCTGAAAGGGGTTTTRGCTCCAAAAGGCGGGTGGTTTTTACACGCTTCCTGATCTCTGCGACGTAGTGCTCCCTAGCTGTCCCCAACCCGCTCACCAGGAGCCCTGGAGCAAGGGCAGTGGTGTGACAGGAACAACAACGGAGTGTTCTGCTGCTGCTGCTGCCCCTTCCGTCTCCGCTCCATGCCGGAGGGACGGACTTGGCCAAATACCAATGCAAGAAATAAAAGCCTCTGCAGAAAAAGCTACYGGGTTTAAGGGAATAGTTTTTCCCCCCATGTCCTTGGTGAATAGGAAAAACGGAGTCAGATTTTATCAAGGGAGTTTCACATTAAACATCAGGAGTAGCTTGTTAATGTAACAGGAGTAACCTAAGGCAGTGTTCAGTGTTCATGTGGTGTTGCTTAAGGCAACCTGTGGCTCGAGAGCCCTCCCGAGAGTCCTGGTAGATGCGTGCTAGATACGATGAGCGTAGAAGTGATCCTGCCTCGGGCCAGAGGAAAGTGCGGGAAGAGGAAGGGCTCCGAGTCCTGTTCTCCTAGGGTTAGGAGGTACAAAAGCCACAGCGCCGAGCCGGTTCCTGCAGTGTTTTCTGGACCTGCTCTCGCAACAGGAGAACACTTGCAAACAAAACGGGAACCTAACGCAGGGTTTCAGATTAGCCATTTTTACTGGAAATCGTTGAGGGCCAATGGGGCATAATACCAGACGGGCTGGGAAGTTTGCACTCCAGATTTGTTTAGGTGACGTAATTTATTGTTGACAAGGCACAGTAACCAAGAGGAACTGAATGTGGAGGAGCCGTTCCGCTCTCCCTGTGCGGCTGCTGGTCACGCTGCTGTCCAAGGGGAGGCTGTTATGTAAGCCGGGGACCCAGCTTCCTCCCGAGGTGTTGATCTTGGTTGTTTAACTTGGGTGGTTTCTGGCATGTGAAGGAGGCTGAACAACCGGCTCATCCTGTTAGCAGGAAAACTAGTAGCTCAAGCCGTAACTTTTAATAGCTTTTAACTGTTTATTATGGTGGTGATGTGTCTCGAAAAATAGTCCATATGGTAGAAACAAGCCAGTTTCCTTGAAATGCTAAGTATTTCAATCGTAAAGGTCACGTCGGAGCACTGGTGTTCCGGAGCAAGTAGGAACTGCAACTGCCCACTCGAGAACGAAACTTCTGGTTTTTGTTTGTTTTTCCTCAATATCACCGCCCTGTTTGTTAACAGTGCTAAAATTTTGCCTTTTCGCTGTCAAAGACTTTGGCCATCTCCCACTTGTCACACGTTAAATTTCTCCTGCGTCCCTGCATCAGCCGTTACCCAAGCGTTCTTTACGGTGGCGGACGGTGCCTCTCGGCGTTACCCGCTCCTCGTCGACGACAGCCTCTCTGGTCACGTATAGCTCGGGTGGGGCTGCATGCCGGCGCTGCCCATCGCTGTGCCACGGCTCCGCAGCAAGCTCGTCACTCCAGCTCCCGGTCTTTAAAACGGGGATAACGAGATTTATGTAACTATTGGAAGTATCAGCAGATGAGCATGAACGTGGCGTGCGTTTACCCCTCCTTAGGCCACTGGCTTTGTGGGGCAGCCCCATCGCTARCAGCTCATTTGTCACATTCCCGTGCCACCGTTTTCATCGGAATTTGAAGTTTACGGACKTCTTTAATCCTCATGATTGCTCACGAGCTTGAAATTGTGAAAGCAGGAAGGCCGGGCGGTCGGAACGACGCTCTCCAGCCCTGCTGACTTCTCCTAGGGACTCTAGYGGCGTTCCCTCTGCGGTGGGAACGCCCGGAGCTCAAGGCGAGCGCTGGGGCTGCAYGTGGAACCCGGGCAGGGCCTCCCTGCACCCAGCACCAACCCGCCGCAGGATGGGCTGGGGCTTCCCTCAGCAAACCGTAGCTTTTGCTAACTTACCTATTTTTCTAAATTTAAAGCCAACAGACTTTCCCCGAGCCRAGCATCTAAGCAAGAAAAACCAGTCTCTTTTTATACTCATTTCTCAATGTTACTGTGAGATCCCGTTTATTCACTTTCCCCCTGTATCCTCCCTGGAATGAAGGAAGAACAACCCGCGTTAGACTGTCCTGAGCCCCTTGTATGGGAGGGCACTCTCAAAAGTGACGTAACTTGCACCTCTCGCAGCCCCCGGACCTGTAAAGAGGCAGGAGGTGTCGCCGCTCTGAGTGTTATATTCAGCCCAGGAGCTCCCAAGGTCGCTGATGAAGCCGGGCAGCTCCGAGCTGCTTCTGTAACCGCAGCGCTTTTATAAATAGGATAGGCTGATTAGCGGCCTTATTTAATCTCCGTCAATTAATGAGGATAAGCATTCAGCAAGTCCAGAGCTCCTACCCCTGGTAAGGTTTTCAGCAGTTGCACAAAGTCACCGTGCTTGCAGAAAAGCCCGTCTCCTCCAAGGGTTTATTTTTAATAGTGGATATTTGTTCCTGCAGAGGGCTATTGCAAAATACACATTTTAATGGTGCTTTTATCTTTCCYCTTTAAGGAGCTGGAAAAATTCCTCCTGAGAGCCAACTCGGAGGAAAAATTGCTCCTTGGGTAACGGGTATGGATGAGAAGGGTGACACAGGGACCGAGGCCGAGCGCGCTTCCTGCCCGCTGGAATACGCCGTTCCACGGCCCATTGGAGATAACGGCGGGAAACACAGCTCTGCTGACTCCCTATTACCACCCTACCTCGTCCTCCACAGCTTGAATATCCTTTGAAGCGCCGTCAAAACACTCGATTCCCCAAGTTATCCCCGACTCCATGGAATTGTTCAGCTTCCTTAATCCCTTGGAATCGGGGCTCCTTCCCCGATTTTTGTGACTCGAACAGGAACCATCGCTCGCTCCACACCGTGGTGTGACTTTGGGGGCAGAATTTCCCCACGTGTCCTCACTTCCTCTTTCTCGAGTCMGTCTCTTTGTTTCTCATCTCCAAATTCTGCTTTGCAACGCCCCCGGTTTCTAAAAACAAGCAGTTCTGTAATAAGGGAGGAAAAAGTCCCGAGTTGCCAAAGTTTCGAATAAAGTGCTCTCAGTTTTTAGCTTTGCCCCGAAATACTTTCCAGAAGTCACATGTAAGAGYTGTCCCAAAGAGGTTAAAATACAACCTTTTTAAAACAGAGCAGTGTTGGTAGAATACGTAGTCTAGAAATTAGAGCCTTTCCTTTTGACAAATGCGAAGGATTTTCAAGTTTTCATTAATATAGAGGCCTAATCCTTTTTTTTTTTCTTTTTTTAAATTTGCAACAAAACTTCTGCAAATTTCAAGATTAATCCTCGATTTACGAACTGGCAGAAGCAGGCTCGAACTACCATTAAAATCAAATGCTCTTCTATTTTGTTCGTACTCAGGCTTTCAAAATCCAGTTTCAGCTCTACTGGTGCGGAGAGCTGCCAGCAAAGGCAGCCCTGAACCTCGTCCTCCTCTTAAATGCGTAGTGAAAATGTTTTGGGGCAAAAAAAGGGCTTTTCTGGGCCCTCTACGCGCCCTCCCGCCACGGCCGCGCGCCCGCCCGCCGCCCTCTCCCTCAGGCAGCCCGCGCGCCCCGGCGCGGGGCGGTGCGGCGCAGGCGGGCGGCGGCGCGGCGCATGCGCGCGGCGCGCACTCTGAGGAGGCGGCCAGAGGACGATGGAGGCGCGCAGGGTCCGCCGGCTCCGCTCGCTGCACGGGAGCAGCCGCTGTCGCCGCCACCACCGCCGGGCTCGGCGCGACCGCCTCTGAAGGCGCCGGCTTCGCCCGCTCGGGGAGCAGCCCGTGGCGCGGTGAGTCGGGGGGCGGCGCGGCGCGCACGGGCCCTGAGGCGGCTCCGCACCGGGCAGCCCCGCGCGGCCTCCGCGGGGCCCCCGCGCCGCGCAGCATCGCCGGGAGCGGAGAGGGGATAACGGGGCAAGGTCGTTCGGACCGCGACCTGCGGCCYCGTCCCATGTTGGTTTCGTGCTCTAGCGTTTTGTCTCAGGCTGACGCGGATAGGGACCTATSTGGGAGCCTGAGTTTGTGTTTATTGATATTTGTTCTTTGGTATGTTAAACAGAGCTGCCTGTTCTGGTATTTCTGCAGTGCAAGATTTAACGCAGGGTTTTGGTTTCCCACCCTATTTAACACCTGATAGTCATGCTGGCTTCCTTATTTTTATTTTTTTTTAAGAAATACTGTGCAAGCATTTTGTAAGCATGTAATCAAAAGACGTGCCATGGAATTTCACCTTGTGTCAGAGCCAGACTTTGGAATGGGTTTTGCTTGTTTGCTGCTAGTTTCAGATGCACTAGAACTCAAAGTTCTGAATTAAACCCAAGGCTTGTCAGCCCCATACAGATGTTGCTGCTTTCTTGGGCGAGGGAAGCCTCAGGGCCTTGCGGATGGAGTCATGTGTGTATACTCAATGGGGAGTGCTTTCCTGAGTGAAAATCAAAACAAACAAACAATATTGCCCGCAGGATGAAGTGAATTCCCCGCAGAGCAAAYGAGCAGGAGTCTGCAGCAATAGAGCGACTGGTGCCGTGTCTGGATATAACTTGTTCTCTTTTGCTCTGATACGTGGCTGATAAGTTGCAAAATGAAGAAGTTGTATAGTTGATGCAATGCTAAAGAAATTGGTAGAATGGCTGCAATCTTAAATTCATACTAAATACAGTGTGTGCGTTTGGTCAGGATGCACCCTGCAGTAATCATCACAGTGAATTGGTAGCATGCATTTGACTGAGAGGAAAATACATTCTCATCAAAAATGATTTTAACTCCTTAAAGAAAATCGTAGGCTTAAACTCCTTGTGTAGCTGCTTCCTTTGAAAGATCATGAATCTTTTAAATTTTTTTTTTTTAAAAGTGTAGTGTGTAAACAGTTGTTAAAATAGTCTGAATTAGAAAGATTCCTGCAAGAGGATCTTTACAGATTCTTATTTCTARTTTTGTGTTAATCAGGTTTTCCCTGCTAATAGTAATGCATCTTGATGTTCGTTGAGTCTCTTAACTAAGAATGAGAAGTTGGTACAGATGGGAACATACGGTTGTTATATATTGGTACATGGTTGTTCAAGTCTGGAATCTAAAATAAAACCAGTGGCTTAGTTTAGAAGATGAGTTAACAAACAAACAATATAGGATCGTCTACAGTCAGAGATATTGAATATCTCATATGTAAAGTTGCTTATTTTCTGAAACATAGGTATTTAAGTGACTTGGTTTTTTGTACCTAGCTTAGAAASAGCAGCCAGTTATGTATTTCTGAAACTTGATGACGCTGTGATTAAAAAGTAATGCAAATGAGAACCTATTAAAATTTATGCTGTGTCAGGTTCCAGTCTGTTTTACGATCTCAGTAATTATATGCACAAATTGGGCACAAAAATTAAATCGAGCTTGGAGCTGCGTGAAAATTGATCTACGTTTTTCCTAACTAGAGAATAGTCAGTGTGTTAAAACAAGCATTTCTGAGCTCTTGGTCATAGGTGATACTAAGTAATGAGTAACCAACAACTAAACATGGATACCTTTCAGTGCAAGATGTTATAAATTATTAATGGCTGACAGTAACTGTAACTCTTAGTAGTGGTATTCTGTTAGGGCAAGAACAGGTTTATTTCAAGAACTTTATTCAGCTTGGTCTTGTCCTACCTGTAGGTTTGGGAGCTTCCTGTGTTTTAATTCAGGTCTTCCTTCCTTCCGYCCTTCCCTCCTTCCAGTGTCTAGTGATGATTTTGAAGAACCCTCAATGGCCCAGATCTCTTTGAGAAGTGTTTCTYGAAGTTCTAAGTATGTCAGCTAAGTGCCTAATATTTGCGTTAGTAACTTTGATAACACTGAAACTTTCCTTCTTTCCTTCCTACCTCTTGTTCCTTGGTATTTTTTCCACAGGCATTGAGGTTTTTCCCTGGCTGAAGCTCCTTCACTTCCAGTATGGAGCTGAATCGAGAAAAACTGTGTACCAGTAAAGCTGATGCAAGCTCAGAGTCTGCTTATCATTGTTCAGCATGTCATGACGATGAGGAGTGGGGCAGTAGTAGCCGGGGTCGAGCTAAGTCCCGAAGCCTGTCTGCTTCACCAGCCCTAGGAAGCACCAAAGAATTCCGGTATGGCTCTTATTTCTTCCTGCTTTGATACCTTTAAGGGAAAAACAAAGTATAGCATCTTTACTCTGTATAACTAGTCCTGCGGCTGTGTCAAGTGATAATAAAAACTTGTAATGAGCAGGGAGAAAGATAATCAGTGAACCATCATTCTAGTTGGTCCGTGCTGTGAAATGAACTTGAATTTTTGAACAAGCTCACTAGCTGGTCTGCATTCATATTATTTGGTTTCTAATTAGCAGTGATGTCTTGCTTTTTTTACTGTTTTTCAGTAGATCTTACACTGTTTTTAATAAGTGTGTTTTCAACAATGTACACATGCAGCTGAAAACAAATAATTGCAAAATAATTATTTTCAGATTTGCAGAATCCATTGTGCTTAAATATTCTACTTCCAAACTCTCTGGATAGATTTCAAGGTATTGGTTGTGGTTCAACGTAGCTTTAGAACTTCTAAGTACCTTACAGAAATAAATCACAAAAGCTTCTGTACTTAGGGATATTAATTCAAAGCTTGATAGTAACTCAGAGTCACAGGAGAAATGGAAGTTGGCAGAACTTTAGCTCTTGCTCAAGAAGTTGCTTTTCAGAACTCCTTAAAATGCACTTCAGATTGTCTTCAGTTCAGAAGGGAGGGAAGATATTAAACCATACCTGTAATCAAAAAGGCATGGCTGTCAAAACAGGTATCTGCAAAGTTCACGGTGTCAAAAAAGGAATCAAAGTCATGTTTGCAATTATTTGGAAATGTCCTAGAGAGAGTTCTAGTGCTGTATATGAAAAGCTTGTATGGGAATTTAAGTTACTTGGTAGCATGAAGTAGCATGTAAGTTTGTGTTTGCAGATCATATTGCAGCACTTAGAAACGCCCGTTTTTCCTCCGTGCCAAATAGCTAATCTGCTCTCATGCTTTGTCATGTGGACAACTTGGATTCAACTTTTAATGTTGTGATCTTTGGACCCGTTAGAGCTATTAAATAGCATGCTTTGATATCAGTGTGTCTTATTCTTGGGGGAAGTTTATCAGCACTAAACTGCAATGTTGCGGCTGTCCACATGGTTGGAGCATGGGCAGAGTCACGGAGGAATTGCTTAACTGRTGAAATTCTCTTCCACTCCTACGGCTTGGTAGGTAGGATTGCAGCTGCAATGCAGGCCATACATGGATGAGAGTCAGGATAGAAGGGGAAGGTTTGTAGTGAAGAGAAGCATGGCAAAAGTCTGTATCTAAAGAGACCAAAAGCTTAGAAAATTTGCTTTGCATATGTAGTTTAGAAAGTCAATGATGTACAAAAGCATAGTACTTTAATCATTGGCAAGTGTTCACAAAGGCTACACTCTGACTTTATTGTTCTGCTAGACTACTAGGCTGCACATCTGAGCTAAAAGGTAAGTAAGTCATTGCATTAGAAGGATGCTGTAAAACTCGTGTTTCTTTTTTCTTCTCTCCACTTGAATCTTTAGGACTGTAGACTATCTTTAGTCAACCTATGYAAAAAGACCACGTGGTCTAAATTTCTGTTTGTTCTTCTGTCAAGGTACTACTCGTAAGCTGAAAGTAATCTTTGTAGACTTTATCCATTGTGTTTTTAACTAGATCTGTTGATTAAAAGTGGGKTTTTTTGTCCTTTTTTTTCCCCCTGAGCCTGCAGAGGAAACTTAGGCTTGAATGTTGTGTGGGTCAGATGTGTATCTTTGCTTGTTGTAAGAGGAGAGATTAGCCAACTACAGGGAGTGGCATCATGTAAGGACCTCTGTTGAAAGAAGGGGAAAAAGAGAGTTACTGATTGAGGTGTGGGTARAGCATGTGGGAGGTAATATTTGATGTTGTCAAGAGCATATTTTAATACTCTGCTTCTGGTGTAATTATAATAAAGTAGACAGATACTTAACCATTCCTTTACATGTGTGGAATACACATCAATCAGTAACTATGTACATCGTTTCTCATTTTTCTATTTGTATAAATTTAACATTATAAAACACTTGCTAAAAAAACCTCATCTGTCTTAAGTCATGCCTTGATTTATATATTGTGAAAAAGATTTTTTTTTTTTAAAAACAAATATAATTTTTTGCTTGGATTGTTTTCTCCTACTGTRTAGCACTGCTTTGGCTCAGACACTCATACTGTTCTGTGTTACAATACCCAAAGAGAGTTGAGATAAAAACTCTGCAGGCTAGATGTGCCTTCACAGAAAGAATTGAGGAAACTTGTCCATATCTTGTTTGAGGCTATGATATTCCTTTGTGCAAAGTAAAGGTTCCAAAAGTAAGAAGAGTATGTGCCGTTAGTATTAATGCCTAGGAAGCCGATACTCAGTATGTGGTGTGGATAAGCTAGGAGTGAAATTTAGTTTGAAATCAATAGGACTAGTTAGAGGAGTTACATTTCAGCTTAGTAACAGATGAACTAATACACACAAAACTAATATTGGCTGGACAGCAGCAGATATAAGTGTAAGAAACGCACTTTGCCCTGAATTACCTAATATGGTTTTTCAAAGGGGCTCTGGTGTCTGGGGAGCTGATTGTATGCAGTCTGTCCTCACTTTCTTTATCTTTTTTTCCTCTCCAGGAGGACACGCTCCTTGCATGGACCATGCCCAGTGACCACCTTTGGACCAAAGGCCTGTATGCTGCAAAATCCTAAAACGATCATGTAAGTTGATCATGTCAAAGTAACATTTTTCTGTGTGAAAGAAAATAGCAGTTTGCTTTTCTACAACTTACTCTCCTAATCAGCACTTTTTGATATGTAGAGGTTTTTGTGACTGATTGCCAGTATGGGGCTTGTATTGCAGAAAATAGCCTGTCATTTGGATCACAGAAACCTTTTGAAAGATCCTTTTGGGAGGAAAATGGATGATAGCATTGCAAGTAGATTCTCAAGTAAAACCAAATTAAATGTGGATCGGCTTAATCTGTAGATTGGGAACTATGTTATGGTATAATAAATATATATACACATGTGTATTGTTTTTCATGGTGGAAGAATGAAAGAACAAGAATTTTTATGGACACGAGAAATTGCCCTGTGTACAGGGAAGTCTGAGAAGGCCTTTTGCTTTCTTGCTATAGTGTTGTTTGAGGTCGTAGTTTGATATTTTTCTGATCTGTGACATTTTCTCTGTATGAATATCTAGGCAAGTTTACCTTCCCTCTATATAGTGGTAATTTTTTTGTGAAATTAGGGTGTGGAAACTGTTCATTAGCTCTGTGAACGTTTTTATTTTTGTAGGTTGGGTGGCATAAAATATTATCTTTATCACCACATATTATATGCTTAGTAAATAGTGTCTTGGTCAAATAAGGAATTGATAGGGACTGTAGATATATAGCAATTGTTAAGCTAATGTTCTTTTGAAAAGCTCTGTCTTATTGCTCTGATTTTTAGCTAAATGTAATTAGCTTTATGGTATTTGGATTTTATATTTATTTGCCTAGATTTTCGCATAAATAATAGTAGTTATCCTCAAAACAGGTTGGTGTGATGCTTATCTTTGGGAACACATGTGAATCCACTTGCAGATGTGTGGCAGAAATCTTTGAGGGTTGGGGAAATTCTTAACTTCCTCATACTTTTCCTCTGCTCTGAGTTTAGTGTCTTGGTACACTGAGGTTCATCTGAAAATCCAGCTTGTACATTATGCATTGTACATAACCCACCTGACTGTGCTGCACATGCTCCTCCCCATGGGCTGAGCTGGCTTTGGTGCAATATAAGGAGCAGTTCAAGAGCAGTTCACTACAGAGGCTGTGGCAATACGAAGGACAAACTGCTTGCCAAGGAAAAGACAGCTAAGGCAGCATTCAGAATAGCTGGGGAAATAGGACATTCTTAGATTGTAGAAGGAAAGGATTATATCAATCTAAGTTGTAAGCTACTGTTTATGTTTCTTGTGACTTCCTGTTTCTTTTGACTTTTAAAAACATACTACTTTTTTTTTTGCTGTTGCTTTTTTAGTGTTAGTCAATAAGAATGTTAAACTCTCTTCACTGAAGAGAATGTAACAGAAAATCCTACTTTGTGAATATGGACGTCAGTTAGTAATGGTCTTAAAGTCATATTTCTTTAGTGCTAATGATGATGACTGCATTGAAAAACCACCTTGTTGAAGGCTGTTATGTAAAAGGATCAGAAGAACAGAACGACTATTAAGTTTAAAAAGTATTTGTATTTTGGGGAGGAGTGGTCAGTTACCTGTTTTTAAACTCTTTCTTGAAATATGTGGGGTTTTTTTTCCCCTATGAAACATTGTTGCCTCTGAAGTTCTGTAATACTCTTTCATAAGGATTTTTTTTTTCCTGTAAAGTCTCACAACCTGTTATTGAGACTGATGAAAATATTCTTCTAAAAATAAGCTTTAGAGAAAAAGGCTTTCTGTGAGGTATCTGTTTAGTAAGAAGTGATGTAAGGCTCAGTCTTTGGAGTTCTGTTGTACTTGTCCGCCAGACTTCTGGAAAAATAATTTAAAAAATGAAGATCTTAGAGCATGTTAGGAATAATTTATCCTTTAGTAGAACTACGTGGAATTGGTGAGTACAGTTGAAATAGATTAAATAACTTTTGTTTTAGTTCTTGATTTTTAAATGAAAAGCAGTGCCGCAGCCTTGATTTCTTTGCTTGCTACTGTAGAAAGTAGCCTAATTATGGAGAAATATGGGAGGGAGGATGTTTCTATATATGTATTTTCCTTTTTAATAGCATTGAGGTCTGACAAATTCAATATTATTAAATGAATTTTAGTATAGAAAGTCATATTTTTAGTCATCAGTTACGTAAAAATGGCATATAAGAATTTGGTTCCTTTGCAATTATTTGGCAACAGTAAACATGTAAATGTTAAACATTACTTTTTTTTTTAAATTGCCTTTTTAGCTGCTGATTGTCAAGTGAAGGCAAGATAAGTGTTCCCCTATGAATTATAATCAGAGATCATGGCGATGTTTAAGACTGAATACTTTATCTTCAAAACAGAGCAAAAAAACAACACCCTGCTTTGAGCAGTGGGATTAGACTAGATGATCTCCAGAGATCTCTTCAACATCAACTATTACATGATTCTGTGATAGTAAAATCCAATGAAATTAGATTTAACACAATGTGGATAGCTTGTACATGGTACTGAGCTGTCAAAAAATGCATGTTTGTACTGCTGTGTGTTATGTAATAATATTTAGAGAGAGAGTTGCAGCAGCTTGTGTTGGTTAAGGTGCTCAATATTAGAGCATTGCATTAGCACATAATTTTGGCTGTATTCAGTGTTCTGCATAGGCATTCAGCTTTTTTTCTTGACCCTAAAATGAGCAAGTTGTTGTGTCATCTCCAACAATATCTGTTTTATTTTAACCCTTGGGGTGCTAACTCCAAATCTCTTTGTAATTTTGGCTTGCACAGCGTTTATACTAATCTGCTTTGCTTTGTGGATTAACTACACCATATGGAAAAAGATGAGATGCCCATAATCTGTGACATTATATATCTCCAAATTCAATGCAAACAAAATAGAAAAATGCAACAAAATATTTCTAAATCAACCAAATGTATTATGGAGCAGTGTGAAATTCTCTTGCTGAATCCACTTTTGTCACTAGACAGCTACAAAACTATTCGTACACAAATAGCTTAGTTCTTGAGATTCTCAACTCTTTAAATGCAATCTGACAATAGGAAAACAGGAGTTTTGAAAGTCTTTTTAAAGTTCAGCTGTGCTTAATTTCAAGCAGTAGTTACTTGTGTTACTTTAAGCAGATAAATCGATTTTGGGGTTTAACACTAAGATAAAATGAATATTTAGGATAGTGTTATCAAGAAACATTGCCCAAACTTGCCTGTGTTATATGTCTGTAAAGTTTACCATGATATTGTACTGAAATAGAATATTTCAGGTTTTGGTAAGCTTTTAATTTTGAGGTTTCTTGATAAGAAATATTAGAGTTGCAGTACAGACTTTGCAGAATAGACTTTTTTAGTAACTTTTAATTGGCTTTTTCTGATTCTGTAATTGTTTTCTTCATTTTGAGTCAGTTGAAGAGAGAGCAGCAAGACAAGAAGGGGATGCTGGAAGCACTCGATGCAAGTGGCTTTTGTAGTGCTTCTATTAAAGTTCCTGCTGGCAGATATCAGTAGCATATTAGCAGTTGCAGGAATGGGCAGCTTAGCACGGTGTTGTATCTTGATATGGTGAAACATTGATTGAATGCAGAGCAGAAAAAGCATCATTACAATTATTGTAATGCTATTGTGTCCTTTGTATTGTTCAAGGACTGTATGCAATTATAATTAAGAGTATACTCTTACTGGACTAGAACGTTATCAAAGCAAATCCTAAAGCATTATGTTACTTTTTTTGATCTATTTTCCAGGCACATACAGGACCCAGCAAGCCAGCGGTTGACATGGAACAAACCTCCCAAGAGTGTCCTTGTTATTAAAAAGATACGTGATGCTAGTCTGCTGCAGCCTTTTAAAGAACTCTGTGTGTATCTTACTGAGGTAATGAAATGTAATGCCTTTTTTGTTCTTGTACAACATTTAAATATATAAATATATATTTATATCTGATCTATATCTCACTCTCATTGATTCTGTTACAGATGGAATGTGTGGAATTGTGTAAACAATCATTTATGCACTTTGCATTAGAAACAGTAAAACTTTCAGAGCAGTATTTGGAGCTTAAAAAAAAAAAGGGGGAAAGGCAAAATTGTTTCCTTCACTCTCTTTGTAGTTCTAAGTTGAAATTTATCCTTTTTAGCTATGAATAAGTATAGCAATGTAACTGTATTGTGTAATTTGTATTCCAAAGCTGATTTTAATTTATGATGTAGCCAGTACATGCTTCAAAATTCTCAATAAAATTGGACAACGTCAGTAAAATATCATATGTTTTAGACTAATGGGACTTGTGGGGAAAATCAGATGTTTTCATCATGCTAAGAGGTTGTTAGTAACCTTATCTTGCCTCTCTTAAGGCGAATAACATGATAGTGTATGTAGAAAAAAAAGTTTTGGAAGACCCAGCCATAGCTAATGACGATAATTTTGGACCAGTGAAGAAGAAATTTTGCACCTTCAGAGAAGGTATGGGAATGGTTTCTAGAAAGAAAAACTGAGATTTAGAGATTATTTATCCTAGCATTCCTAAACTTTTTTTTTTCCTTTAAGATTATGATGATATCTCCAATCAGATTGATTTTATCATATGTCTGGGAGGAGATGGGACCTTACTTTATGCTTCTTCACTTTTTCAGGTTGGTCTTCATAGTAAATAGATTTAAAGCCTGCTTTTCCTTTTTGGAGTATTTGAAGATTGTTTTTTCCTGTTGTTACAGAGAACTGTGTTTTTTTTTTTCTCTGTTGTTCATTCTGTTTTTATCAAGTTAACCCTTTACCCCTTACCTCCTGAGAATAACATATATGCTTCATTACTGTATCACTATTTTTATTGTGCACAGTTGAAACTACATCAATAGTGAAAATACTGCACTTATTCAGCAGCTTTTAAATTCTTTTCTTTATTGATAGGGTAGTGTACCTCCAGTTATGGCTTTTCATCTGGGATCCCTTGGATTTCTTACTCCATTTAATTTTGAGAATTTTCAATCCCAAGTCACTCAGGTTATAGAAGGTAAATTTAAGGGGACAGGGTGTGTTTTTTCTTTTTATTAAGCGTTTCTGCAGATTTTTTCCAAGACTGGTTAAATTTTTGTGTTGACTCATTTAAGTTTTACCAGAAAATGGTCACAAAAAAGTTAATATAAAACTAAAAAAAAAATCGAATTGTATTGATCTGCCAAGTGCTTCCATCCATGCCATGGCTAAGAGTATGCTTTTCCTATGTAAAATAAAAAAGTAAAAGAAAATGCAAATCACATATATTAAATGATAATTAAATAAGTAGCTGTAAAGAAAGTTGTATTTCATATTTCACATAAGTCATTTTCTTCTAAACAGAAATCATAAAAGACTTGAAGAAATATTTTGCCCCGTCAGTTCAAGGTTATTTGGGTCGTACTCAAAATAATGATTTCTGAAAATGTGTAGGATTTTCATGTTTCTAGAGTGTTGTCTTTTAATGGGTTTTTGTAATGCATTATTTTTTTTTTTTTTAAACTTCTGTTTCAGTGGAGGTTACTTAATGTTCCAGGTTTTTCTAAACTGTGTCATGTTCTTGTAAAACTTAAATTTTACATGATAGGGAAAGGGAAGAAAGACTAGCTCAAATTGGACTTTGTTTTTTGCTCATTACTTTTAAAAATTGATTTGGCTTTAAAAAAACGTAGACAATTCCCTTTTGAATGAAATAAGAAATATTGAAAGCATGGGGACAGATGGCATTTTGCTCAGATTGCAAGTAATTACGGAGTTTAATTTACTGTTTTAGCAAATAATTTTTGCTCATTTTCTCCTGTATTTCACTTCTAGGCAATGCAGCACTTGTTTTACGAAGCAGGCTGAAAGTGAGAGTAGTAAAAGAGAACAGAGAGAAGACAACAATACAGAATGGTATAGAAGAAAATGGAGTAGTGTCTACAAACATCGAGAAAGAAGTGGGAAAACAAATTATGCAATATCAGGTCAGAGGGCAAAATAAGTGGAGAAACTAATAAGCAATTCAAAACTTGTTTTTATTTGTGAGTTTCCCTTCTCATTAGTTGACTTTACCCAGTAGAGTGTGGCAGGTCTCTGTTAGTATAATTTACAATATCTGCACTAAATAATAAGGCAGTGTTGTACCACCTCATTACTTGTTGTGATCACAAGTTTTAATATTATACCCTACTGTAATAATATTTTCCTTTTTTTTTTTTTGAAGAAATAGCTACTTTAAAATTGCCTCTACCAAAGATTTATAAAAATGAAAATCCCTGCACATTCTTGACAACCAACTTTTGGAAATAAATCATAATTCTTAATATCATTTAAAAAAAAAAAAACCCTTCAGCTAGCACTTGATAGTACAAAATTGTTATTGAGAAATTTCAAAGATCTGAAAAGCATGTTTTTGTTGTTGTCATTTGTTACATTGCCAAGTCAGCAATAGTAGAGTAGTGATATTTGATATCATTGTAGGTCCTAAATGAAGTTGTAGTAGATCGTGGTCCTTCTTCATACCTTTCCAATGTAGATGTCTTTCTAGATGGACACCTTATAACCACAGTGCAAGGGGATGGTAAGTCTGCTCCTTGAGTCATGTTGCTTATGAGCTCGTGTTGACTGCCGTTTTACCAGAGGCTGGTTTCTCTCATGAAAACAATATCTCCAGCTTCAGGTTCTGAGTTACAGAAAAGGTGCAAAGGATAGATAAAGTTTTGCCTTGGTAACTTACTGAATTCATAATGGCATCAATGCCTTGAAGAATATTGCAGGTTTTATTGTATATGTGGCATTGTGAGTGTGTGTATATATATATTTATATAGTGAGTATATATATATTAGGATAAGGGACAAAAGCAACTCAAAAAACAGTTTGACTGGTTATCTGTAATTTGCTGAAGGGCCGAGATATATTAAAGATGAGTTCTCCAGGAAATTGAAGTTCTTAAACTGCAGTTCTTATCCCTTACCGACACATGAATGCCACTGTTACAAAGATATGTAGCCTGAGGTCTAGAAATTTATGCAATTTGCCTGAGGCTGCACAACAAATATGCTGTGCAACAATTAGAAGAGAATTTCTAGCTTTTTATAGATTAGACTACAGCTCTTCTGTGTCCAAGTTGATATATTCTTTGCTTCATTTTYTAACAGTCCTGTTTCTTAGACATCKAAACCCTGTTGGTTCTAATGTTAATGTAAGCMAAACTTTTTTGCTCTTTTCACAGGAGTCATTGTCTCCACACCAACTGGTAGCACTGCGTATGCCGCTGCAGCAGGAGCTTCTATGATTCATCCCAATGTTCCTGCAATAATGATCACTCCAATCTGCCCTCACTCGCTGTCTTTCAGACCTATTGTTGTTCCTGCTGGAGTGGAGCTCAAGGTTAGCTTATTCTGTATTATTTTTCTTTGCAAGCTAAAAACTGCTGTAAGCAAGCGAACCTGACCCAAAAGAAGCAGTTAGGAATTGCTGTGTATTGAGTTTTCTGCAATTCTTTTATTTGTGGGAGGACTTGATCAAATCTGTTTGGAGAATACATCTTTGTGTAGAATAATAACCCACTATAATTAAACTTTTGTACAGCTTTTTGCTGGATTGTAGTTGTGCAGACTTCCTCAAATAATGTATAGTGTATTTGTGTTCTGATGAATGGAATTTTATATCATTTCTGCTAAAGTGCATGCAACTTAGTGAATTTCAAAGGAATGAAAAATTCTCCATGGCTAAAGCTACTACAGATTTAAAGTGTTAGCAGAGGTATCTGCAGCTCACTGCTTATTTTTTTTACAGTAGATGTTATGTTGCAAGAAATGTTGGCGTGTAAAGCCTGAATATAAAACAGATCTGTTTATTGTGCAGTTTTAGTTAATGCATCTGTTTAAGGAAGAATCCACCCTCCTTCTGCATCTTAAGTAGTTTGGAGGCTTGTAATGGTTAAGTTGGAAAAGAGGTAATATTGTTAGTAGGGTTTTCCTTGGCATTAAGAAATGTGTGTTGTGTTGTTCTTGTTCTGCTACATGATGTTTATTCATGCCACAGCTCTCTGTCCAGTTATCTATGTGGCAATAGGTGTTCCTAGCCAATGACAGTCGCTTGTCCTTTCTCTTGCATGAGAACTTACGTTAAGTATGAGCAATTAACATAAAACTTCCTGAATCTAATAGTTTTAAAACTAAAAGTCTATTGCTCTTGATAAATGTTATATTTTTTTGAAGAGATACTAAGTCACCTCATGGAACTCAGTTGCTCTTGCATTGTCTGTAACTGGAAAATCTTTCTGTTTTATGACCTTGCTGGATTTATCAAGAGGAGTTTATTGCATGTAGAAGGACATGTATATTTACCAAACACGAAATGAGTGTTTGGAACTTGTTTAGTATGTTTCTACAGAGCTATTGCTGATAGATGCCAAATTCCAGTGAAACTGTAAAACTGGAAAGTGTAAATTCTGTACTCAAAGAGAAGATATAAAAAGATTCTTCCTTGCTCTTGAGAAAAAGAAAGCGCAGTAGATTTGCAAGCTGAAATTTTGTTCTGCTCTCTTTTTCAGATTATGCTTTCCCCAGATGCCAGGAATACAGCATGGGTTTCATTTGATGGAAGGAAGAGACAGGAAATATGCCATGGAGACAGGTCAAGTCTTTTTTAAGCTGTAGTATCTCATTTAAATGTAGAAAATAGCCATTTGTGCATTTCTCTCATTCTGCTTAGACTATTGAAAGAGCAATGAAGAAGTAAGCTTTTACAAACCCTAATGCTGCTTAGCTGGCAAGAAAGGGGCACGTCTTTAGAAATTTCTGTAAATTTCAAGTATAAATCTTGGGCATCTGAGAAGAATTGAACTGACAGGAGTTAGCTCTATTCAGTGCCTCTCTAAATAATGTTATATGCTTAAACCAGGTTTAACTTAATTGCAAGTTAAAACTTGCAATGTGAAAGCCAAGGTGATGACTTAAATTTTCCTTCCTCCCAATGTTGAGGATAATGAAGACCAGTAAGAGAATGCAGGACTTCACAGAGTGGGTTCCAGATTCTCCCTGTGCAGGAAAAAAAAAAAAAAAAAAGCTCATTTACAGCGCTTCTATTAGCAATTTGAAGCCCTCTGTTCACTCTGATTAGATGTGCCTGCGTTCTTGATTATTACCTGATTATTGGAACTTTATTCTTTTCCCCCAATGGCTGGACACGATAGTAGCTTAGCTTATCTCTTGAGGATTAACAGCAAAAATATATATATGTATCTAGGGTCATTGCTGAGAGGGT
>PTEX01000196.1:8532-42399 GCA_003342815.1 Eudromia elegans
GACCTGCTGGCAATGCTCCTCCTGATGCAGGCCAGGATCCCATTAGCCTTCTTGTCCACGAGGGCACATTGCTGCCTCATGGTTAACCTGTTGTCAACCAGGACTCCCAAATCCCTCTCTGCGGAGCTGCTCTTTAGCAGGTCAGCCCTTAATCTGTCCTGGTGCCTGGAGTTATTCCTCTGTAAGTGCAGGATCCTGCACTTGTCCTTGTTGAACCTCTTGAAGTTCGTCTCTGCCCAACTCTCCAACCTGTCCAAGTCACTCTGGATGGCAGCACAGCCCACTGTAGTGTCACCTGCTCCACCCAGTTTAGTGTCATCAGCCAATTTGATCAGGATGCTCTCCATTCCCCCATCTAAGTCATTGATGAACAAATTGAACAGTGCTGGGCCCAGCACTGACCCCTGGGGGGCACCACTGGCCACAGGCCTCTGACTGGACTTGGTTCTCCTTATCACGACCCTCTGGGCTCTGCCATCCAGACAGTTTTTCGATCCGTGTCCCTGGCTGCAAGTCCAATCCACACTTCTGGAGCTTTCCTATAAGGATGTTGTGGGATGCTGTGGATGCTGTGTCAGAAGCCTTTTTGAAGTCAAGGTAGACAACATCCACATCTTTCCCATCATCTATCCAGCCAGTCGCCCCATTGTAGAGGCTATCAGGTTCGTCAAACACGATTTCCCCTTGGTCAATCCATGCTGACTAGTCCTGATAACCTTCTCCTCCTTGATATGCCTAGAGATGGTCTCCAGGACGAGCTGCTCCATCACCTTTCCAGAGACAGAGGTGAGGCTCACAGGCCTGTAGGCCTCCCTCTTGCCCTTTTTGAAGACTGAAGTGATGTTCACTCTCTTCCAGTCCTCCAACACCTCCCCTGCTCTCCATAATCTTAAAAATGATGAAGAGTGGCTCAGTAATAACCGTTGCCAATTTCCTCAGCATTCTTGGGTGCATCTCATCCAGACCCATAGATTTATGGGTGTCCAGTTTGCCTAAATAATCTCTAACCCAATCTTCAACTAGCAGAAAGTCCTCCTCTCTCTTGGTTTTCTCCCCCGTATCTGGGCTCTGTCATTCATGGGGACCAGCCTTAGCAGTGAAGACAGAAGCAAAGAAGGCATTTAGTAACTCTGCCTTCTCTGCCTTCTCCGTCACCAAGGCACCCTCCCCGTTCAACAGCAGACTGACATTTTCCCTAGTCTTCTTCTTGCTTCTAATGCATTTATAGAAGCCCTTCCTCTTGTCCCTGACATCTCTCGCTAGTTCTAATTGGCCTTTCTCGTTATATCCCTGCATTCCCTGACAATGTTCCTATATTGTTCCCATGTGGCCTGGCCCTTCTTCCTCCTGACACATGTGCTTTTCTTCTCATTATGTTTACTCAGCAACTCCTTGCCCATCCATGCTGGTCTCCTGCCCCTCTTACTTCTTTCTAGTAGGAATGCACCGATCTGGGCCTTGGAGAAAGTGCTGCTTGAATATTAGCCAGCTCTCCTGGACCCCCTTTCTTGCTAGGACCCAGGTCCAGGGGCTTTCTCCAACGAGCTCCCTGAAGAGGTCAAAGTTGGCTCTCTTGAAGTCCAAGGTGGCAGTTCTACTTCTTGCCTACTTCTTGTAGTCACACTAACCTGTGGAATTTTATCATGAAGTCACAGTTTTCTGAAGAAATGTATGTCAACTGCTCCAGATACGTCTGTTGCACTTCAAGCCGTTAAACATAAAGTAATGTTGAAATATTTATTTCGCTCACAACTAACATCAGAAAGATATTGTATAGCACTGTAGTCTTGCATCATGGACCTGCATGAGTTAATTGTATTATTCATCAACTCTACCATCAGGAGAAGGTCTCTTAAGCCCCAGTTGGAGACGGTCCATAAGTATAGCTGGTGCCAGTTAAAACATCAGGACATGAGATTGCTTATGCGTGCTTTGCAGTTTGGGTCCGGTTTAAAGCCTTGTGTAATATTTATGTGTCAGAAGAGGTAAAAACAAAGTCAGGGATTCTATATAAATGTTGTTGAATTTTGTTTAGTTGTATTTCATACAACCTTCCGAGAGTTTTAAGGAACTAAGAGGATGGAGTTTCTAATGAAAACAGGAGAAAAACTTTAGATAGAAACTTTTTAATCTTTAAGTGTCTGTGTTTTCAAAAGTCATCACTTGGTTTTGCATATTTCAGCAGACACTAGAAAATTCATACAGCAGATTGCCCATGCAGCCACTCACCTAATTATGGATGAATCTCTCCCCATTGAAATCCATGGAAAAATGTTCATCAATCTAAAATAGATTTTACCTTAAGATATTTTCAACAGAATTGGATTTTAACATGCTAAACTATTTTATAAATTTTGCCTTTGGCTAGAGCTTAATGTCTCCAAGCCCCTGCTTGCAAAGATATGGAAGATTTTGCTGTTGCCCATTATATTTTGAACATATTTTTAGATGTACCTTTGCAATCACCACAATATCATATTCTGCTTGAATGAGCCTCACACTTTTATCAATGCAAGATTTCAAGTGGCATTTTCTCCTGGAGCTGCTCAAGCATAAACATAGTCTCTGTGCTAGCTGCCATCAGTGGGTCACAAC
Organism: Eudromia elegans; assembly: GCA_003342815.1. Lineage (NCBI taxonomy): Eukaryota > Metazoa > Chordata > Aves > Tinamiformes > Tinamidae > Eudromia > Eudromia elegans. The sequence continues at coordinate 11,128 of PTEX01000196.1, forward strand.
TCACTGCTGGCAAGAAGAGAGGAACCTGGATCGAGCTGGCCATCTGCAGGACATAAGGAGAGGTCCTTGCACTGCATGAGACACAGTGTCTGCAGTATCAGCATCCATGCTTGAAGTAGGGTAATAAGCAATGAGCCTTCAACATATGTCATTGCTAGGACGTCAGCAATGGCAGGCTACCCAGGCTGCTGTCAGTCAGCCTTCGGAGACCAGAAATGCAATACTGAGCGTCAGAGGTGGCAGGTCTAGCCGTGTAATGGAAAGCTTGAAAACTGGTTAGTAACCAGCAGCTCAGAACTGTAGTTCGAGTGTCCGGTTATAGACCTCAGACACTGCCAGGGAGAGCAAAGTGAAAGGTAAGCAAAAGAAAAACAAAATTTCACAGGGAAATCAGTTTAAAGTATTCAAATGACAAGTTTCACCAAACGAACATATTGAAGTCTGTGAAACAGTGATGGTGACTGATGATCTCCCACTCCCTATTTACAGTCCAGGGAGTGGGAGATAATTTGATAGACCTGTAGAATGGAAATCATTTTACCAAAAGATTCATGGTGACTTTATTATTAAATTCAGAGGTAAGTTTATGCTGAGCTCTATTTTCTTGTTATAGCTTCAGTTGAAAAGACAAGTGGTGGCTTAAACATTCCTGTTTCACACAAGATGTATCCATATAAAGTTTTATCTGTAACATATATCATGAAAGGTAATCTTGTCAAAAGTGAAATTATTTGGTTTAAATTTTCATTTGTCATGTTTCAATTTGTAGATTGAAAGTTTAATATATAGAAAAGAAAGATACAGCACACGGTTTTTATGACTTTGGTGATATTCAGGCACATTTATGAAGTACAAACATTGGTTTACAGTGCAGATAAATGAGAAAGCTGTTGTGAGAAAACTGTTCCTGTCACAGACAGATGCCTTATATTTCATAAATAAATAAATAAATAAATAAGAAACCTTAAAACTCCCAACTTTTATCATTTCTATATGTTGCTTTTATTCCCTCAAAACTGCCTCTTGGCTTCGAAATCCAGTATATTATTGTAATGGAAATAGTGAGGGCTTACTGTATTACTTGTGTCTGAACTTGAATTTGATCCTACTCTCTTTTAAATCAGTAACAGAACTCCCACTGACATCCAAGAGAGCAGTTCAGGGATTTTTTGTTGGTTACTTGCTATCTCATAGACTATATCATATAATATGTAAAATTTTAAAATATTTTTTCCTTCTGTGTAATTTTGAGCATGCTCTTTCATAAACTTTTTCCTTCATATTGATTTCTCTTTTCAGATATTTTTGCCCCAGTGCAACTTATAAGCTGACTCATCAGCAATTGTTTTCATGAAACCAAAATATTTATAGTGATATTGCAAGCAAATATTCATACTTCAGAAAGACAAATGCTTCTTCTCACTGTTATACACCAAACATTGCTATGCTCAAGAGCATAATAATTAACAGGATTATGGAGCATATGGCACCTGATCCTGTATAGGCTGCTGGTGATTTTCCACCACATTATTCTTACTAATTTTAGGAGAGACAGCTAAGAACCATGACAACTACTTTGACATAAGGATCCTGTTAATCCTGGTGCCATGAAGTGCGTTGGTTGTCGCCCGCGTCGTGCCCATTTTTGCAGATCATAGTGGAGAAAAAGCAAATGTTGATGTGTAACTTTGATTCCTGCTTGGTGCCAGGACCATATTATATGGTTATCTTATTTGTATCTTGTGTGACTCGCTTGCATTTCCACTGCCCATGAACATGAGAATGTCATAAGTGAAATTACTGTTATCAGCAGGTTTGATTCCTGTTTATTACCAGCATCTCTAATGTTACAGATGTTTCTAATCGTAGTAGAAATATCAAAGCATCAAGACATCAAAAGCAGCAGGGTTGGTGCAGTTTTGCTAGGCATAGTATCCTGGGCTACTATGGGCAAGGCTGGGAGGTCACTGCTTCTCACAGCACACCATATGCTTCCCAGAAGCTACCAACCTGGTTCCTGTGCTGTGTTGCCATACTCTTATTCCAGATGTCTGGTCTGGATTATATGACTGAGTTACTTTATGACATTTTTTTTCCCCACGTATTGGGATGATGCTAGCCCCTCCTTGCCTTTCATAAAAATCACCAAAAGGTATTTCCATCTTTTACCCCATCATTTACAGAACATTTTTGAGAGCCTTCTCTAGGATGAAGGGGGCTTTGAAAGTGATTTTGTGCTTCGTTATAAGAACTGGAGTTTGAAGATGAAGCCCTTCAAAGTTCTTAAGACATTTTGCAGAACTCAGGTGCCTGTGTGCTGGATCAGCAATGTCTCCTCTGCTTCTTGGATGGATCTCATCTGACTTTCTGCCCTGTCTGTACAGTCAAGCTCTAGCCCTTTGTGGGGAATTAGGGATCTGTCACAATTTAAATGAACAATTTATTTGTCAAACCATGTCCGCTTCTTCATCAGAAGCAAAATTTCTGTATTAGTGTTGACTGTAAAAACTTAATGTACCATTTGCCTAACTGAAATACAGAGATAGGAACCCCTGATAACTGAGTTTAAAGGCTTCGTGTTTTCAAAGGCATTAGAACTTCTTCAAATATATTGGATAATATCAAGGTTATTCCTACCCCAGTGTGTGTTAGGCAAAATAAATATTTTGAAGCATAATTTCCCAAACTTTCTTCTCACTCTTTGTAAGGAGAGAATATTCTTCCAAATAATGTTTGGTTTTGATATATCAAAAAGGAAATATCTTCAGCCCAAAACAAATATATCCCATTGTAAAAGTAACTTAGCAAAACCTTTTCACCAGACCTGTTATGCATCAGACTCTGTCTATAAACTCTTTTTCTATTTACTAAAATTTAGTCTACCACCTTATCCCTCAATTATAATGACAAATTAGCCCAAAGCATAGAGCATCTTTTATCCTCAATTCCTGCCAGAAAATGACAGGTACAGATCTGAGGATTAGACACGAAAATTATGACTGTGTCTTCCCCCTGATTCCAGGCATGTTGATTGACAAATTTCACAAATGCTTTTTCTTTTTAATAGTTATATAATGTTTAGATTTCAGGGAACAGGTGAGATTATGCATTCAATTGTATAAAACAAGAAGTCACGGATTATTTCTGCAGTACTCTTGAAATATCCTTAACAGCAAAGAGTATCATACCAATGAAAGTCATCAGAAAGCCAGTGTTCTCTCAGTCACAATCTAGTTCCGTCTTCATATATTGGTTTTATTATATGGGGAGTCATTTTTGGCGTAAAATCTGAATGCTTTGCCCTCAAGTCATAGCAGAAATTTTCATATAATTACTGAATACATGCACATGAGCAATTTTATGAGCACTTTCCCCATAATGGGATCTAGATATCATCTTTTAACTATTATCCTTGTGGTTAGAATGACAGTTCAGCTGAATAGGCTATCATAAATATACCTATCTGTCTCTTGGCTACAGTTTGATACCCAAACTTCTCATGAATAGTAATGAAATCGTATCTTTAATTGACTAAAAATTGTTAACAGTCTTTCACTAATAAAGTGGCATGGATTAGAGCCATTTGAACAGGGAACAAAAGCTTAACATCTCACAGAGCACTGGGTGGCCCTAGGGTTCAGTTCATTTTTAAGAAATTATGTACTTTCTACTTCCATTGTTTCAATTACTAAGCACTTCCTGTCAAGAGAAACAATACAAACTTATTTAACGAAATTAACTTTACATTAAAAAAGCATCAATCTGAGTAACATGACATAAATCAACAAATGTAATAATATTGGCCTTCAGAGGGCTATTTTTTATTAATTCAGTATACGTTTTTAAATAAAGTGGTGCTGTCTGCATCATACTGATTTTATTTTCTTTATTGAGTAACTTGTTATGTTACTATCTTCTTATATTAGCCTGGCTAAATTTGGATTTTCAGTGTATTCCAGGCTGAATAAGTGGTTCAAAAATTCTTGTGTGTATGTACAATATAGGAAATAGCAATATTTTCAGTTTTACGGTAACAAATCAGAGAAATTTACTTCAATATATGCTGTAACAGCAGAAGACTGTTAAATACAATAAATTACACTTGGAAAGTAGTATCTTGAAAGATAATCCCATAAACAGAGACATGATTTTCTAGGAGCAATTATCTTGTGCAGTGGTTTCTCCCATAAAGGCTTACAGGAATAGGCCTACTGGATTCTTATGTCGAGATTTGCTTCTAGGAAGGAAATAATTTCAAGAGCATGGGAATTTCTTTTCATGATAGAAGAAAACCTTGGTTAAGAGCAGTTAGTGATGTAATGAAAGATTCAATGAAGTAAATATAGCCAAAATGAGTTATTGCTGATTAGGAGACCATGCTAGGACATAGTGCTAGCTCAGTTGTGACCCATCTTTCTCCCATCACCTTAGATAAATTTCCTACAGAGAAAGCAAAGAACATGGTATTTGTTCTAGACTTAGACTTTGGTTTGTAAACTAGACAAATTTTCTGAGTTTATCTTGAGATCCTGGAAAGCCTTGCCTCGTCTCAGAGCCCCATATCTTGGGCCAATACAGCCTACACGGGTATCCAGAGAGTACAGTACTGGCATTTATTACTGGTGTGTGGACGAAGGGGTTTCTCAGTAATCTGGTGGTGTAAGAGCTGAGGGTTCACTTGGGTCAAGAGAAAACAATGTTGTGATAGATAAGCTTGCTCAGCTGCTAGAAGAGCAGGTCAGAGAGGTCTCCTGAGGTAAGTGATAGTTACCTTATTTTGGATATAAAAGGGATCAAGTGCCAAAAATTTCCTGATCTTCTAAGCAGAATGAAGCATAGGAAAGGTACAGCAGAGCTGTCTCTGGTTCTTTCCTTCCTGCACTGACTAAAAAATATAATAAATTGGGCAAGGGACACACTTGCTTCTTCTAACTAACAGGAGCTGGATGCCAGGTTATTTGTTCCTTCACACGAGGTTAATCTTGCATAAACCAATGTCTGTCCTGCAGTCTGCCTTAATAGAAGACTAGATGGCTAGTTGTATTAGCATGGCAAATTTGCTTGTGGTATCATATGTATTTTACAGCATTAAGGAGACTAAAATGGGATTTGATTGTATTTGAAAACAAAGTACCACCTCTTCTCTTATTCTTCCGATGCAGGAAGCAGTGTGTTCTGTTCCTCCTCAAACAGCTGCCTCCCTCAAGAGAAAATTTAGTGTGACTTTTCATCATAATTAACAATTATTTGTCTTGCCACCAACAGATTCAAATTACAAACTTCTCTCTGACTTGTTTCTCTCTGTAGAGAAACAGAGTGTTTTAATAATTATGAGAAGCAGGGAAAGCAGCTGAGCTACATTATTGAATAAAAGGATCATGAAGAAACACTGTGGTAGGGAGAATAAAATTATGGGTTTTGGGTGGGTTTTCCCCCTATTCATGGGAGGCATTATTCCCAGTAACTTTTTCTTTCCCACACCTAAAAGCAATTCTTTAAAAGGAGGGCTTTTCATTTTAAGGAGTCTTGTAAAATATTTAATTATACTTTTTGTTTTCACTGTCTGGCCTTTGCTGGCTTTGCTTGTTTTCCTTGCAAAACAGCTGAGGTGGAATCAAAGTTCCATTAAATCTATTTTCCTTTTCTTAAATTATATGTTGTGTTTTCCACTCAAAATACCACCTACTTCAAAAATAATGTCACCAAAATCTTTCCTAATCCTGAATCTTGTCTCTCTCTCTCTCTCTCAATCTGTTTTTTTTTTTTTTCTTTTCTGTGGTTGTTGTTGAAAACGCAGGCTTTTTCATATTCCATTTTCTAGGACATGAACTAGTAGTATGTGAGCACTTCAATGTCCTGATCACTTCCAAATTTTAACAAATGTATTCTACAATTATTGAAAGAAATCTACTGTTCATATTTTAGAACATAACCATATTTTAGACTATGCTTCAATTAGTTCCATTTCTATGTAAAACAAAATTATATGCAATTTTATAACAAACTGTGATGGGTTTCTCGTAAGTGATATTTTTTTCTTTTTCTTTTTGTTGCAAGACCAAGACTGTTTCATGCATGGTAAGGCCTTTTCAGGCAGATGCAGCCATGCAGAAGTGTCTTGCAATAAAATTCCTCATGCATAGAGCCTATGTAATGAGCTCTCGGTGATTCCACTACAACTTCTCAGCCAGAAGCAAAGCACAGATGAAGGTCTTTGTGTTGGGATGTTTTGTACTTTCAAGGGATGCTTGGAAAGACTCCAAAAGATAGCAGCAACTGAGTTTCCTAATTGTTGTCAATTTTGGACAAATGTTTTACTGCACCTCTTTTTTTAGCTTAGTCTTTCCCTTAACACTTGCCTGTCCACTGTTAATACATCATTTTAGAGATAGTTTTAGAGTACTGTCTTTTTACAAAGATAAAACTCCTAGACAAATTGCAATACTTTCCAAGGCCACTGATCTTTGGCCATGAGGAATTATGAACCGCTAATGAAAGAACTCTGCCCTGCATTCCTGCCACTGGTGCAATGAGGCTTGCTTTCTGGACTGATTTCTGCTGTCCCATTTCTGCTGTACTGCATGAAATGCTGCACATTTCATGTTTATTGAGATCTGAATAGAGCTTCAGATTCATAAGACAGCACAGAGATCCCAATGTAGCTGGTGAAGGTGGTCAAACACTTTATAATGAATAGTCCCCTGACAAGCCCAGCTTATTAAAACTGAAACCTTTATAATTATTGGTGTTCATTGCATCAGTATAATGGAAAATCATGACCTTGTCCGTATTGGACTATCTTTATTTTCATCTCAAATAAGATAAATTCATTAATTATGAATTTTGAATAATAATTCTGAATAATAGTTTTTATGAATAATTTAAATTCATTATCCACCTGAAGCCCCTTTCATCATATAAGCCATTTTGTAAGCTTATCAAACCCCATCTGAAAACTCAGTTTCTTTTTTTGTGGTTGTTTTGTGGGACAGGGTCCTTTTCTTCTTAGAATTTCCCATATAAATATATTCTCAAGAAATTTATAACTGCATTATTATTTCATTTTAAATAGTATTTCCTTCTTCCTACTTTCCCCACAGTTTAATTATAAAGTGTGCTTAAAGCCTATCTTTACCTTTTCTTGGTCAATAAAGCAAATTCTTTAAATCACTGTTCCAAGAATTCTTTAATCTTTCTTTATTTACATCTGTTCCAATTTATGCTTATCTTCCTTGCACAAAGCTCACCAGAACTGCACAAACTTTGTCATTAGGCATTATTAATGTAATCAGATTTATTATACACTTTATCTTCATTATGCTGTTTCAATGCTAGTTAATCAAGGAAATCAATTACAAATATCTGGATACCACACCTACTGGCAAACTAAATAAGTTTTTGTCACCAGGCAGAACATGAAACATGACACCTATGATAGCATAAGTCTTTCTTTTTTCTTTTAATAGGAATTCTAGGGAAAAAAGTTAAAATGTGATAAAACTAGCAGAAAAGATATTTGATAATGAGCCATACTGAAAGCTTATATTTGAATAGAATTAAAAATATATATATTTTCAAAGAAAAGTACATTTCGTGGGCAATGACAGAATTTTGGCTTTATTCTAACTTGGATGACATGAAAATCCAAATCTACATACTGTGGAGGAAATTCCAGTCAGTCCTATGGAAAGACTTGAAGAACCTGCCTGAGACCTCGTATTGGAAGAGAAAAAAGCTACTGAACTGGCATTCTGTGAGGATTTAATTCTTCATCCTGAAACAATAACAAGGTGCAATGTTGTGACCTGAGTAATTCAGACAGTTGAGTGTAGGTGATCAACATTGCTTGATCTCCTATAGACCAGTTCTGAGGTAAGTTTAAAGTACTTGCAGGTATTCCTGCCTAGGAAAAGTGAAAATACTGCAATGTTTTAGACTTGTTCTTAAGCAAATTACAGCATGTGGTAATAGATTTGTTGAATTTCTCCCTAGTAAATTATACTTTTTTGCAAATTATAAATTGTTGTAATCAGTTTGACTATTTCTATCCAAAGCAGATGCCTTTGTATTCCCTACAGGGTTCTCTAAAGTTCAAATTCTCTTCAGAGTTCTAATTGGATGGTATCTGTAGATTTAAATAGTTCAATGCCGAAGAACTAGTTTAATTTCTTTCCACACTCTAATCCTTTTGGTTCAAAATGCACAGCTGCTGAAGTATTTCAGGAAAACAGCTATTTCAACTATTTTTTGTTGTGTCTGAAGCATCCACTGAGCCACCCAGAAATGATTGCATTAGCAGGAATAACAGTAATAATGATTTACAACCTGGGTTTGGATGGTCATTACATCATATAAAAACAATTCCAGAAATTTCTTTTAATGTAATTTCTACATCTTAAATTGGAGGGAAACTTATGGGACTGCATGGCCTTTCTGCATCTGGTTTCTGTTATGGAGAGGCTGACATACACCATTTTCTCAGACTATCTGCAGACGTTTTATTTTTCTTTTGTTTTTTTCCTCTCTTCCAAGGCAGACCTCTTTTCCTTTCAACATCTCAGGCTTGAAGTAACATGAGGCATGTGTTATTTCTATGTGACTGTGAGAATGGCATTGTTAAAGTTATGTGTAGCACTAAGTCACATGCTTGACATATTGTTACCCTCTTGAGAGACTGAATGTATTGCTTTTAATATTTGATAGGGAGTAGAGAGGGCTGATATAAAGTCAGCTATAATTGGTAAATACCTCCCTGACTTCAGTGCATGTAGCACACCCTCAGCTGGTTTTGGATTTGTGAATGGACTTAAATTATGTGAAAGCCCTAATTATGTCTGCCCTTTCACTTACACCATCTTAACTGTGTTAAAATATTTGTAGTGAATATCTAGAGTGAAGAAAGACTACAGATATCTTTTAAGCTCACCTAAACAAGAAACTGAAAATGGGGGCACCTTATGTTGCTTGTCACTATGACAGTCTTGACACACTGGCTTTCGTTTGAAGTCAAAATGTTGCTGATGAAGTTACCCCAAGGCTTTGTTGTCTTCAGGACCTGTGACAGTGACCCAGGGTCCAAAGCTGTTGCCATATTTTCAGTGTTTCTGCCCAAATGAGCCCTCCAGATGCCAATACTGATTGCAGCTTTCAAATTTAGGCAAACATGGGTGCTGATGCATGGGAGTGAAATATACAGATTAAAAGATCATCTCCTCTTTCGCAAAGGACTTTCCAAGAATTATAATAACTTCTGGAGATAGTTAAGGGAACAAGATGTCTGTACGGCGTAAGAGACCCCACAAATTCGTGGAGTCTGTTAGATTTGTTGCCACGTTTGCAGAAATCCACGTTCAGTCCATGGATGTTTAAATGGAATATAGTTATTCTGTGAATACATTTATAAAACAGAAATGCCATCCCTCTTACAGGTGGACTGCAGACTTTGAAACGAAATAGAATAATTGTAATAATGGTTTTAGAAGAATATGGATTTGTGGCCTATCCAAACTCACTCTTCTCTTAGCAAAACTGCAGGCTGTCTTGAGAGGGCTGCAGACTGTCTTGGCATAACTGCAGGACGTGCCGATTCTGCAAGGCCTCAAGGACACTGCGTGAGCTCAACAAGGTAAGACCACCTCTAGTCCAATTAGAAGGGTGCATGAACAGATGCGATTAGCCAATCATTTTTGTTAGTGTGCATGTGAACAGTAAAGTGTAACCAATCAAATTAACTGCTGAGCTCGTGCGAGAATGACTCTGCAATAATTATCATATAAACACCACTTGGTAATGCGAGTAAAGGATTTTTCTGCTTGACTCATATTGAAGCCTTCAGGAGTCGTGACTGGCGCCCAGCAAAAAATCATCTTTTTTCAGTTAATTATAAAAGGTTTTTTTTATGTTACTAAGGAATCTTTCACAACCATCAACTTTATTTTATAATAGTGTAATAATATCACCCCTTGTAAATGTGTAAAAGATATGAACTAGATGGTATATTCCCCCTTTCAAGACACACTCTAGTTACCAATGACTAGGCCATTTTTACACCAGGTCTTTTTTGCAGGCTCCTTGTTTACACTCATCTACGTTGGCAGTGTTGCTTAGACCACAACACTTGAAATCCTTTATATAGACTGCTCATGATTTTGATAGCAGGCTGACATTGCTAGTTTTGGAGTCTGGGAGTCTGCTGCTTCATAATGCCAATGAGAGAAGGCAGCTACTATTTACTCCTCTAGAACAAGGGATGGTAAGGGCAAACTCCCAGCTCCCTTGCTCTTGTGGTTACCTCTACCCACACAGACTAATTACTGAGGGACATGTGCCTGTGCCCTTCCCACAGAGACTGTCCACAGGATGTTTACTAATGTCAGGGACGATAGCAGTTTTTCTGCACCATATTCCTGTTTATCAGGATGTGAGTGGTTATATATTGAAATGTTAGAAATCACCCTTCAAAATAGATTAGCTATTTACAGGCTAAGAACTAGAGAAATAAGAGTAGGCAGGAGGAAGGCTGTCCAGAGATACAGAGATATTTTTGTGGCTCTCCATGTCAGATAATGATCCAGTAAGTTGAAGAAAAGGAGGACAGGTTTTAAACACATTAGGAGAAAGTATTTTAAAATGTTTAGCAGCACCACTTGTTTCCATTGTAGAAAAAATAGCAACCATCTACACATGACAGTAGCTAAAACATTTGAAAGGTCACAAGTAGTACCATAGTACATGATGCCCTGAATGACACCATGTCCTGCTGCAAATAGAAAGCATAATTCTCTTTGCAGATAGTCTTCAGACACATTTCTAACTTCAGATATTTGATTTGATTGCAGCTAAAATAACATGCATGAAGAAAGGCACCATCTCCCAGACGGAAATCTCTCTGCTAATCTGGTTTAGTACAGGAAATTCTGTGCTTCTCATTAAGGAAAAAAAAAAAAAAACAACCCTCCTTCCTCACTGTCCTGCTTGGATTGTGTATCTTTGTGTATCTCGTCTCCTGAATCCATCTGCCTCTCCTAAACATCGCTGTTATGGTCTGCTGCTTGGGCTGTGATGATCTCATATCCCAGGCAATGTTAAATCTTCTATGTAACTGGCTGGGAGACTTCCAAGGAAAATTTAAGGTGCCACAGGAGGTGATTTTGATGCTTTCAATATGTGACCTCCTGCTGAGCTTGTTTTGTACGAATACCCCAGGCTGTTGCTAAAAATGTCATCTTTTAAATGAGAGGTAAAACTCAGGTCTTGACCTCTAGTGGTAATGAGGAAACCTCAAGGGACTTTTTTCCTCCATTCTCCAGCATCCGGAGATGGGCTTTGCCTACAGCTTTTTACCCACAGCCTGCAGTGCTATAAGTTTTATATTTTAGCATATGTACAAGGTCCACAAACTAATTTCATAAAATTCACTCTTACTGCTACAAAGCATCAGCCAGACCATTGTAGTTAAATGGAATTGAATGATGGATAATTTGTTACACTAGATAGACAAACAAAATGCAAATCTATGTATCAGGTTTATTTTGATAGTATAGAAAGTTTTCTACAAGAATATACTGATATTTATGAAGGAGCATTATTAATCTTATTGCTGTTAATGGTTGGGAAATAACATTTGCCTTCAAAAAAACCTGTCTGGAAGTGTTGTTACTGCAGTTATCATAACTGATTTTCAAACATGCCAAGGAAATTTTGTGATGCTCTGAACATCTGTAATTCTAGGGAAAAAAAAGTAGTGCTTTGGCTTGGATTGGGAAGCTGATGTAAATCTCCTAGTTGCCTGCTTTTAGAGCACCTTGGTTTACTTTGTGGAGGTCTTAGAGCACATGAACTGGATTTCTTTTGGATGAAACCAGGTAGGAAGAAATGTGCTTCAACCCCAAATGGGCATTTGGTCTTTGGGACCCTCTGGAGCTAGTCCAAAGGTGAAGAATGCCCCCCTCTCCAAATGCAACTCTAATGCATGATGAACATGTCCAGTTCTCACCAGTTCTCTTCCGCTGTCCAGCTCTGCTCCTGCTGGTCTGCACTGTGGGCTACGGCACCTCTCCATGGTCCACAGCAGGGTTCTCCTGGGGGCCTCCCTGTGCTCTGTGAGCCCAGCAGTGCAGCATTCTCAAAGAAAATTGCCTCCATGTGAGTCTTGTAGGCAAGCCTCTCACCTATAAGAGAGGGAAGTTGTTTCCAAAACGTTGGGGCTAACAGACAGTTTCTTCCCTTGCTGTAAGTTGTTGACATTCCAGCTATATCACATTTTTGAGTGTTTAAAGCATCTCTCAAAATATCGTCCTCTAGAAACTTCCCAGTTATTTATCCAAAAGACAAGATGAGATTAGAACATCGGAATTAATCAAGCAGTATTGGCTATTGTTGGTCTTGTATATTACTTCTGCTCTCAATGGGCTTTGAAAACTTTCATAATTTCTTTACAGTTTTTCTATACTCATTGTACCTTTTCGAGAAATATTTAGGACCCTACACTCTGTGAATCCTCAGACCATTATCTAATTTTGAAACCCTCTAATCTTTGGGAAGTTTGAAATCAAGACTTGAATAATGTAAATTTTTGTTATTATAAAACATAATTGTAAACTTTATTATTGTTATTATATATTCTCATAAAATCAAAAGCACCTGTAAGAACGAACTTCCAACAACAACTGTTTCCTTTGAGAGTGTTAATATATAGATATTATGTATTAATACAATGTGAATCTCCAACTTGAATTTTCCTTTTAAAGTGCTAGTGAAAATCCTAAAAGCATTCCAAGTCTAGAATGAATGTGATTATGCATTATATTTAAAGATACAGAAAATTTAATGCTTTATTGTTCACAATATTAGTTTAGACTATGAAACTCTCATCCTACTGAAAAATCTGTCATTATTTTGGAGTCATTTAGTGCTTTCCAATAAAAAAATCATGTTGCTCCTATTGTATTAATGTCATAGTTATTTCTGGACAGGAAGTATAGCACATTTGAGGAGTGGGGGTTTTTTTTTCTTTTCAGTCAGCCATAAATCAACCAAACCCAATGTAAGTCAATTCCTCAGTGGAGTTTTGCCAGATGTTAGAATCATCTTTGTTCAGAGTTAAGTGGGCTATTGCCGTGGTGGGGGTAGTGCATCCCCATGGCTCCACGTGGTACTAATTTTTACATACCTTTGCAGCTTACCTTCCCCTCTCCCTCAGTAACGCAAAGGAATGTGGAAAGTGTGAGGGATTTGTATTTTTAAAAGAAATTGCGCCCGTAGTTACTTTTTTTTTTCCTTTTTAACAAAAGATGGAAGCTTTATTAAAAAAAAAAAAAAAGGTGAGTAGTTAATTTGCAATGTGCCTTGGATTTGGCACCAGATATTTATCAAACTGTTGCAAAAACTGTAGCAGGACAAGGCATCATCACTAACAAATCTTCCAACCTAAGAAACACTTGAAGTTTGTTTTTCTGAAGGCAATTCAGGCTGACAAGTCTCTGAAAGGAAACCAGTGGAGAAATTCCTTTCTGCATGGGAAGCAGGAGGTCTAAGATAAAGTTGTCCAGTGGTCCACAAAGGTTAATTTAAAACCCAGCTGGCTAGAAATTGTGCTCTACCTGGCTGAGGAAACCATGGAAACCACGGATGCCTTTTTGAATACCCACTTCCTCACCTCTGGTGTACCGGATAGTCATGTCCACTAACCATGTCCTAATTTAACCAGCTGAAAAAATTAGGATTATTAATGTTTTAACAGAGGACTTTATCCACACTAAAATGGAGGCAATGTAGCTTCAGTAGAAATTTAAACCTATTGGTGTAGAAAGTATTCTGTGCTCGTATCACAGGGTGCTATTTGTTGGAAAAGCTTTTTCTTTTTCTTTTTTCTTTTTAACTTCAGAATAAATGAAACATAACAAGATAAAAATTCTGGCTGGAGTTGTTACTGATTCATCACAAGAAAGAAGAGAAGCTGTTCACTCTTCCTCTGCTGCATATATTGTCTGTGTCTTATACCCTTCTCTTGAGAAATTTTCCACAACAATTGCATTTCTCTCTTGCTTTCCCATCAAATATTGGTTGTGCTAATTCACTGTGTTATTTTTCCAGTTAGTCATTTTGGAAGAGCAAATGAAACTTTCGCCAGGTGACACAAACATGCACCTTATTCAGTGTCCCAAAACAAGCTTGACATCTCATCTGGTGATATCTGAAAGGACTTTTTTGTACCTGTGAACTCCTTAAGTAAAACTGATTAGCACAGACTGTATAATGGTTTGGCTGGAAACTCTGGAGAGATTTGGAAGAGTTTTTCTTTGCATTCCTGTGAACTGTGAATTTGAAAGCAAAATTTAGGAAGGACAATTAGTTATGAAAATGAACTCTCCTGTTACAGAACAATGTATTTTAATATTCTTCTATTTTCATTTACTACAACTGGACTAGGCATTTTGTAAGGTCCTTGGTTTTAACATAGATCAGTACTTATATGTGTGGCTTTCGGGTTACAGAATGGTTGCTAAGGATACAAAATCCAAAGGGTGTAAATTAGGAAATTAGACTAAATTCCCTTAATTAGATCAATTAAACCCTTAGGCTTGAGGATGCTAAACTTGATCTGGGTATTTGTGCATGTGTCCTGTGATACGGTTGGTGTCACAGAGTGCTTCTGCTTTCCTTGGGAGCTGCCAGCACACGGTCGGCATCTTCTCTCTTGGACAAGGAGTTCTCTGGCCTCTCTTGTATAATACCTACACTCATGGAGTGTTTGCTGCACAGCAGAAATCCTTGAGTACAGAGTTTGAATTAGTTCATCACTCTGCTTCCGTTAAGCAATCACTTCTGCTATTCATAAAACCTGATTATTTTGTTCTTGCCTTACTCTCTTTATGCAAGTTACAGGTAACACTTTTATTTCGGGCACCCAGTTAAGGAGCACTGAGAACTTGATGTTTCAGGGGAATGTATAATTTATATGTAATGTAAATTTGTGTATTCAAAGTGCATCTAGCAGAGAGTTTAGTATTGGCTGGGAATTTTGCCACATCTAAAATTCAGAAATGTCTTTGGTTAGGTGCTCAGCAAATAAGGATCACAATTAATAAGTGTCCACATAAGAAAAGCTTGATTTAGATGACTTTGGTTCCTGCAAATCTTTTGATAGAGGCAGAAGGAGAATGTAATTCTTCAAAGCATCTGTATAATTATATAATCTTTCCTCTTTGTGCATTCCTCTATATAATTGCTTTCCTGACTTCGAGGTGTGTAGAGTCCAGGGGCCCCTGAAAACTCAACAGAAAACGTACTCTTTAATCAGGGCAGAATGTGGGAGCAATTTCCTCCCCCTCTAATCTTACTTTCCAAAATGGCCGAAATTTTTTGAATAAGTTTAGCCTGAACAGATATTATATGCATATATATACACATATAAATATATAAGGAAATCCAAAAAAGTTAAACCTGAGTAAAATTTAAAGGCTACTCATAAATTATAATTTGAAATATTGGCCATTTGATATTTAAGTCATGGTGTCAATTTACAACAATAATAATGAACATACAATTCCGAAGGGAGGTAGTAACAGCTGTATTTGGCATAATACGGGAGGAAAGAGCTTTTAATTGAACAGGTAGTTCTCTGACTATACTAACAAGTGCTTGTTTTATTCTACAAAACACATTCAGGATGGATTGGAAAAAGTCTAAGAAAGGAGAGAAGGTATCAAAGACTAGAATAGCGAATCAAGTTTCTGAATGCAGATATCGCCAGGTTAACCGCTGCGTTTTCATGGCTATAACCCACACGTCAAAAGCAGACACCCTGATCTCTTGGTCTTTGAGTCTCTGTAAATCCACAATTCTCCCATTTCCAATTCCGCTTTGCCCCCACTTTTCCCCTTCCTCTGCAAGTGACTCTTCTCCACCTACAACTGCCTCCACTGGCACAGCCTAACAGCTGCAACAAGTTATATGACCACGTATCTCTAAAGGACGATATTTTAAAGGGCTGCAAATTATCCATGTGAATGTATGTTAAGTATGTGACAAACAGTAATATTAGTTGAAGTAATAAATTATCCCTTTAGGTCTTTCCAAGCAGCAGCAACATCTGGTATCTGGCATGGGGACAAATTATTCTATATACAATGTGTTGAGGCAATTTACTCTTTAGGATTGTGTAACTGTGAAAAGCACTAAATTTACAGAGAAAGATGATGATCTACAGCCACAGCAAAAGTGAATATTGCACAAACACATTGTGCAAGTTAGTGCAATTACTGAGTCTGTGAGGAAGACAGTCTCTCTTAAATTATTTTATGAGATCTGTGTATATAAAATCCAGATCGGCCAGTGACTGTAATCTTTCTGCATGTGGCATGTAATGCTCACCTGCTTTCAGCCTACAAGGCTGATCTCTCCTTGCCTGATGCTCTTGTGTGTGCGGACACTCACAGATCTTTTGGATTTCACTGAACCAGATACAATTTATGTAAAACCACAAGAAATGAAGAATGTTTCTGTTCATAAAATAGAAAAGAGTCACTAGGTTACTGAGGAGTGGATTTACGTCAAATGTGAGAATGGAAAAATGGCAGTCCTTCCCTTTCCAGAGGATTCAGACTAAAGGATGTTTTCCTTGTATTTTTAAAAGCAGAAGCAGACAGTTTTGGGTTTTTTTTTTTTTTTTTTGTAAATTAAGAAGTCACTTTAATTGATCTAAATCCTTTTATGATTCAAATGAAGCATTCTGATTTGTCTTAATTTCAAAGTATTTCTTTTGCAATTTACTTCAAGTGCAGTGAAATGGGAAGCGACAATTTTTTTCATTTCACAATTTCTTCTCCTGTCCTTTGTGGCTCTATGGGACAAAATGATCATGTGAAAAAATCATTAAAGTTAGTTCTGTCAAAACCTGGAGCTTTTTGGCAGATACTAAACTTAATCATGTCTTTTGTAATAATTTACCAAACAAAATCCTAAAAACATTTTTACTTTATTTACTTTGAAGAATTTCCAATTTTGAGTCAGTCTTATAGTCTCTCAGTGCAATACCTTTCGTCATGCAGAGAGTAGGTGTCCATTCTGAGTTAGTTGCCTCTATAGAGGCAAGAGGAATTATATCTTTGTCCAGAAAGTAATCTATATCACTGTTTGTAAAACGGTATCGTTCATCCCCTAGACGTAGATGAATCTTTTCACTAAATAGTACATGGAGCCCTATATGACTAGTTTGAACTAGTAATTACCTGGCTAAAGTTACCTGATGTTGCAATTGCCTCTTTGAAACTAAATGAATCTCCCCACCTGACACCTCAACACAGCATTTTATGTTCTCACAGAAAAAAAGGACTTTTTTTTCTTTTTCTTTTTTTTTTTTAAATGAAGTTACAGTCCATATTCTTTTTAAATTATGAGTTTAGTTATTTAAAGTTTAAGATGACCTAATAAACTTGTAACAAAACAGATGAATTGAAATTATTTCAGCTAGGCTTTTCCCTTCTTTCCAAATATTTACATTAACAGAGTCAAAAAAGGGGCTTGTGCAGAGACAGTTTCACACCTTGAGTAGCAGCATCTGTGAACCTTTAGTACTTTCCTGCAAGACATGAGAAGACTGGTGAATGCAAAACCTAATCTACCACCCATTCTTCTTAATTTAATGCCCCAGACAACTCTCCTTGCTCTTTTGTTCTTCTAGCAATGTGCAGAACTGCAGTTAATAACAGTGTCTCAACTTCTCAGATGACAACAGTCTTCTTCCATTGCAGTCTGATTTCCACATCTGGTGAGCAAATCCCAAGGGCACCATAGTCTTGGCAGTGCTATAATTTTACAGGACCTTTTATGCCATGATGTCATTATTAATTAAGTTCTTGCTTGCTTTTTGCAATTCTGAAGGTTAATGCCTGTGTTCTTGCCCTCATAATTAAATCCATCTTGTTAGGGTTGCAAGGAAAGCTGATACTTAAACTTTGGTGCTTGCGGCCAAAGCATTAGATATGTCTTAGTTTTGGGAATGCCCAGTATCCACAGTGCCATGTTAATAAAAACAGAAGTTCTGAGATGCTTTTCCCAGAGGGCAAAGTGGTGTTAGATCTTGGCTGGAAAGTGGTGCTCTCACTGCTTGCAGATTGGTGAAAAGGGTCAAGAAATATATCAGGTTACATTGCAACAAAACTCTGATTTCTCATGAAAGTTATCCTATCATAGAATCATAGAATCATAAAATGCTTAAGGTTGGAAGAGACCTCTAGAGGTCATCTAGTCCAACCCCCCTGCACACACAGGGTCCCCTAGAGCATGTGGCACAGGGTGGTGTCCAGGCGGGTTTGGAAGATCTCCACAGAAGGAGACTCCACCACCTCTCTGGGCAGCCTGTTCCAGTGCTCTGTCACCCTCACTGTTAAGAAATTCTTCCTCAAGTTCCTGTGGAACTTTTGGTGCTTCAATCTGTGGCTATTTCCTCTAGTTCTATCGCTGGCCACCACTGAGAAGACACTAGCCCCATGCTCCTCACTTCCTCTCTTGAGATATTTTTATACATTAATCAGGTCCCCTCTCAGTCTTCTCTTCTCCATGCTGAAGAGGCCCAGCTCTCTCAGCCTTTGCTCATAGGGCAGATGTTCCAGACCCCTAATCATCTTTGTAGCCCTGCGCTGGACTCTCTCTAGCAGCTCCACATCCCTCCTGCACTGGGGAGCCCAGAACTGCACACAGTACTCGAGGTGCGGCCTCACCAGGGCTGAGTAGAGGGGCAGAATCACCTCCCTCGACCTGCTGGAGACGCTCTGCTTAATGCACCCCAGGATCCCATTGGCCTTCTTGGCCACGAGGGCACACTGCTGCCTCATGGTCAACTTGTCGTCCACCATGACGCCCAGGTCCCTCTCTGCGGAGCTGCTCTCCAGGAGGTCGGTCCCCAGCCTGTACTGGTGTCTGGGGTTATTCCTCCCCAGGTGCAAGACCCTGCACTTGCCCTTGTTGAACTTCATGAGGTTTCTCGTCGCCCAGCTGTCCAGTCTGTCCAGGTCCCTCTGGATGGCAGTGCAGCCCTCAGGGCTACCAGCTGCTCCTCCCAGTTTGGTATCATCAGCAAACTTGCTGAGGGAGCACCCCATCCCTTCATCCAGGTTGTTAATGAATAAATTGAACAGGACCAGGCCGAGGACGGAGCCCTGGGGGACACCACTAACCACAGGCCTCCAGCTGGACTCGGCACCACTGATTAACACTCTCTGGGCCCTGTCATTCAGCCAGTTCCTAATCCACCTCACTGTCCACTCATCTAACCCACACTTCAGGAGCTTGCCCAGGAGGATGCCGTGAGGGACGGTGTCAAAAGCCTTGCAATCAAAGCCTGCTATCAAAGCAGTGAACGGCTGAGCCCTTCAGGTACTGCACACACAGTTCGAAAATACAGTTAGATCAAATTCCTCTTCTGCCTTATCTAAGGACGCTGCTCTATCAAGTCGGATATCTATGAAACAGGGAGTGATACAAGTTAAGCACTCAGTTTCTCTTCAGTAATCATTTCTATTTATTTCTTGATATAGCACCTGGGAGTCCTAGCTGTGACCTTAGAAAACATACTTCGTAGGGGCAAAGGCGAAAAAGCATTGCGATAGATTGCTTAGGGCAGCTGTGAAACTGTCATTGCTTGGGGAATTCAAGAACTGCTTGGGTAATCCCTTCCCTAAAACGATGTAGCGGTGACACATTTTGAGATTTGGAGACAGACTGGACAAAACCCCAAAGTCCCCATCACCCCTATTTTCCATGATTTTTCAAGTTGGTGGACAAGTCTCCCTGGGAAAAAAAGGGACATTTAAATACAATCAAATTAGGCCAGGGAAGAGGAAAGAGTATTTTATGCTGAGGTCAGTGATGCTGTGCAAGCTGACAAACAGTATGGATGATTTTTTTGAAACTAGATTTTATTGTTATGTGTGTGGCTGGTACTCAGATGCTGGTTTTTTTTTTTTTTTTTTTTTTTTTCCAGCAGCCATGAAAAGAGTATAGAATGAAGGATAAAAAAAGAATAACTAAGGAATAATGACTCATGAGTCACTCCCAAACTATATGCCATAAATGTTGTAACTTATTTAGAGTCCCTCAAATAGCTAGAACACACTTGTACACATAAGGGTTCATACTATGGCATGACCTCACTAACATATTCTGCAGTTATGGTCTTGAAGCCCTACAAAGGAACTAAAAGCAATTTTTTCCCTACAGCCTATTGAGTGTACAACAACCATGAGATGAAGTAGCAAAGGCAATGAGTCTGCCATATCATTTTTTTTCCCTCAATTCAATGAATGTGAAGAAGACAGGCAAAGCTGAAGGTGAGTGAAAATAAAACCAAAGTAATCTAAACTTCATAGCCTAAGACTAGGCTAGACTAGACTAGACTAGATTAGACTAGAAAAGGTTTCAGCCCAGCATCTTACCCTTCAAACAGTGTTCCAGCTGGCTGGTGGGAAATCACATGTTGGGTCTCCTGCCTCTGCTGCTCCTGTAATGCTGGAAAGTCGAAAGACCTACCACACAGTAATTCCACAATCCTGTTTAGAAACAGCTTCTCTCTACCTCCTGTACGTGACACTATCTGAAATGATACAGCTGTAATGGTAATATTTTCATTATCTGAATCTGAGCCAACAAATCAAAACATGAAAGGCCAAAGCCATAGCTACTTTCAAGTTCCCTGCAGTGCAAAAAAGAGATACTAAAGCTGGTCACCTAGCAGGAAAGAAAGTCTCTAATATCACTTTTAAATGCATTAGTTTCAGTCTTCTTTATAATCAGGTATGAAACAGTTTTCTAAGACAGGCAATGATGGAAAATCCAAATCTTTTATTGTGTCTATTAATCACAGCAGAGAGAAAGCAAGGAAAAGCCAGCAAGATATCCAAATGCTGGCAGGAAATAGTGCAGCTATGTTTTATTTTATATTCTTGTCTTTATTTTGTGACAACAGCAGAGAAATAGTGTTCTCCACAGCATCCAAACTGCCCAGTTGTGAGTCTCTTTCTTGCCCCTGAGGGATAACTAAAAGCTGATGCGTAACTGAGGACAGTGCACACTGAGACCTTTTCTAGGACATCTGTATGCTGCTCATTCTCCACCTTGGTCCAACACTGAAGACCATGTTTAAATCTTTGACTTTTCCTAGAAGCTCGGAAGGTGCAGCTTAGAAATATAGTAATTATATCTTGGAGTGTTATTGCAGTTCATCTTCATGCAAATGTTTTTATCTCAAAATAAAGTACTTCAGTTGGGCCTGAACAGCTCTGAACATCAGTTTCCCAAATGCATCTGGCACCTTCTTCTTTAGCTGGTAAGTAAGAATGGCTCTGCCTGCAAAGCTGGATTTCACTTGGGATCACAATTGTCAGAGCCTCCAGATGCCTCAGTCTGGGCGTTCCTTTAAATCTCCTCGGAATAACTGTCCCTTTCTGCAGCTCTGATTCTTGAGTGAGAGATAATGAATGGAAAAGGGAGATGGGGAAAAAAGTAAGGAAATTAATAAAATCCCAAACATAATTATCTTTTTCATTTTCTGTTTACCTATGAGGAAGGTAAGTTGGAGACTTCAGGCTGTTGGTGAAACGTTTTCAAAGTCTTTGTTTTTACTCAAAGTCCTTTACTCAAAGATAGCACATTTACAGTTTCTGAACACATGGTCTCCTCTTCAGATTACATGCTCCAACAATACCCTCTGAAGCCCTTAAAGTGCCCAAACAGCTATGACACCAGAGAATCTCATACAACAAAAGGATTTATAATGTTCCTTTTTTAATATATATTCTCATAAAAAAGAAAAAGTCAAAATCTTGCGGGGATTTATTTTTTGAGAAGGCAGTTCTTGTGGATGCTCTTACTACGAGTAAGGTAGGGGATTAGCACTCACATACCTCAGCTAATGACTTCTTATCTGCTGTAGCCTATGATGAGGGTTTCCACTGGAGGTGATTTGCACAAAGTGAACCACTCTGATCACTCTGATCACATATAAAATAAAAAGCTGGGAGTAGAAAAGGCTTTTGCCAGTGCTTCATGGTTGCTGTGTGGCATTGCTTGTTGCTGTTTTCATGTTAAACTGTAACTAATGTAAGTGCAAACGTGTACATGTGTGTATATTTTCATTCCTCCTCAATAAGCAATATTTGCTTTGGTAATGCTGTCTGTGCTTTCTTCTTTCCTGTGCTGCCTTTCCTAGCTGGAAGTAACAAGACCTGACATCAGGAAAGTGGTTTTAATGGAGAGCTAAGCAGAAGGACTCAAAGGATGATTGCTCAGGGAAGAGCACTCCTTGTGCCAAAGACCTGGATCACTGCAAACCCCAGTCACCACGGTGTAAGGGCAGAACTGTGGGATGAACTATGGCAGAGGGCATCTGACTGAGATAGCTGGTTTGGAATAGAGCTAAATAAATGTTATTTATTAATTTGCTTATTACTTCTGGGAATAAATTTAACAGCTGTGCAGAGCACATAGCAAATATCTTTCCCTAGAAAGTTTTGGGTGTTAGTGTGAGCACTGCTGGGCTGCCAGCAGATGGTGCCTGGATTAACATCCTTCCCTTTCCCCGCCTCCTGTTTGTCCCAGCCGCCCATGCTGTGCTCTTTGCTCTGCGCATCGAGCACAGCTTTGCGATGCACCGTGCCAGGGCGCGGCGGCAGGGCAGGATGTTTGCTTTGCCACCAGGCGTGCAGTGTACACAGCCCGTCGTCACCATTCAGCCTTCAAAACAGGCGCGACGTGGCGGGAGAATTTTCCGGTGAAGGGTCTGCCCGTTGTCATCTACATCTGTCCCAGCTCGGTGACGGCTGGTGAGGAGCCCGGTGGACGTGACCCGGGTGGCTGCACTGAGTGACTAGCGCAGTCAGCAAGGAGACAGAGCTTTCCCGCTTAGAAACTTGCCCTCCTTTTGAAATTGGAGCCTTCGTTTCACTTGTAATTAGCAATTTTACTTAATTTTACCCTATCTTGTGCTCTGTTCTGCAGTAAATTTGTTTTTGTTGTCACTACCGAAGCTACTAAATTAACTGCTGGTCAATATGTAAAAGCGGGAATGGTTCTCGTGTGGGAGGTTTAAAAAAGCGACCTTGCTCCAGAGTTAATCCTATTTTTCTTCTTGTGCAGCTGCATTGAAAATGCAGCTAGTCGTTAAAGTGAAGGTCCAAGAAGGCATTTCTCGGGACCCTGGAGCCATGGTGGCCGTGGCAACATTTCCAGCAGCCTCGTGAGCACATGAACTAAGGAGTGACAGAAACAAGGGGCAAGGGATGCCAGCCTGCTGGCAAAACAAACCTGGGTGGATTGTACTTACTTTCACATAGCAAGCTGCAAGGGATAATATGTGGAAATGCTAGGCTTGGAGTTAGTAAGTATTCCTGTTTTGTTTCATGCTTTTGGCTAAGAAACAGAAACAAGCAATAAGAAAAAAATTTATCAAACATAGATCAAGTTAGAATAATCAGTTTATTTTTAATCAACGTGTTTTATTGAGCTTAGGGTCTTCTTTTAGGGAGTTTATGGTCAGATGATCTCGGTAGATATGCAGTGATTTGCTTAATAGCTTGGGGAATCAGTCCTGACAAAGGAAACAGAAATGTAGATGCTATCTCCCTCTTAAGACTAAAGCAAAAGTCTGCAAAAGGCAGAATGAACTTTAAACCCTAGGTTTTATACTTATAGCTATGAAGTAGCACCACTGGTGACTTAAGAGGTGTTATGGGACTGGCATTTCAGAAAAAAATGTGTTATTGAGGAAATCTGAATATAGGCTTATGTTGTAAATCTTAAGCCTTTGAGTCTGCTAATCTTGGCCTGAGCTTGGAAGTAATATAAATCTCACCTCTCTGCCTCGAGGAGGTTTGTAACGATACCCTTAATGCCTGACTCCTTGCATTTACGTTAGGAATAGCAAGGACTGCAGTTAGCCTCTTAGAATTTTCCAGTTCTTAAAAACACCTGAATAGTTCAGCTGCCTCCACAGGTCCTTGTCCCTAGATTTTTTATTTCCTGATTTCTTTTTTTTCCTTTTGAGGTGGAGGGGGCGCCCATCTGATGACATTCACCTTGCGCAGGAGAACTCAGCAGAAGGCTCTGCTGCGGGGGGCTGCAGCTATCAAAGTACTTGTTAGGAAGTTCAGCTCCCTTCCTGTTGATTGCGCAGGCTGGGCAGGTTCTTGGCTGCTGGAGGCATGTGGAAATTCAATCAGCCTGGATGCTGCCCTGTGCCACATGCTCGAGGGGTCCTTGCTTGAGCAGGAGAGGTTGGACTAGATGATCTCTAGAGGTCCTTCCAGCCTTTACTGTTCTGTGATTCTTTAACTGCATTTTGATGTGTCCAGAGAATGTAAAAAACCTTTGAAAAGCCAGTCACCAGGGAGGGAAGGTAGTCACCACATGGCCTGTACTGAAAGGTAATAAAGTAGCTGTTCTAGTTGTGGTGCATATCAGCAAAAAAACCCACATTCCTATCCAACAAAAGAGCTTAGGAACAAGGAATATCTATTTATATCTAGTGTTACTGCATGAATACTATCAGTGCAACACAGCGATAGTAAAGAGTATTGTCCCCCCTAAAGAGTAGATAATAAAGTAGGATATCTCACGAATTGCATATTTCCTTCTCCATCCTCCATTTTTTTCCGATATACATAGGGAAGATATTTGATTTATATTTATTTTGTTATCTACACCTATTCAGTGATCTTCATTTTTAGAGGTGCTAGAGGTGTCATTTGGAATTCCTTTTTTTCTATCCCTTCAGAAAATGTGGGATAGGTAGATTGAGAAAGCTCCCTGCCATTACAGAACTTTCCTTCTTGGACAACATTGCCTGCCAGGAAGCTCTTCCTGCAGCACATTCAAAAATGTGGTTTCTTATTTGTCAGGGAATGTTCAACCAATCTGAATAAAAATCTGAGAGAAGAGAACCCTAAAAAAAACCCAAAGAAAAAGCACCTTGTGGAGTATAACAAGCATGCTAATTATGGTGAAAAGAGGCAGCTTGATATACTCTGTGCATCACTGAGGGTGAATCTCCCAAATAGAATCTATGTCTGGACTGGTACCTTGCATTCGTACCGCACATTGTCTTGCATCCACACTGTATCACTTAAAGTTTGAATCCAAGACTCATGTACATATTTGAGTCAGATGAAAAAAGGTAGGCAAGACTCAACACATGACTGGACACATGTCTAATTTCAGAGGAAAATGCTGAAGTTGAAATCATATAATCAAACTTTCCTTTTCTACCTTGTCCTCTGTAACAAATGAACCAGTTTGCAGTTGTGCTTCTGATTTTTTTTCCAGTCATATCGCATTTTGCTCTTTTGCTTATGTCAAGTTGTACTTCTTTATACCTCTTCTTTTTTTTTTTAATTCATCAGAACATGAAAAAAAATGTAAAGGCTCCCTGAGTCTCCTCCTGAGCACTCCTACTGAGTGCTTTCGCTGCCTTCTGATCAAAGTAGTCTGAAAGCTTGGTGAGAGCGAGAAGGAAAGCAGGCATGTACTGGCTTTATAAATCTCTGCCAGATTTGTAAGGTAATCTAATATATGTCATTTTAGTGATCCTCCAAAAAGAAGATTTTAAAATTACTGCATTCAGAATAGTCTAGTACAATAAAGGAAGCATACATTTTTATATAAATAAGCAAGCAAAGGACCTCAGAACTAATGCTTGAAACAAAAAATTGATAGTATATGACAGCTATGGAGACATTTTCCTGATTTTTGTGGAGACAGTGACAAAGTACAGCAGCTTTAAATAAGACTGTGCATATTAGATATATAAAGAATTGTTGCTAGAACTAGAAAATGACCTAAAAGCACATGGAAAGGATTTTCATGTAACTAACTCTGTGTGGGACATCTAAACTTAGCAGTCACAAAACTGAAATGGGAATTGCAGAAACAATAGGGCATTTATGCTGTTGTATACATCTGCCCTGTGAGGAAAGACTGAGAGAGCTGGGCCTGTTCAGCCTGAAGAAGAGAAGGCTGAGAGGAAGGATGGGGCCGACACCCCTTTTCAGTGGTGGCCAGCGATAGGACTAGAGGAAACGGCCACAAACTGCAGCATCAAAAGTTCCACAGGAACTTAAGGAAAAAATTTTTAACAATGAGGGTGACAGAGCCCTGGAACAGCTTTCCAAGAGAGGTTGTGAATTCCTTCTCTGGAGATCTTCAAAAACCACTTGGACGCCACCCTGTTCCACATGCTCTAGGTGACCCTGCATGTGCAGGGGGTTGGACAAGATGACCTCTAGAGATCCCTTCCAATCTTAAGTATTCTATGATATAGATATCTGAAACAATCTGAATTTTGGTGAGAAAATGGTGGAAACTGACATTTGGAAGTCTGCAGTCTGAAGCAAGTCTCAGTCTGTTTCCTGGAGGTAAAGAGGACTTTTTGCCATGGCGAGCACTACAAATTCCTATAAATGTGTAACTCTCTCATGTCATAACTCTACACAAAATAAGCATGCAGTTGTCTAAAAATCCACTCACATCAAATAGTCTCTCAAGGTGTTACATACCTAATGCAAAAACATAATCATTAGTTGATTTAATTTGATATATAAAACATAGAAAAGTATTTAATATCAATCAAAATAGTAATTGTGCAAAATTAAAGGCTCACGTGCGCTTTGAAGACATATTTAGGAGATAGTACCCCACGGGGGTTGAAGAGATTTTGCGTTCAAAGTCTGACTGACAATCTTGGATATGTTCCTATATGAATGTATAAGGCTGAAGAGAAATCACAGAGCTGGATACTTTCAGCATTCTGTGCTGTAAATATTTGAATCTGAATCTGTCAGAGGGGGTTACTGAGCATGCAAACTTGCACAAAGAGTTTTAAAAAGATTTCTGTGCTTTTGAAGACCTAGCAAATCAACCCCCTTCACAACATATTCCTGTCCATTTTGACTGGTTTTTTTGCACACATCTGCTCCAGCTCGTGATTGCACAGCTGGGTGGGAATGAATTAAGCCTGTCAATATCCTTTTGGGTTTCTTCATGTTCAGGAGGTTCGACTTGCCTAGCTATTTTTACCATCTGCCATCACCTCCTGCTGAGGCACCTCTTTGGAGGACTTGAGAAGAGGCCCTGTGTTTAACACCACACTGAACAAGGTGTTGTCTAAATGCTGCTTCGAGGAGAAGGCCATAAATTGTCTTTCCCAAGACACAAATGGATCAGTGTTAGCTTAAAGGAGGGGCACATTTGATTAGGCTTGAGCATACCCTCTTGTAGGTTTAGATGCCTTCATTCTCTATTCCTCATTTCTTGCTGTTAGAGGTATCTGAGTTTAGTTGCTGCCTCTCCCTGTGAAACTTTTTGCAACATGCTTCTGCAAGCATTTCTTAACTATCTGGTTCCTTTTTTTATGGATCCGTATCTGTAGGACAGTATTAACTATTTCTTTCAACAGTATGGTGGTCGCTGCACACTGTAATAGGGGAAAGATTTACACTTTGGTCTTACCCAGTTTTTTTCCTTATATATATATATCACAGCATACCAAGAAGCAGGGATTGGACACCAGGTCTGTCCCCTCTTGGGAAGCATGAAGCTTTTGAGAAAAATCTGCAGGGAATGTTCCCTGGAATCTAACTGGGTTTTAGCTTGATTTCAAAAAAGCCAGTCTGTAGATTTTCAATTTCCCATTCAAAACCTGTAGCTGGATGGAGTCCAATAAAATGTGGTACATTGATGCTTAATATTTATTTACTGCCAGATAGGTCTACCCACTGTTAACAGTGGGTACTAGGTAAGTACTAGGGGATTCCTCCAAAATTGTTACCACAAACCACTATATGTAACCATCGTGGGGACTTTAAGTATCATAATGAGAATGAATATGGAAGGAAAAACAAACTTTTTTTGCTTTATTTATTTTGTTTGGCAGAATAAAGTGGAATGTGTTCTGCATATTTTGCTCAGCAATGTTAACAACAGAAGAAAAATAACATCCATATCAATAATAATTAAAAGGTGATAGATCCTTAAACTAATAGACATGAGACATTTCATCTGCTAGAGAACACAGATTAAATGCACTGTGCGTTTCATTTAGAGATGATGATCTCCCAAACTGCATTTGGGAAATGTAATAGATCAAAGCTTGGAGGAGAAAAAAAATGCAATGAATAGCTAAATCAAAGGCTATTCTACCTCGCTTCAATTTGACTTACCAAGGCTCACTCCAGGTCTTGGATAGGATTTTATTTATATGTGTCCCATTCTCTGCTACTGTATTAGGATTATCACTGCATTTGGGAATTACTGTTAAACTGATAATGCATGAAGCATAGGTTGCTGAGAATATCTATTGTTTCCTTTCTCTTCAGTTCACTTTATAAGAACATCTGGGTAAAAATAAAAACAACTCCCTTATGATTCCCGACTTCAATTCCTCCTGGTGACAACTGATGTTCTGGAGCTGGAAGCCCCAAGAAGGCACAACTGCAAACTCCCCAAGCTCCCAAGCCCTGCCAGGATGTTGCTTAGCCGCATATTCTTGCACTCTTCATTGCCAGCACAAACTTTAGAGAACAGTAGAGGAAAAAACAGCCTATGAAAAAATAGAGCTGAGATTTGTTGGAATATCTTTATGTAGGTTCAGAGCAGAATATTTATAAAACATCCAGAAGTAACTTTAATAGACTTTTTTTGTTGTTTAAATGTGTCCATCTCTACTAATCTTTTTCATGTAGCAGAAATCATCTTTTTCATGATGCTCTTACAAAAAGGAGAGCATTTTTATCAGTTCATTTTACAATATCACTGCATGATGTGTAATGCCATTTCTGGTGTATAGCTGCTACCTCGGTAGCTTGGGCTGTCTTCCCAATCAGTTTCTCTCCCTGTTTGTCCCAGAGCTTTGAGCTTACTGATATCAGGAGATTCTAGTTGCAAATAATTGTTTTCATTTCCATGTTTAACCTATATTGTGCATTCATCTGTTGTTTGCTGTAGGAAAGAAAGAAATATAGTGTTTCTGAGAAAAGCATGTGATTAGCTTTCCCTACACATTGTACCTACTGCGATTGCAGGGTCCAATGCTTTCCATGTGCAAGGAGCACACATGAATCTTGAGAGGTAATGTAGCTGCTTTGGTGGAGAAAATATCACAGCAATCATCTGCTTCCAGCAGTTGGACACTGTAGCCTTGAGGCTTTAGACCTTGGGGAGGAGAGGCAGGTAAAGTTTCTCCCCCCCCCATATAAATGCACATTGCTTAAAATTAGAGTAGGAAATGAGGGAGGACAGGACAGAAAGGGACTTTATCCTTCTCCCCTGTGCCACAAGGCAGAAAAGCACAGGCACCCTCTTTCTGAAACACTCTTCAAAGTAGCATCTACTTATTTCTGTGTTCTCTTCTTTAAAAGTTGTTCATACAAACAAAAAATCTTTGGGGTCTCATTTTCTTTCCAGAGCTTCTAAAATTTTTCAGGGGTTTAGAATTCAATGGTTTCAGATTTCTTGTAGCTCAGGAACTAATAGAAAAATCATCTCTCCTTGGTTTGCTATGCAGTATACATGACTTTAGGGGTATTTGTAGCCATGCCATGATAAACATGTTCAGGAAAAGGCCTTAAATCTTGTTCTACTGAAATAAAGTCTTGCTGTTGTTTTCAGTGGGAGATGAATTTCTTTCCCATACTGTTATATATTCTTCATTTTCTTTTCTGAGAAGTCGAAAGGCATGACTTGTGTAAAAGTGAGCTGAACTGTCTATATGTTTAATCTTCAGAAAGCAAGATTCTTGTCTTAATTACTCAGTTTCATTTAAGAATTTGAAGTAATAAGCACTGCTATAAAAACACAAAATATTAGAAGGATCAGTTAAAACAGAAGGAGTTTCTAAGAGTTATGTGATGCTTTTTGTTTAGCTCTATCCTTCAACTCAATAAAATGGAAGGATATTTTTCACTCCTTTTGCCCACTCTCTTTTTTTTTTGTTAGAAAAATCAGTCTTGAATTAAGCAGATATCTAACAGTCTGAATTTAAAAATGCAGAACATACAAGTGCATCCAAGGGCTAATATGAATATTTATGCCTACGAAATGATGGCAAGCGTGCTCATTTGAGGAAGAGCATACACACTGTAGCTTTTTTTTTTTTTTTCCAAATTATATGGTGTCTTACTCAAAATGGCTTCAGCTTGCTTCCTGCAGGGTAACAGCTAGTTCTGCGTAAGCAATCACATCAGAGAAAAGGCCCTTTACACCAGGCGGTCGTATTTGTAAAGGTAGTTGGGCACCTAGTGGCTTTTTAACAACGCCCCAAAATTCCAGGGTAATCCATGCTCTAAAATGCCTTAGGAATTCTGGCTTTGGAGTTGGACAATCTGTAATGCAGCATCTAAATAGCTTAAAACGGAGTTTTCCCAGCCTGTACTGGTGGAAATGAGCTTTCGGTTTAGCCTTGAGAACCTCCTTTCGGTGAACATTTTGGAACAAATCTTTTAAGTGATATCAGCAGTCAGCTCAAGCATGAATGATGCTGATTACACGGGCAGCCTCCGCCTGACCCCCTCGTCTGCGAATGCACTCACTGGAGCCATTTGATGTCAGTCAGACAAATGCCTCCTTCAGGTTGCCTGGTGTTAATTCAGCAAATGACCTCGCTGAGTCTTGCTAATCCATCAAATTTATATGCTTAGGCACTGTAGCGAGGGCGAATAGCACTTGGGGCCTTATCAGGAGGGGATACCGAGGGCGTGCTCCCTGTCTGCACGCCCGCAGCAAGCGGAGCTCGGCGTGCGCTGCCTCCCGTGGGCTGGGGGGGCCGCAGCGCCCGCTCGCGCGCTGACCAGGGCAGGGACGCTGGTACCCGGCTGGTCGCCTCACGGCAGCAAGGCAGCCCGAGCGGGGCTCAACAAGCGTCGCGAGGTTCACGGGGAGGTCAAGGACTTTCGGGGAGACACTGCGGGCCGGAGTGCTGCAACCAGGATTTCTCGAAGGAAACTGAAAGAAAGAGAAAGAAAAGCGACTTTTTGCTGCTACTGCACGAGCCTCTTCTGAGAAGTGACCTCAGTGCACAGGGTTTATAGTGCCTGCAACACACTTTCAGTGTGGTCACATGCTTTCTTTTTTTTCTTTTCTTTTCTTTTCTTTTCTTTTCTTTTCTTTTCTTTTCTTTTCTTTTCTTTTCTCTTCTTTTCTCTTCTTTTCTCTTATTTTCTCTTCTTTTTCTTTTCTTTTTCTTTTCTCTTCTTTTTCTTTTCTCTTCTTTTTCTTTTCTCTTCTTTT